>CM028614.1:7105000-7655000 GCA_016735795.1 Caenorhabditis tropicalis | reverse complement strand
TTTTTGTCTAATTTTTCAAAAAGATTTTAACCAGTTTTCACAGATTCTTTTAAATTTCAGAATAATAATGAAAGAATATCCACCTGGAACATTCTTAATTCGATCATGTTTACTCCGAAATGAAGTAGCTCTTGGACTATTTCTCTCTGTGAAAGTGTCAGCGGGCGAAAGTGATTCAAGTATTCATCATTATTTGATAGATTATAGAAAAGGAGAATATTTTTTAATTCAAGAAATTAAAGAAAAAGATGTTCTGAAAGCGAGTGTCGAATCGAAAGCATTTACAACTCTCGAAGAAATGATTGAATACTATAAACATCATCGTCTTGCGTGTAAAATTCGTTTGGGGAAACCACTGAAACGTCCGCCGTGGCAGTTAAAACACAATCAAGTTAAATACGACGAATCAGGGAAACTGGGTTCCGGAAACTTCTGTATTGTTTATAAGGGAAGACTATCGAAAAAAGATGGAGAAGTGAAGGATGTGGCGATAAAAGTATCAAAAGCAACGGATAAAGAGTCAGCTGCATTGATGGAAACGAGAAATCTTTTGTTTGCTGAAGCAAGAATTATGATAAAATACAAACACCAAAATGTCATTTTAGTTAGTTTCAATCTCTTTTCTCAACTTTTTTCAACTGTTTTCAGCTCTACGGACTCGCGTGCGACGTTCCTCCATTCATGGTTTGTATGGAATTCTGTGCTGGAGGAAGTCTGGAGGATGCATTGAAGAAGTATGGAAAAGATATGGAAGAGTTCGAAAGACAGATTTTTCTTCTTGATGCTGCTCGTGGAATGCGTTATCTTCATCTTCAGAAGTGTGTTCATCGAGATTTAGCATCTAGAAATTGTCTCATTTCATCTGAAGGACACGTCAAAATAGCGGATTTTGGATTGAGTAAAACTCTCGAAAAAAATCAAACGGCATTCAAAGAAGCACTCAAAGAAGCGCCACTTGCGTATGTTTAACTGATTGAAATTCTTTTGTGGATTACTGTTCGTGATCTAGAAGCATTCACGGAGTTTTTTATCCAAATATTATTTTTCTTCAGATGGTTGGCTCCAGAATGTATTCAACGCGAATCAGAATTCTCGAGTAAAACGGATGTTTGGGCATTCGGAGTTGTCATTTTCGAAGTTTATAACAACGGAGCAAAGCTATTCGACGGAGAAAACGACACTACAATCATTCGAAGAATTCGAAAAGCAAATATGCCGACGATCGAAAACCGTACGAAATTGGAAAGTATGCAAGCAGTTCTCAGCTCAATTTGGACGAGAAAACCGGACGATCGACCTGATTTTCAAAAGGTTTTGGAACTACTCGTGGCCGCTCTTTTGCCGATTCAACCATCCGATTTGAAGAAAATGCAGATAAATAATCTGAAAGGAGTGACAAGAACTCAAATGCCGGTTCGATGATTTCTTTTTCTCTTTTTTAAATTTCTTTCTTTTTCCAGAACGTGGATTTAGAAATGGATGTAATCCAAAACGAAGAAGCAGACCAAGATGGATCGGAGAAAATGAAAAAGTCAAGAGGAAATGAAAAAAGAAAAACGGCGAATCGAAATGATCGAAAAAGTGATAAAAGAAATGTGACAAAAGAAGAAGCGCCGAGAAGTCGAAAACCGATTCCAGTGAAGAATACAGTAAGAAAAGGAATTGGTGGACCTGCAACTTCTGAATGAATCATCTACAAAATACTTGATTATTCAATTTATTTTCTTCTCAAATAAAGTTGTTTCTATTTTTGAAATCTTCAGTTCGGGAAGGCAACTCTAAATCTTTTCAATTCCGATCCATGCTTTCCAAAATTACTTGTTCTGCAGAAGTTCTCTATATTTTGTTTTAACAAAGCATGTAACAAAGCCATTATCTTTATCTGTATTGTGTTTTTAATCACTGCAATTTCATTGATTAAATATATCAAGAGGATATCTTATGGAAAAACAGTATATTGTAGTTATCAATACTTTTTTGTGGTAGGGGGATGGGAACATTTCGAATGGGAAAGTAAGGAGGCTCTGGAGAGGAAAGTGATTGACTTTTTGGGGGTTAATAATTTGGAGAAAACAGGAAAAGTGGAAAGGGAAATGAAAACAAGAAAAATAGGTAAAACTCAACAATCAAGAAAATTGGGACGAAGTGGAAAAACTTCAAAAAAAGGAAAAGATGAAAACCCGGATAAACATGGAAAATTTAGGGAAGAAGTTTCCCACAAATTATATTAAACTGGAAAAAATGATCATTTGATTAGATTTTTGTAGGGATATCTCAGATGGGAGGCGACTATTTTTGGATGGTGACAAGCAGGCAATAGAATTCTGTAGAAGGGAAAGAGTACACTAAACTATAAATTATATGTTTGATTAGAATAAATACATTTCGGTTAAATAACATGGAAAGGTGGGGGCAGAGGTCAACTCTAATGAAAATAGGACATGAAGGGGAAACAGAACAGAAGAACAACTACGGATAGCATTATGGTTTGTAGTGCATTTTACCGGGTCATAAACCGACCGAGAGATAATAAGAGAGGGAGAAAGAGAGAATCAAATATGGGAAAACATCTAAAACATTTGAGTCTTTACTTTCTTGGTTGGTTGTGGATAATGAATTGGAGTGGCAACAGTCAATGGACGAATCGAACGAGACGAAACGTTGACTTGCGGCTGAAGACGTGGAGCAGAAGTTGTCCATGAAGTTGGAAGACGCAGAGATGTATCTTCTTCCATTTTTATGTAATCACTCAGCTGAAACTGAATTTGGGCTATTGAATGAAAAATTGAGCTTTTTTACTTACCACTTCGTATTTGATTGGCCTATCCATCGAAACATATTGCATTTTCTGTTGATGTTGTTGTTGTGGTGCCTGTTGCATTTTATAGAACTGAGTGTGTCCATTGCTCACAGTTGAAGCTGGAACAGCTCTGTAGGTGACTCTTGGTCCTCCATTCATTGTAACAAGCTTTCTCTTCTGTGGTTGTGCAGGCATTTTCATTGGAACCAATGGTGGCATGTTGGCACAGTTAGAATCATCCATTGCATCACATTGCTCTTCGAATGCTCCCAGAGTACGGGAGGTACGGTAGATCGGCGATGTTGCCGACGATGAAGATGTCGACGACGAAACCGACGATGCAGATGACGACGACGTCGATGAAGGCTTACGTCCTCCAATCTTCGCCATTGCCAAAGCAATTGTATCGTCATTTCGACGATACATAGATGGTGGTTGTTGCGGTTGATAATGTTGCTGTGGCTGTAACGTTGGCGGTGGATGGTTCGAATTATCGATTGCGATGTGATGTTGGCTCAGGTTTCCATTTGTATGATACTTCTGTTGATTGTTGTTGTGATTAACTGCAGGGTTCCGAATCATATGACGGTTGTTTGTAACCATAACTGGTGCAACCGATGGGACAATGGCCGATGGAACGGCGGCGACGGTTTGCTGAGCCGAATTCGGTGAATTCGGAGATGTAACCGTTGCTTGGCACGATTCATCAATACATTCAATTGCTGCCTTCTGAGCATCCTTATGTGTCTGGAAGAATTGAATATTAGGATCACAGTAGCTTTTCCAAAAAACAAAACTCACCAATGGATTGAGTTGTGGAGCAACGAGAAGGCATGCAGAGAGCATGATAACAGCTAGACATGTTCCAGCTTGAGAGCTCTTCTTGGCGCTTTGATATAACTGAGCCTGAAGCTTTTTGAGCTGAGAGAGTACTGTCTGATTCTCGTTTGTCAATCTTTCGATTTGCTGTTTCAGTGCTTGGTTCTCTTTTGTCGATTCGGATACTCTGTCTTCAAGTTGTTCGATATAATCCTGAAATAAATCACATATACTATGTATGATATACATTTAATTCATTGCGTTATTGACCTCATAACCACACAAGTCGTTTGCATTTTGATCGTGTCACTACGCAACATTGACGTCACAACCCTCTTTCTATTACTATTTCTCTTGTATTCTGATCCTATCTCCGGATTCTTGACGCAATGGGGCTCTCAAATATTCCCAAAAAGAAATCAGTTTTTTTCTTTTCATTCAGATCGTCATCTATTCATCCGAATAGAAAAAGAAGAGGTCAATCCCGGAGAATGTTTTTCTATCCCAATCTCAAGGTCTTTTGAGAAAATGCTTCTCACGCTCTTCTCTTCCTCTCATTGTGTCCATGGCCTATTTCAAAGGAAGAAGAAGACGTCAATGGTCAGCTGATGGTACAATAAGAACACATGTTTTCATAGTTTTATGTTCTACGAATGAGAATGAAAACATCATCAACGCAAAGATGACATTGTCCCCAATTTGGAAGTCTATACATAAGTTTTTATCTTCTCAAGAAGTTTACGGTTGAGTGAAAGAGAGTGGAAATGAATGACATTCTGCCGACATCTATTTAACATACTATTAACAAAAGATTGACAGTTTGTAGAAGTGAGTATTCTGACACTTCCATGACATTGAAGCTTTATTTCCGAACTTTGGAGCTAAGCATCGCCACAAAGGCGCCATTTTGAACAGATTTCTAGCGTGATTTGAAAAAAAGCAATTTGTTAGACAAATCCTGATCTTTGTTTTCTCAATGATAACTAGTTTCAAAATGTACTTTTCTCTTAGATATTTGCCAAACTTCGACTAGCTCTTCTCTATTTTTAACAAATAAACTGCTGTGCTCACTGTGGTCGCCGCCACCTGGCACTGGGTCAACATGCGTTATACTCGTGTGAGCCCACAAAAAGTAAAAAGGTCATCATCATCCGTTTTATCATCAACAAGATTGCTCACCTGCTTCCTCTTGCGGCTCGTCTGTGCACTTCTCTTGTTTCGAATCTTTCGGCGAATACGTTTCAGATCTCGTTCTTCGGCTTTTGTGAGAGGATAGAAGTCCGGTAGACATATTCCCTCTTTCTTGCACAATCGTTTCTCTTCCTCAGTCAGTGTGAGCTGTGGATATTTACGACCAGTGGCTGATTTAACAAATCCAACAGATGAAGTGGAAGAAGAAGTAGATGACGTCGATGATGGAGCATATGAATTAGAAGAAGCATTGAGAGAAATGCTTGCAGGATTAAGAACTCTTTGCTGTCCGGCTTCTGAAATAAAAATAATTCTGAACTAAATTTTCGCGAATAAAGTTCCCTCAATCCTCTCTTATCTCATCTTTTTCATGTTTTCATCTTCTTCTTCTCAGTTTTTAATGACTAAAGTCATGTAGATGTACAAGTTGGTACCAGCCTCTATCATCATTTCCATCTTGTCAAAGTCTTCAGGCGCTGGGCGCCTTGGATAAACGGAATGGTGAAAGAAACATGTTAGATGTAAAGAAGAGAGAATAGGTTCGGATTAGATAAGACAGATGAAAAATGACGATCGATTACCGTAATAAAACTGTCAGACGAAAACAGTTATTGCAACGTAGTAAATCAATCAACTGAACTCATTTCCTTAGATTTTTCTAGAAAAATGTTAACTGCAGTGGTAACGAAAGAGGTATCTACATTCCGTTTCTACTTAGAACTTAAAAGTCAGATCTTTTCTGAAAGGATCCTAAAATTCTCCTTTTACAGTATATTCCCTTCCTTTTCTTCTCCTGTCAAACCCGATTCGAATCGATTCTTTTTAATTTTCCACCATTTCTTTCCTGTCGATTCTGTCCGTTCCCCAACTGTGCAAACACCCACACAAAAAGAGAATTGAGAGAAAGAAACGAATCGCCGTCCGTTCAAATTCACGCCTTTTTGATTGTGTGCTAGTGGTTGTGAGGGGAGTGGACGGAGGAAAGGGTTTTGTACAAATATGGAGGAAAAGAGGAGGAGGTGGAAGAGGAGGGAGAAGAATGGAATAGAACAAAATGCTTTTCCAATTTCGAACTCTTTTTTTCTGTTTTCTCGCTCGCCGAAACACTATTTGATTTCGGTTTGTTGCGGACGAAACGGTCTATTAAAATTGATTGAAACGAATAGAAATAGGAGATGATGATCCGGTTTCAAATATCCGAAATAAACTCGGGAAGGGGAAAAAACTCACTGAATCGAACAAGGTTGTTTGAGTTTTGATGTGTGAAACTTGTTGGATTCGGTCTCTTTTGTTGTTGATGTTGAGTGTTTACTGATATTGTTTGATTGTTTGCAGCTGCATTGGCATTTGTGTAAGCAATCAGAGGTCCGCTCTGAAAAACCAAAACAATGATGGAAAACAACTAATTGAAAAATTAAAATGCCTCGATAGTACGTTTCAGTAAAAAACTCAATTTAAAAACTCCTTTTGTTTCCTTTTTCTTTAATGATCACAAATCCTTCAGTTTTTCAATGTTCCCTAAACTATGGTTTCTTCACCAAAGACACATTGTTTATACATCCCAAAAATAAATATGAGACATAGAGAAGAAAGAAGAGAAGAGAGAGTGCATATCCTAAACATTAGTGATGCTTCAAATGTTTTGACCTTCGCTTAGAATGTGGTGAAACCTAATACATAAAGAAACAAGAAAAAAGGACGGGCACTTGGGCGTCTTACATTGCTCATAGAAATGAAAGAGAACTTACACTGCAAATTTCGTAGTCGTCTTCTTTTGTGCGGAATATTTCGTATTCTGCTTGTTGGAGGATATCGAGACCAGAGAAATTATCAGTATTGTCTTCACCGCCGGAAGAGTGATAAGATGAAGGAGATGTGCTTGCAGGGGAAATTGGGAGTGAGCCAGTATCTTCTGGAGAGAGACTGTAGCAGTGATCGTTCAGATTATCGGAAATGTTATCCATTGAATCGAGATCCTCATCGTCCATAGCTTCAAGTTTGTTGCAGAGGTCGTCGGCGAATTTCTCTCCGGGATCGGTACTATCCAAGACTTAAAAAATGGATTCATTAAGACACTTTATAACCGACTGAGCTTACAATTAGTGTCGAAAATCGATGGACCGTTGAGTGCTCTGAACATATTATCAAAATCCTCTTCATTCAGTTGTTCATTTGGTTGATTGTTGGATGCTAGCATCATTAGTGTTCCATTCGAAGTGAGACTGTTATATTCACCGTCGAGCCCATCAAAGTCCAGGGGGTCCATTTCGTTTCGATGGAAGACGACACGTGGCCAAACGTGAAAATGTGGGTACCCTCTGTAAATTCAGATTCAGAGGGTACTTTGGCCAATAACAGTGGCAAGTAGAGTATGAGAAAAGTCCTCAGGGGATGAATTCAACTTCAGACGATGATTCTAGTAGGAATAATACGACCCAAACGGGCCAGAAGCTATTTCACAACGCTTCGCCAACTAGGCCTTAGTCCACGTCGACAAACTGCCTACACTTCGATGTCTTGCGCAGACTGAAGCCTCTTTCTTTCAAACGTTATTTTCGTGATGTCTCTAGTCGTCTATGTAAATGCTCAAGAGGAAGAACAGGAACGGAGACAGTGAATAGGAGAAAGAGACGCAAAGAAAATAGTAAACTGTTAAAACGGATGGAGATTGAAGAGGAGAGAAAATGGGCAGATGGGAAATTGGAAATTTGAGAAAATACAGAATCGGAAAGAAAATTTGAATAAGATTTGTGGTGAGTTCTCTGGGGAATCAAGCTTCAAAAACCTATATTTGAAAAGGAAAACTAGAACTTTATGGATAGATTTATTCCATAATCGAGATGTTCGTTTGCACTCAAATAGGTCAGTCTATTTAGGTGCAAACAGAGAAGAAATGAGTTTAATCATCCTCATTCATCAAAAAAGTCATCCCCTCGGATCGTTATCTTCAATAGATTGTGGCCATTAGAGAAAAGATCGTATAGGGTGTGGGTCGCTGAGGAAGAGTATCGTAAAAATCATTTTAGGTTCCTGGGAAGTGAACCAGAGAACAGAAGGATTGCGAGTACATTATGAACGATTGAAAACCGATGAAGATAGGAAGAAAACATACAAACATTGTTGTTTTTTTATGATCTCGGAAACTGAATCTACATAATCCTGGATTGGTTCCTGATACTTTATGGTTTTGAATCAACAGAATATAATCCAAGAGGAGACATTTATGGATTAATTAACCAAGTGACGTGAAATGTCAAAAGCCTCAGAGACCGCAAAAAGAGCATTTAGTGAGAGAAAGCCGGCACCGACCGACTGTTTGTTGAACTAGTAAGGGCCGAGAGGACGAGAGTGGTTGGTTTACCTATCAGATCTCATAAGGGAGGTCACTTGATTCAAACGGATTGCGGAACAGGGAGGAGCAAAGGAGGTGGTGGGAGAAAATGTTGAACGCATTTTTCAAATTAATGGGAATTCAGTTTAAAAAATAAAAGACTATTCAAGAAAAAAGTGTTTCTCTACAAAGTACATGTTTAGTGAAAAAAGTTCATGTAGGTGCACCTGTGAGGAGGGGTCATGTTCTTTTTACCAGCTGTGTTCAGTTCAAGTACCAAGTACCCGACGACAAAAAGAATAGCTGACACATAGATGTATCACTATATAACTACATATATCTCAACCAAACGATCTAGATGTATTGCCGGGGCGTAATGACCTACATATCACAAAGACGAATAGTAGAAATAGGTTGTATTCCAAAAAAACTTTGACGTTTTGTTTCTTATCTTTTCTTTTATATAGGAGTGTGAGCATGAATGAACTGATGTTCACATGATTGTAAAATGAGAAAAGGAGAGAGTACTTTTGGGTAAGTGAACTGATAATATAGATATTGAAGTATAGAAGACAGTTTGTAGTATTCCATATTATAATCTGTTGGTCGAACTGTTTGCGAAAGGTTCTAGAACTTGAAAATGTAGAGCAAAAATGATAAGAACCGTATAAAATAACGTTTCTTATTAAATGTTGCTGGGAGAAATAACAAACTCAAATCGAGCACAAGTGTACTGTAGTTTTGAACATCAGAGAATGGTGAACACAAAAGAAAAATCTAGAGAATCGTAAAAGGGAGGAGTAGAAGTGCCATGCCGACGTCTATCATTTATCAATTACGCGCTCTTTCTCTTACTCTCTTTCTCTCTCTCTCTTGTCATTTTCACCCGGATAGGTATCTATTTCGATAAGAGAACACAAAAGAGAGTCCTGAAACTTTCTTCATTAGAAAGTACAAACAAGCCGTGTGGTAGAGTGGGAGCCTTATCAACTAGTGAAAAAGGAGCTTTTATCATGATTTTTGTTTCAATTTCTAACGTCAACATCGCGTATTGCAGAGACTGTGGGTGGGTGGACACAGACTGTATAATAGAAAAAAAGACAGAAGCTGCAGCAGATATTTCTCTTTTTATGACAAAAAATGTGAAGGGAACACTGTGAGGAAGTTGAAGTGAATAATGAATTTGAAGACGAGGTAGACAACGATGACTTCATCAGAAAGAACCGGATGGATATTTCGATGAAATAGTCAGAGAATTTCAAAGAGATATTAGAAGGAGGAAGCTTCAAGAAGAAACGGCTTGATGGAATACACACGGAAGTACAAGTGATGAGATATTTCTTATAGAAACAATGTTCCGATAGAGCTCTCTGTGAGTCCGAATGGACTGAAATTATATTCAAAAAGACTATATTTGATGAAATGAGATTGAAATATAGTAGAATTAATAGTCTTTATTTCTTCCAAACTGACAGAGCTGAACTGTAGACACATACATGTGTCTGGAACAGTTCATCAGTGTAGCTAGAATGGAAGAGTTGAAAAGAGAAAAAAGGCCAAAAAGTTGCGAACACCTTCACAGACTTGAAAGCCTCATTTGTTCGAGAATTGAGGTGCGATCCCGTGAATCGCCCCGGGTGGTCAGGTCGTCATAGGAGAAACACATTCCGAAAGAGACAAACATAGAGAAAAGAGAGAGGGCGAAAGAGAGTCAACCTTCCTTCAACCAAAGGAAGTATCGGGGGCCGCCCATTCTTCCTCTCGGACAGCGCAAGAGAGGTCTTTGCTTCGGGATCATCTCACACACTAGGTCAACCATGCAGACAGTTCCCAGAGTACGTTCAGAAGTGAGAAGCGCAGAGAAAACCGAAGGAGATGGTATTTACAATGGTAAGGGGACCAGCAAGTGTTGTATGAAGGATGCACGTAATATTCGGTAGTAAAGTAACCATTGAGACCTTGAGCAATGAGAAAAGAGGTGGGAGGAGGACCAGTGGAATAGGAAAAAAAGGCCTTTTGATTTTCAAGGACTTTTGTTGGATTCTGTATTCCAAGGGCACTTTCTTGACTTTTAAGTAGGCAAGAGATGAGAGGATTGAGAATATAAAAACGAATCCGGTCGGAGAAGTAACACCTATTCTTCGGGAACCGAAGTTCCAATCAAAATAAGTGTTTTAATATTTTGATTTTTAATTCTGAAAAATTGAAAACATTTCAGACCTTTGACACTGATGAATGAGCTCGGAAACTGATCCTTGAGGAAGAGTACAGTAATCTATTTGAGTCGATCATATTTCAGGCCCTTTTCAAATATTAAATTGACAATAAAACGTACTTGCCACCTCCAATTACTCAGTAGGATACCGGAGATGACGTCCGTCAAAAGATAAACTCGGTCTTGCTTTCCGTTTAACAGATCGAATCGGAAAGGTTATTGCGCCATCTTCTATCCTCTTTTTGATCAAATGGCGTGCCGCATAGAGAAATCCTTCATCCGAATATGACAAAAACAGATCGGGCAAACACTATGAATTGCCATGAGAAAGCCGAAGAGATGAGCCGAATTGGGAAATGAAAGGAGCAATTAAATATGTCACTCAGTGTCAAAGAAGGTCGTTTTGGTGCAAAGATGGGTGGAAATAACTAATACATCATCATATATACCCGAGCATAATTTAGTGGTTTGTGAAAAAAGGACTTAAAAGGAATGAAAAACCGTTGGAAAACACTTATGATTTCAATCCATTTAAAGTAACGTCAATTCAATGCGAGATTTCCATTCAATTCCTTCGTCCAACATATAAAACCTCTACAGAACAAAACCAGAATATGACTGTGTTCGTCGATCACATTGAGAGGCACTTTTCATCTGCGCAGTTGTTGGTCAACTACTAGCCGGACGTGTAGTGACAGAATCAAAAAAGTGCGTAAATTATACTTGTATCATACATTCGTTCATAAAAAGACACAAAAGACAGAAATGACTCATTTGGACGATACTGTCGATTTGTGAAAAAAGAAAGTGAAGCGGGATATAATATTTATACAGGAATACACTGTATAATTATTAATGGGAGTTATGTAGAGAGATGAGCAAATGAAACAGAAGCATTTTCCTACAGAGCTTCATATTTCAAACATTTCAACGATCGACAGGGGTACTGTAGAAAATAGAATATAGAAAGCTAAAAATCGTATTCCGTTTTTTCCGAAGAAAGAGAGGGCGCAAAGCAAGCAGAGCTATAAAAACGGACACGCGAAAAAGAAGGAAATGGGAATATAAATAATATTTTCAGTACGAAATGGGCGATAAAAAGCGAATCGGTATGGGAAATTAAAGAGAAAACAAATTAAAGTAGAGAAGGAATATAATAGTTATTCATAGAGAATCTCTATATCATATCTTTAGAATAATATCGAAACAGAAAGAAACTTGATAGTTTTTTCATTTCATCTCGATTGATCTTCTTTTCATAGTGGTCTTCGTCCAGAACAAATTGTCGAGACGACGAAAAAAGTGAAAGAAAAAGAACGGGGGAATGAATAACCGGAGAGTGGGAAGACAAGGAGGACACTAGTTCTGGATGAGAAACACACTTGCAAATGAGAAGAAGAACCGAATAGAAATGTGAAGCGGAACAAGAGAGAAATACGGGTATATGCAATTATGCAAATGAGTGACAAGAGAGAGAAAAACTGAAGGAATTCAAGAAAAACAATCTTCGAAAACTCAAAAACAACTGAATGAATAGGATGAAGAAACGAATGATAATGAGCACATCTATTTCAGAATAAAGCCATTTTCATCATGAGTGGAACAAAAAACAAGCTGAGACATCGACACTAATGAGCACATGGTCCTCTTCTTATGTTTTCACATTCTCATTTCCTTCGTGTTATTTTTCTGTTTCTGACATCTACATTGAGTTTCAGAAAACTATGGAGAAGGAGTATTTTCGCAGGAAACATAACGAAATAGAAAGCTGATGTAGGAAACAAATTCGATGATTATGAACCACCAGAATGGACGGATTTTTCCTATTTTTAGATTCGCAGAATAAATAAGATATATCATCGGATCATCAAATTTTATTCTATCCGAAGTTAAACTGAATAATAAGGTTGGGAACATTTTTTCATCTTTTTGAGAGCCGAACTCGTTCCACAATTTATTCCCTATTTTCCTCAAATCCCGCCTGTTCATCAAAAATCACGAATTCATCTGCCTATTCTGTCACTTCGTCTTCGAAAACCGTATCAATTATAAATCCGTCCGTATTCGTCCACACTTATTCTTCTGCCTTGTCTTCCTGCTTTCTGGTCATTATTCCTCTTTTCATCTGAGAAGTGAAAATGAAAAAGAAAGTGTTTCTCCCTATCTCTATCTGCCTTTCCCAGTTCTTCGGTACAAACTTCCTTGTTCGGTAAATCGTTTGTATTTCACGTTAGGCATCACTAACAGAATCTCCGCTGCATAAGATCTTGTTATGCTATGCGGGAAAAGAGATGACGGAAAAGAAGGTTCAAGAATAAGTGGGAGAAAGCGAATAACAAGTCACTTACAAGACGAAAACCGGTTTTTAAAAATTCGATTCGCAAACATCGAAAGGGATTACTTTAATGAATAGATTTGTGAAACGGGTAAGAAGATTACGCTGATCGGTCAGTTATATAAAGTGAATGGAGTAGAAAGTCTGCAATACTTTGAGAAGAGATATCTCTCTGAAAATGGAGAGGATTTCGAGAAGGGAAGGGTACCCTTCTACTGAAATGAATGTCAAGAGCTTTCGGGATGTGGGCGGAAACGAAAGCAGAAGCGAGAGAAGGAGGAGAAACAGTGAAAGAATGCTTAAAAATAGGAAGAACATTCGGATTAGAGAGCCGGAAAGATGCAGAGAAAGGCAGCAAAAAACGTCTCTTTCCATAAACATACACGCTAGAATGGAATTGAAAAAAAAGAGAAAAGGATAGAGAAAGAGCCAGTGAGTGAAAGATAAAGTCCAAATGCAGAGAGCTCTTGGGGACATTACAGAGGAGTGGGACGAAGAATGACGTGATCATTTTGATGATGAACAACGTCAGCAAAGAAGATTTTTTTGTTTGTCTCAATTTATGTAGTTGAAAATGTACATACCTTCTCCTGTTCGTCGTAGAAGAGAGCGAATGGGGGCCACGTGGCAAATAAAGAAGTCGGATGCCAACTTCTATGAAACCTTAAAATTTAAATATGAGTTTCTTAGTAGTAAGAAGATTTAAAAGGAAATACATTTTATTAACGAAACTTATGATTTAGACTCCGCCCACTTACTGTATATCATTCAAATTCAGTGAATTTCTTTTTCACTTGTCTTCATCAGAAAGGAGGCGGAGCCTATGTTTGAATTTCGAAAAACAAATTGATTTTAACGGTTTCATATGACAAATGAAGCTAATATTTGGGAAAATTAGAAAATAAAACGAATTTGAAAAGTATCTAGAATTTTCCACTAGACGTTCTGAAACGCCACGTATTTCGGTCGAGGTCACACACGTAAGTTCATAATTTCCCCAATAAAATGAGTTTCTAGAGACGTTTTCTCTTGAGAAAGAAAGAAATTGGTGATAGTGCAAAAGTAAATTGCAACATTCTTTTCTCAATGATTTTTCGAGAAAGCGTCCATGAAAAAAAATGGAGATAGAATGCAATCGGACAGAGCATCAGAAAAACGAGATAAGATAGAAGAAATAATGAAAGAGACGCAGAGTGGAAATGATCGGTTTTCTATTTTTTTTTTCCACTAAAGTCCGATCAAATCAATCTTTAAGAGCCGTCAGTGTGCTCCGCAGATGTGCTCGCAAAGTGTCTACTGGCCACATGTCACATCAATTGACCCTTCAAAACGAGGAGCAACTGTCCAACCGAACAAACGAGCATACTTCGAAATGAGTAAATAATAAATAGATTATGAGTCACAGGACAAGCATTTTGTTTTGAAATTTTGAAAAGAAGAAGCGACGATAAATGCAATACAATTTTATGCACACTAATGGAAATATCTAAATACATTGAAATTTGTAAAAAAAAATCACTGGAATTTTTCAGACTATAAACGGGAGTTGAATAGTAGGTTAATGGGGAATACGAGAATACTGCAGAAAAAAAGTTCATGGAACTCAATTATAGAATTAGATCTTCTGAACAATAGAGACTCCGGTCATCTCGGCTGGCTGCGGCAATCCCATAATGGCAAGAACAGTTGGAGCGACATCGCAGAGAGCTGGGTGTCGATCAGCCGGCTGTAAATTGAGAATGAACAATTAATGAGTGATTTCAGATACATAGTAATCAGAAAGAACCATTTCAAATCTAATACTTATTGCTCTATGATCATCTCTAAAACACTTTTCAATACTCACGTCAACAAATTTGAATCCTGTATGACTCAATGTCAATGGTACACGGTAACATGTATGAGCAGTGTGTTTTCCACCATCAGGGGCCTTCATCTTTTCAGCATTTCCGTGATCAGCAGTAACCAACAATGAATATCCATGCTTCTGAGTAGCCTCGTAAATTCTTCCGATAGCCACATCAGTAGCCTCGCATGCCTTGATGGCAGCTTCATAAACACCAGTGTGGCCAACCATATCTGGCGGAGCGAAGTTGCACATGATGAATGGATGAGTACCCGCTTCAATTTGTTCGACCATTTTGTCAGCAACACCTGCAGCAGACATCTCTGGTTGGAGATCATAAGTCGCCACCTGAAATTTTACTATTTAACACTTATATTTTAGGTGAATAGACACCTTTGGACTTGGAACCAATGATCGTTCTTCTCCTTCGAACTGTTTCTCCAATCCACCATTGAAGAAGAATGTTACGTGAGCGTATTTCTCAGTTTCTGCACAATGGAACTGTGATACTTTTTGCTCGGCAAGCCATTCCGCTAAGACATTTTTGTTTGATGCTGGTGGGAATAATGATTTGAATGGGAACTCGGCTTTGTACTGAGTCATTCCATAGACTTGAACATTAGATGGGTGGGTGAGTTTTGAGTTACAGTCCTTGTAACGTTCCATTCCCATAACCTGTAATTCACATCCATTTTTAATGTCTAGCTAGCTCAAAACATACCTCTGAGATCTCACGCATACGATCGGCACGGTAATCGAAGAAAATGAGCGTATCGTCGTTCTGGACTCGTCCCTTCTCTCCTTGAAGAATGATTGGCTTTAGGAACTCATCGGTCTCATCAGCAGCGTAGCGTTTGCGAACGACTTCTACAACCTGAACACAGATTTTCGTTTTAGGCAACTTCTTCACGTTGTAGACAAATAGTTTATTTTGTCTTTTTCAAAACTCACTCCTGCTTCATCGGATGATTCTCCAACTCCACCAATCATAGCCTCATAGGCGACATTGATACGCTCCCATCTCTTATCACGATCCATGGCGTAATAGCGTCCAACAACAGTGGCAAGCTTTCCGTATCCGACTGTCTTCTCCAAGAACTCCAGGGTTTGTTCAAGAAATCCAACTCCACTGTTTGGAGAAGTGTCACGTCCATCTCCGTAGAAGTGAAGGTAAAGCTCTGGGACTCCAAGCTCTTTAATGGCCTTGATGAGTGCGAACATATGATCTAAAATTGAATTGAAAATTTATCTAAATGAGATTCGAAATAAGGACTAACCAATATGAGAGTGAACTCCTCCATCAGAGACGAGTCCTGCCAAATGAAGACGTCCATTTCCGTTTTTAGCACGGTTGCAAGCGTCTACCAAGCTTTCGTTGTTCACCTATAACGTCAAATTAATGAATTCCCACTACTGTATTGAAGTAACTGACCAGCTGATTGTTCTTCACGGCAAGATTAATACGAACAATGTCCTGATAAATTACACGTCCAGCTCCGATATTAAGATGTCCTACTTCTGAATTTCCCATCAAGCCTTCTGGAAGACCAACGTGAAGTCCATGGGCCTCTATTTGAGCCCAATTTCCTGAATTAGAAAAAATGAATCGTTAGGCACAGAAACAATTTGTAAATACAAATGAATTGTTTCAATAACTAACCAGAGCATAGCTTGTCCATCACAGGAGTTTGAGCGTTGAGAATGGCATTTCCATATGGATCCTCGGAGATTCCCCACCCGTCAATAACGATCAAGCACACCTTGTTAGCTACAGAACCGTTATTTGCCATCGCCATCCCTTCAAAAGTTTTAATATGGAAAAAATCATACGAAGCGAAAAGAACGAGGAAATAAAGCACCTAAAATGATCAAGAAACACAAAACCGTTAAAAGTTTCGAATAACTGCTTATATTTATTTATTTATTTAACTTAATGAAGAAAAAACTGAACAAAATGACGACATTGGCGAATATTGAATCGAACCAATTTATTTGTTTCAATGTCTGATAAGGCAACAGAAAACTAAGCGAGATTGATCATTGACCACTTTTTGTTTGGTGAACAACAGGTTTCAAAGAAAAAACAAAAATTTTAGATCTAGGTTACGGCTTCTATGCCCCAAAACCCTCACCGCGTCCAAAATAACGTCGATAAATTTGAGTGCCCAAAGCTACGAACATCTCTTCTTTTTCTCTGATCCTCTTTTATTTAACAGTGCCAAGTAGACTTATTGAAAAGTTGAAGAATTGGGAATAAAATCGAGGACGAAACGTTTTCTGAGGAGGTTTCGCACGTAAACAAGTCTTCTATCACGTATCTCTCGTTTTTCTCTGACTTCACTACAAGCTCCTGTTGTTATACTCTCTTCCAAAAGATTTCCCAGAAAAAAAGGAGCCGCGAAAAAAGTCTGAGCTGTTGTTGGAGAAATAAAGAAAACAAGCAGTGCCTTAAAAGGAAAGTGACTCTTAAGAGTGGAAGAGACCCAGATGTTCATAAGAAAAAGCGAAATGATGCAAAAAAGTTATCCTATTTGTTTCAACATAAAGTTGGTCTGAAATCGGAAAGCAGAGATAAGAATATAAGAGAATATAGGTTTCCAGTTCTTTGAAAAGTGGGTCCTCAGTAATATTAACTCAGTAATATTAATTCAAAGCAGAATTTGAAAATAAAATAAAACTGGGGTCATGTCTTTTTCGCGCCGCCTGTTCTCTTCAGCGGTCGGCAAAGGGCGTCAAACTATGACAAACAAGAGAAAACCACTAAACAAAGTTGATGCCTCGAAGCAGTGCGCGAAGTTCGCAAAACACGGCCCGGCCGAAAAAACCCGTGGCCGACCGAAAATTGAAAGTGATACTCAGCCTAGGCCACATGTACGCAGCCAAATTGTCCGCATTACATTCGAGTGTTTTGCCGAAGTGTTTGCGGACTTGCAGAGCTATTCGGCAGGAATGTCAAATTATTTTGGAATTGAGGAAACCTGGACGTTAAAGTTGATTAATATTAGACAATTATAGTGAAAAGCGATAGTTTATTATCGAAAACATTGGAATAAACATCTAGAAATAGAAGAAAAACAGGAACATTGAATTGGAGGCGGAAATAACCAATAATACTGACGAGCGTGCTCAGATCGCAGTAACCGGAGATGAGTTCTGTAAAATATATGTCTTTAGGCTTAATCCATTATGTGTCCGAAGTTTTGACGTAAATTAATCTGCACTCGTGAGAGCGACTCCAGCATTGGTATCATGTATGTAGCAATTATGACAAGTTTTGAGATTTCAACATTGATAGAGCCCATAGACGATAGGAATTTTTTTTATTAAAACCTTCTGGACACCTCAGCAAATCTATTTGACAATGTTTTTCATCATTTTTTTGCATTCGTTTTTCCAGAAATCTTCATTTTGACTCATTCATGCTGTTTTCTGTGAAAAAATGGTTCTTTGAGGAAAGCTGACCCACAAAGAGTGTTTAGTTTTGTTATAAAAACTTGAAATGAGTCACTACAGATGTTTTCCAAAAGAAAATTCTAAGTTTATTTGGATACGTTTTTGTCAGAAATCAATTTTTGGAGAAATTGGGTTCTCTATTAAAGGGGGACCCATAAGCAGTACCTTTTTTCTGTTTAAAAATATTTGTGGAGTTAATAGAAACATTTATCAGAAAGAAAAACCTAAACTATTTGGATAAGTTTTTCCAAAAAACCTCAATTTAGCATGTTTTTCTGTTATTTTTGCAGAAAAATGGTTCTATATGAAAGAGGAACCCATAGGCAGTAACTTTTTCTTGCATCAAAACATTTGTGGAGTTAGTAGGAACATTTATCAGCAGGAAAACCCTAAGCTATTTGGATTAGTTTTTTCAAAAAACCTCAATTTAGCGCTTTTTTATTGATATTTGGAATTTGGGTTCTGTACCAAAGGGGACCTCATAAGCAGTCCTATATTTTTTATAAAATCGTTCCTGGAGTTAGTAGGAAGAAATATCAATGATAAAAACCTTAGTTATTTGGATACGTTCTTACGAAAAACCTCAATTCAGCACGTTATTCTATTATTCTGGAAGAAAATTGGTTCTCTATCAAAGGGGAACCCATAAGCAGTAGCTTTTTTTTGCATCAAAACGTAGAGGGGACCGCCACTAATGTTTTCCAAGAAAAAAAACCAATGTTATTTGGATACGTTTCCGAGATAAAATTTTTTAAATGCATTTATGCATTATTTTTGATGAAAATATGTGTTTATTTTTTTAATTTAGCGAATAATACTAGCATTTCAGTTTTTCAGCACATAAAGTATACCTGCCTGAACGTTTTCGTCGTTTTTATCTGTTGTTCTCTTGACTTTTTGCTGATGAAACTCTAAAAAATTGGTTATTCGCGGCCAATTCGCAATTCCAATGTGTGGCGAGCAGGGATGACTGAAATCTTTGATGAGATTTGACAATTCAACGTTGTTCGTTTAGTTTAACAATATGTGACTCTTAAAATAACAAAAAATTAACGAAAAAACAGGAAAAAAGGGTCCGGAAAACGCAATGCTTAAGCGAATTAACTTGGCCGAAGTCACGGACTCTAGGCCAGGTAGCTTCAGCCGGGCCGTGATAAAAAAAAACAGACAGTGCAAACGCGCTCTAGTGTGAAGCAAGGCGTGTACTTCTCGAGAATAAGCTGATGTTTGGGCAAGAGTTTCTCTCTGTGCTTTTTATTCAACAAGAATTATTTTTGAAGAATACAAATTATTTTTACAGCAATGAAAGTGAATGTGTCTTGTTCGTCTGTTCAAACTGCCGTCGATATTCTCGAAGAAGCTGACGGAGAGGATACAATTTCCACTCTTGGACAACTACGTGAACGAATTGCTTTTGACAACGATGTCGATGTTGAAACAATGAAATTGCTCCACAGAGGTTAGTATTGATATTACTCACAGATTGAAAACTGCCTTAGCAAATTTTCAAAAATTGCTTCAAAATATGCTTCAGGAAAATTCCTCCAGGGAGCCCCGGATGTTCCACTCGCCACATTAAATTTCAAAGAAAATGATAAAATTATTGTGATGGGTGGTAAAAACGCATTAGCCGACGATGCAGGATTCAAGATGCTGATGCAATATGAGAAGCATAATCTGAGCAATCTTCAGAAGACGTATGATGTCAATTTGAGAGATGTTGCTGACTTAGAACGTGGATTTCTAGAGAAGCCGAAACAAGTTGAGATGAGTAAAAAACTGGAAAAGAAGATAAAGTATTTCAACGAGGAGGCCGAAAGACATCTTGAAACACTCGACGGAATGAACATTATAAACGAATCAACTTCCGAGAATCAGGTATGATCAGACTGGAATTGCACCGAATCCTAGATTTTTCAGGCCAAACGGAACCGCGAAAAGCGAAAAACACTTGTCACCGGAATCCAGACACTCCTTAATCAAAATGACGCACTTCTTCGGAGACTAGAAGAATATAATGCAATTCTCAATGGAGATATCATTGAATAGTTCCTCGCGAATCCACAAATGTGCTCCGGGTTTTTTCAATAAACAAATTTGATCATCAATAAATTATTTATGCTATCAAAGGGAGAAAAGTGCAAAACAACTGAAGAGACCCATTAATTCGAAGAGGCGCATTTTTACAGAAAAAAGAAAGTTAATAACGAGTTCTTTTATCATTGAAGAATGACTTGAGCAGAAAAACTTGTCCGATACCGATGAAGACTACGACAGCAGACTGTCCGAGAGACCAAATCATGACACGTTCGTTGAGTTCTTCGGCCCGTTTTCGTCCAGTTGCTTCACGG
Source organism: Caenorhabditis tropicalis (assembly GCA_016735795.1). Lineage (NCBI taxonomy): Eukaryota > Metazoa > Nematoda > Chromadorea > Rhabditida > Rhabditidae > Caenorhabditis > Caenorhabditis tropicalis. The sequence goes on along the minus strand of CM028614.1, from coordinate 7,634,659 downwards.
AGACGATGATGTGTTTGATAATCGTCAATCTGTAAAGCAACAACTAAAAGTTAAGAACGAAGCGGTTCATTCTTTTTCAATAGTTGTTTTACAATCTGTTTCAGGAAAATTTCTCCAGGGAGCCCGGATGTTCCGCTGTCTCACTTCAATCAAAATATTTTGTACTAGTGATTTTAAAATATAGTTTTCTTTGAAAAACTTACAGTTCTCAATTTATCTCCAATAGCCACCGCGTAATTTTCCAGTTGAGTCATTGCATGAGCACCTTGGGTTACAGCGGCGTGAAGAGCATTTTGATCTCCGAACTGCCAGTCCATGTAAACTATCTTATGAGAGAAAGTAGAGAACTCATTTGAAAAACAGGCTTTGTAAGTTCCTTCAACTTCCGCTTTGAAATTGATGCTGTCATATTGTTTTTTAGTATCTTTGTACAGAACTTTTCCATTTGGATCTTCAATGATCAAATCAACATCGTAATGTCCTCCAGTCACTACCTGAAATCATATGTTAGAAATTTTTTTTGGAGTATCATGAACGTTACATACTCTCTAAAAAGGGACTGGTTTATGAGACTCACCTGAAATTCGAATGCTGTATCAACATCTTTTTTCAAATCTTCATAAAAACACTGATTAGCATTATCAGGAAGTTCGAAGGTAAGCTCGATTGCGGTGCCGACATATAACAAAATCGATGTCAATATCACAAATTTGAGCATGATGTTAGCTGTAATGAAGCGAATTTTCTCATGAGAACTGAAATTTTTTTAAGCAAACAAGGAAATCATGGAAATAAGAAACACTCAGCGCCGTGAAAATGCCAACAGAACACTAGTGCGTTGGAGCGCAAATGCGAAAAATTTTTTCATGTTTTCCTTCAGAGAAAATTCAGAGGATCGCATGAGCATTTAATAACGATGAAAATATTCTCACAGATATGACAAAAATGCCAAGAACATTCCTAATCAAATTCGATGAAACCAAGAACACGGTTTTCAGAAAATTAAAAACGAAACTTTATATCAAATATATCACGAGATCGAATTTATGAGTGTGCGTTAGAAAATTAGATTATTTTTAAAAATCATCAAACGAATCATTCGAGCTTTCTTCTGACAGGTTGAGCTCCTTTTTTTCATACACTTCAGGTTTCTTCGCCACGCCTCCTCGACCACGCCCCCTTCCTCTTCCTTTGCCACGTGTGGATTTCTTTTCAACTGTTTTTGGTTTCACGCTTTTAACAACTTTCTTTTTTTGTGCTTCTTCTTTTGGTTCAACTACTACTGGAAATCCTTTTGCTCGTTTTCCAATAATTTCCATGGCTTCAAGTACTTTCTTCGACCATTTTAATTCAAGTGAGCTATCGAGTTTTTGGGCGAAAAACCGATCCAGTCTCATCTGACTCCGCCCTCCAGACTGTAGGAATGTATTCCATTTATCAAATGCATCGAATGAATTTTGCTCTTCGTGTCTCTGCGTTCGATCAGGCCACTGAAGACGTTGGTTGAGAATTTGTCGAATGAGAGGGATATTCATCTGACGCCAACGGAATTTTTCCGATGAAGAGTCAACGAGGGGATGAAGATACGCATGGACTGCATCTTTATTGGAGCATACCTCAAGAAAAGATGATTGCGAAGCAGAAAACTCCAAGTCAACTCACATTTTCAATCAGTTCTTTGTCATTTGCTTCAGTTACATGTCTACGTAAAATCATTGCTTTTCGACTCACTGCTCGTTTCTCATCTGGAGCTGTTAAGAACAAACTTCCGACTTTTTCCAGAAGTTTCATAATCTGACGAATTCAACGTACTCTTGTTAGAAATCTCAACTCTTACTCTTCTCTCTACAGCATCTAGATTATCTATTTGACCAGTTCTACATTCAACGAACTCGGACACTAGTTCGAGTGCTCCGATAGCTCCAACTTTGACAAGTCCAGAAGAATAATCACCACCTGACAACAGGGCAATCGACACATAGTCTTCGCGCGTGAGACCTGGAAAAGTACAGTAAGTGAGATCGGTATTTTTTGAAAACTGTATCCTGAACTTACAAAATAGATTACAATTGTCTTTGTTCGCTGTCGTTTTCTCTCCATATCTCTGAACTCTGCGGTTCTTTGCAAACATGTGTCGGTAGACATGTTTAACTCCAAACGCCCAAACATCACTATCATCACTAACAACTCCATCAACGAGACCTTGTCTTTCCAGTTCAACACATTGAGCTTCTGCTTCTCCTGGTGCTTCAATCCATGGAATTCCAGCATTAGTGAGGAATTCTTGGAGATCTCGGTACAATTCGGGAGTCTTGTCATTATCATCGTCATAATTCAGATGAATATACTCTTCAGCAAGATTTCTTTGCGCAGCTGATGATGTGGATGGTAAATCATTCCTTTGTGGATCCCACTCTTCTTCTTCTTCTTCTTCTTCGTTTTCTTCTTTTTTGTATTTCTCTAAGCTGGACATTTTCTCATCCAATTTTTTCGACGCTGTTTCTAGAAGAACCTTCTGAAGGACTATTTCATCGTCACTGATTTCTAGAAATAAAAAGAGAAATTATATGAATACAATTCAGACAAACCAATGAGATCATCTTCCTCTTCTTCTGTTCTTCTCCTTCTTTTTTCTTCTTCCTTATCTTCAAATGTTTCAGTTCCATAGTGTTGTCTAACTCTTTTTCTTGCGATTGCTTCCAACATTCCAGACTTACTCTGATAACCTCCTCCTTCTGTATTAAACAGTCTTTCTTCCATTCTTTCTAAAACTTCTTCTCTCAAATCATCTGGGGTGACTTCTCGACTCAGTTTCTTCCCTCCATATTCCACACTGAACAAATCAAGAGTCATTTCTAACGGAGCCTGGTAAAGGCTATCGATTTCTCGAGTCAATTGAGGATGAACTTCCTGAACTTCATCACTATGCGCATATTTCAGAACATGAGATGTTCCGTCTGGACCAGTCACATTAATTTTATCAGACGAATATACACCAGACGAAGTGGTTCCAGATTTGGCTAACTGAAATATGACTCATTCTACAGAAGCAGAAAAGTTATTGAAAAACCTGCTCAATTTGGGAATTCAATCTTCCTCGTTGAAGAAGTCTCTGCATTTGAAAGTTACTAAAACTCTTGGAGTCTTGAGGAATCTGAAAACATGAACAAGTAGAAATGATTCTCCACCCTCGGCTTGATTTACCATATCCGGCCGAAGTCGACTATTTCTCATAGTTTCTCTTTTCTCAACTAAACTTCTGATTTCCAATTTTCTTGAAGAAAATGGTCTTTCATCATTTACAATTTCTTCTTTTTTGACATCTTCTTCGACAATAATATCACTGTCATCTGAACTTGATTCGTCTAAATCTTCATATACAAGTTGATCGTTTTGGTGTGCAGATGGTTTTTCAAAGTTAGTACTAGTAGATGGAATATCTTTGTACACATCATTCAGAACCACTTTTTTCGATGGACTGATCACTTCTTTGATCGCGTTCGCAAGTGCCACGTCATCAAGGCGACCCGAAGCAATTTCCTAAATTCAAACCCTTGTTTTAAAGATATTGAATAAAAATATACTTTTAGCTTTCCCATTTTCTTATTATTTGTCAAAACATCATCATCATTTTGTCGTTTTTGCCGTCGAGATTCCAAAACTTGTCGTTTTAATTCAGGAACCTGTGGACCATCGAATACAAAAACTGGGCGAATTTTATAAAAAAGAAGCTTGGAGAGTCTATTTACGAGCAATCGAAGATGAGGAAATGGTTGATCGGAAGGGTAAGCAAGTTGGGCTTGATAGATCCAAATGGAAACATCTTAAAAGAATAATTCATTTCTTTCTGTCTCCTCCTGTTAACAAATACCAATTGCCAACTTTTTTCCTTCCAAACATTCCAATGGAATTTCAGTGGCAGTTGGTTCTACAATTTTCCATAATCCGGTGATTCCCATATCTGAAGAAATCTCTGATTCTCTGAAAAGTTCCAGTCAGAGATACAGAATCGGAACTCCTGTTCAGAACGATCGACAGGAACAAAAGGATTCAATATGAAATAAAATTTATGAACTAGATAACATTTTTTAAAAAAGCAAAATATAGCAGAATCAAATTCTGAATGACCCGAAGGAAAACAAAACGATAAAAATTATACCGGAAAGGGCGAGGAAAACGAGGTTTTGATTGAAAAGAAAAGGAAACAATGTAAAGGCAATCGGTATGGCAAACATTGGGGTGCATAAATCAAAAATCTACAAGAAATATACAAGAAGCTAGGGTGAGTAAAAATCTAAAAGAAGAATCTATGAGAAAATATACATAATGACGACTAAGAAAGTGATATTTGTTATAGAAAAGGTCAGTTTCGAGGAAGAACAAGCGAACTGATCACCATACTTATCGAGTAGATCCAAAATTACACCATTTGTCCAACCGAATCCAGTCTGAAACAATATATTGAAAACTGACTTTCATTTCTAAGAAACTCACTTGAACTTCATATTCTCCTCCACCACCGCCAGATGTTTCTTCTGTATGAGGAGTTACATTGTATTTTTCAAACATCGCATGCGTTCGAATGAACGATTGATAAGTTCCAGTAAGCCAGGACGTCGCCATTTTCTCGGCAACTTTCATTAGCTTGACGTCTCCAGTTGTACGGAATCCCTCAATAACCATATGAATCATTGGAGGCCACGCGTTCTCTTTATCCCATTGTTGTGTACTGCTCATAGCAAGTGAAGTTGGAAGTCCTTTTTTGAATTTCAGAACTCCTTGTCGCTGAAATGATCATTTATATATACAGTTTAAATTGAATAGCAAACCTCAAGATAGTCATGAACACGGTGTGGAGTCTCATCGTCTTCGTCATAACATTTTGCATAGAGAGGAACGGCATTTGATACGTAGTATGTATTCGAATGTGCCTTCCGATCAATGTCATAATCATACCATATGCCATCAGTTTCATTCCAATGCAATTCACGCATTTCTCTTTTTGCCCATGTGTAGCGTTGTTCGAACACCTTCACTTTTTTGAAATCACCAGCAATTTCATAAAGACTCGCTAGGATTCGAGCATTAGCACACATGAAAGCATTCAGATCAGCAGGCACGATGCTCCAGGTTCTGAAACGTATTTAGTTTTGAATTCCTTGTCTTCTACTATTTCTAACCTGATAGAATCCATTCTGTGCATTGTGTCTCCGTCTTGTGAAAACCAACGGGTAGAAAAATCCCATCCGGTTTCCGCAGCGGAAGCAATTTCACTCCACATTTGAATCTTCTCTGCATCTGTTTTCAGATGCTCTGCTAGTTCCGAATCTTCCCGATATGATTCTGGTCTTGGTACTTTTAATTTGGCCTTGTATTGATAGTATGGAAACTGATTGACACCGTCTTTGTCTTTGAACCATTCCTGCCGATTTTTGATCCAAAATTCGTATTCTTTATCGAGTGTAGGAAGAATTTCCATAACGAAATCAAGATCTCCAGTACTCATGTAATATTCATAGACCATTGGTGTAAGCAACGGTGGTTGAGATCGAGTCAGATAGTAAACACGACCACCATTTGGTACGAATCCGTGACTGAAAACAATCTATAGTACTTTACTGATTTAATTCTGACGCAACTGTATTCTAAGTATTAGTCTACTCAATTCTAACATCACTAAATAAAATGTGATTTTGTGACCCAGGAACCTCTCTTGTTTTTTGAAATAATGGTTTTTCAAACTTCCAATTGTCCCGAGGACATTAGTACCACACCTTAATTCGAATCAGAAAACGAACATTCTTTTCTAATTCGGTCACATGATCGGCACATGTCTATCCATTCAGACGAGTGTGAGTCCATCAATCAACCCTTATCATGACACTGGTGACATTTTGATAAAGATTATTGAAGACAATCAGGAACAACTTTCCATTAATCGTTTTGGTTGAGACTTCATTGACGAGCGTGCCAAAATTAGAGTTGCAAAAACTTACTTATCAACCATGTAGCCCAAGTTTTTGATTACTCCTCGAGCTGTCTCATACATTTCTGAGAAAAGAAGCCCTTTCAGTATCCAGAACGTATCCCTGTAAAAGTAGAAATCCTCGAGATATCCAATAGTATAGAATACCAATAATAAAATTCTAGAAATCGACCACCAGGAATGATGAATGGATGTGGTACATATAACAAAGAATAATGATCTTGTCGATGTTTGACGTCATCTCGTACCTGTGAAACAAATTTATGAAGATTTTTTAGTTTTTTAATAATAAAAACTTACTTTTCTACATAAATCTTTCCAAATTCTATGTAAATGCAAAGCCCATCGACGATGATGATAATCATGAATGTTCAAAAAGTTCGAAGGAAAATCGATCCAGTCTGGAGGAAACCACTCGACGAGCTCACTCCCAGGTGGATTGAAATGAGATGTCACAAACTCTCGAAGTATAATCATATCAGATGTTCGATCACCGAGTTCATCAAAGTGTCGAAGTGTTGTAACTGAAAATAGCTCTGTCATTATATTTTCCCACATACGCTGTTCAGATACTGTATCCTGAATCTATCGGGACCGATTTGGTTAGTGTAAATCAAAAGAACCGGTCTCTCATTTTTCAAGTTCCATTTCGCAGTTCTTTTTTCGAAAGTCACGTGGTGGTAGAATGAAATTCAATTATCTTTTTCGGTTTTGAATCATCTCTTTACAGGAAAGAAAACCATCAAGTTTTATGAGACGGTGATATTTCACTTTCTACATCGTTACTTTCAACGATATCACTTGTTGAACTTTGACTTTGCGTTTAAAATCGTTCTTTGAGATCGGCTCCGGTCTCGGCTACATGTCAGGTGCTACAAAGGATGTGGTTTTCCAGAGGATTCTCATTTTTTAACAGAGATCTTCCATCAGAAAAAGGCATCTTAACACCTTAGTCTTTGCAAAAACCGGTCTCAAAGATAATAAAGATAACGCACTTGATATATTATTTTCATTTTCGATCTGTTTTCTTTTTTCGACAAAAACAATCAAGTCTTACTCGGATCATATTTTAGTGACATATCAACGAAGTGTTTCGAATCCGGGAACATATGTGAATCTTGAACTGTCTGCAGAATGGGTCCATTGCAGTAGATCTGTCTGGAAATTAATGTTTTTTGACATATTCCATTCGGATACTACAAAAACTCACGCTAGGAGATTGATTACAGTGTAAAGCATTATTGCCTAGTGAATAAAAAGTACAGAGAATGTCAATGACGGAAACTACACATTCGGTTAGACCCTAATTCGAATTTGTGGGCGGAAAAAACTGACAAAATATCTTTGATTTTTCTTTTGTTTTCTCTGGTATCAACCGAGTGTCTTCGGCGTCTCGTGCCTCTCTCGACAGTGAAGAGACAAAAATCGGCAAAAATGAGAAACTATGCGGGCAAATTGCGAAAACGTGTGCGTTATTCTGCAAGTAGGCGGAGACACCGGTCCTGCAGCGAAAGCCATGTCAAAACTCTCTGTGCCTTTAACCGCCGCCCGCTGGCTTTTCAGCGGTCGTAAGCCACGTCGCCGAGTTCAGCGAAGTTTACTTCTGAACTAACTCATCTGTACATTAAAAGGATGAAGCAGGAAGCTTTTTATTTGAAAAAAAGAACTTAGTTGGAAAAAACAGATAGAAAAATTCGATTCTCTTCATTCTTAATATTTTATTCTTAATATTTTTCTTCAAAAAAAGAATTAATTTCAGTATGGCTGCTCAAGTAGTTCCGGTCCTTTCAAAACTGTTCGATGACTACCAGAAGACGACATCATCGAAGCTGAAGATTATCGATGCTTATATGACATACATTTTGTTCACCGGAATCTTCCAATTCGCATATTGCCTACTTGTTGGTACTTTCCCATTCAACTCATTTCTCTCCGGATTCATCTCTACAGTCACTTCCTTCGTTCTAGCTTGTAAGTTTTTGAAATTGATTCAAACGAAAAAAATTGTTTTATGAATCATTACAAAGGCTAGAATTCAAATTTTCAAAAATTGCAGTCGGAGACGTTCGAAATTTAGATATATTCCAAAAACAGCTTCAGTTTGCTTCCAAAAAAATGTTTCATTTCAGCTTGTCTCCGAATGCAAGTTAACCAGGAAAACCGTACCGAGTTCACATCGGTCTCTACTGAACGGGCATTTGCTGACTTCATCTTCGCAAACCTCATCCTCCACTTAGTAGTCGTCAATTTTTTGGGATAAACTATTACAACGCTTTAAAATGTATTTATTCATTCAAATCATTTCCATTAATTTATTTGTTAATTGCCAACTGGGGTCTCGTTTTTCCTTCTGTGTTAAATACCAAATTTAATAAAATAGTATTCTGGTTAACGAAGAATAATGTTGCTGAATGCGTTTTTGGCGCTGGGATTTTTGTAGTCTTTTGGAGTTTTTTCTCAACCTAATACTTCAGGTTTAATCATGCTGTACATGAAGCCTGCTCGTTTCTTGAAAAACGCTGCCACCAACCCGAATTAGTAAGTAATTGTGAACTTTCCCCGAAATGTTGAAATTCATAACAATGCACTGGTTTTTCAATTCGAGAATAAATTTTCGATTTTAAGCTTCAAAACCTATGGAGCATATGGAGGATCCGCTTTTCTCATGGCCATCTACTTCTGCGAGTGGAAGACCGTCGGACAATACATCCCACTCTGGAACAAGCGCTACGTTGAATAGATTCGTCGTTTATTGCCGACCGATTGATTTTTAGAGGATGAAGATTTTAATAATCTTCAATTCTAGACATTTGTAACTGGATAAACAGATTTTACTAAAGTTTGTTTTAATGTTTGACATAGCAACTATCCGCCTAGTTATGCCACGCGGCACTGCGCGGAAATTTCGAAATTCTTCGTGACTCATCACGCATTCGCCACTGACTGAAAAGAGAGGGTAATTTAGGCATGAGACGCAGACACCGAAAGTTGTTTTCGTGTTGTTTGAGCGCCCGTTTTTTCATCCCTTCAGTCATTCTTCTTTTTTCATCTCGTGGTTACTGAAACTTTCTAAAATGTTCTCGATATTCATGCGAATCCCGGACACCGCTCAGGTAGATGCCGTTTTTTCTGAAGCTTATGCATCAATTGAACAAGGACTTTGTTATGATGAAGTTGGAGACTGGGTGAGAATTGTTATAAAATTATGCAATTTTAATCGTTGTTTTTTTCAGGAAAATACACTGGCTATGTACGAAAAAGGATTCAATTTGATAAAAGAGGGAGAGAAAATGAAAAATGCAAAGAAGAGTGAAATGTGGAAAATGCTACAGGAGGCAAAAACAAGTGTTGAACACAGGTAATTCAAAATTTTCTCTAGTCTTTCTATATAATCAGCATTGTGGTGTTTACTATTAGTGTTGGTATGACGTGAACTTCTAAATATTACAGAATCAAAATACTCAAAAAAGAAGGACCAAAACGGCCAACTCCGGAAAAAGTAAAGGAAGCAGAAGACAGTGTGGAAAACCAGGTTTGGGAGTGTTAACTTTTCTGTATTTCCAAAGACAATTTTCCAGAAAGAAGCGATCAGAATGCAGCTAGACTCGTTCGGTTCTCAAGAAGCAGAACTTGTTTATTTTTTGCCGGAAGGAGTACAACTCTTCACAGTTGATGTTAGTTTCAGCTATTTGGCTTTTGAATGAAAATGAGTTTTTCAGGGAGAGAAAACGACTGCTCCAACTGCTCCAACATCTCTTCAAATTCTCCGCTTCCCACAACCTCTCGACAATGGATCTGCATCTGAAACTCGTGCTTTTATCCAAGTAGGACCATGGGTGTACCCGTTAATGGGTCCAAAAACCCCTGTTCTTCGTAATGAGTTTGGAGCTTATTTGGTGGCGAATCCAACTCCTGAAAATCCAAGTAAAGATACCTAACATTTTGGTTTACTTCATCTAGTTTCTTTTCAGACATGTCAGTTGCAATTCTTCTGTCTTCTGATATTGAGCCTCATCTCATAGAAGAGCTTCATATCGTGCTCCGTGAATACACCGATTTCAAAGAGCAAACTGAACCGATGACAGACTTGAGTAAAGACGAAAAGAAAAAAATATCAACTCAAGTCGCCAATTTTCTGATCAAAGGTGGTCAGAAGATAGCTTGGGGAGTGGAAACAACAACTGTAAAAGTGATATCAAGAGTCGAAGAGAATGGCGAACAATATCGAACAACACTGATCGCAACTGACAAACCAATGCAAGTGTCGCCAGTTGTTAGAGGAAGTGTTGTTTATATGCACAAAGGAACGAAAACAGTTGCCAAATGCACTAGATATTTACGTATGTTGAAAACAGTACGCAACTGAAAAGTAGTAACTGTGATATATTTCAGTAGATAAGATTGGAGATATGGGAGTTTCGGTAGGAAGAACACTTGCCGACAGTGCTCAAAGAAGTTTTGGCAATGGAAAAACTGGAGGACTTGTTTCTGGAACTATCGGTGAGTTTTAGAATTCGTTTTATTCGTGAAAAGAAAGTTTCCAGAAATTCTCGGTGGTGGAATCGCAGGAGTCTCCACAGTCTGGATGAGTTTAGAAGACGGATCTCGTCATTTGTGTCGCAGTATTGCTAACCAAACTGTTCAAAATGTGAAAATCAAATATGGAGATGATGCATCGGACACAACTCACCACGCTCTTTTTGCTGCTGGACATGGAACTCTGGCTGCTGCACAACTCTGGGATTTAGGACCAAGAAGTGTAGCTGGAAGAATGGCAAGAAAAGCTGGTATTCAAATGGTGTCTGATCTGCATCACAGTCGGAAAGGAAGTCAAATTGATCGAGAAGTGCCTGCGTTGGAAGTCAAAAAAGCTCTCTAAACTTGCTTGATTCATTGGAATTCTTGATTGTTCAAAGTAATAATATACAGCTTCTTTGTAATTTAAATTATGTAATCAAGGCACTTCTGATATATAGGTCACAAGATTTTTTAAAACTTTTATCGCTTTGCCTTGAATATTTCACGAAGTTCTTTTTAAATGTTACAACGATATTCCGTTTATTTTATCTTTAATAAATACTTCATTCGATATATCATTTACAGTTTCTCTGTAAAATCAGATATTTTCATACCGGCACATCGTTTTGAAGACTTGAAACATAAACTATATTAAGAAAATGGCACCAATTTTGAAAAAAAAGAGAAAAGTGGTTAAGAAATCATCAAAGAAGGCTGTCACCGAGGAAAAGGAAGTTTTTGAGCCAAAGGAAGAAATCGACAAAGAGGAGGAAGATGATGAAGAAGCTGGAACACTGGATGATTCTGAGATTAAACCTGAAAATCCAGAAAAAGATGAAGAAATGGAAACTGAAGAATTCGAAGACCCAGAACTGAAACAGAAGAAAACTGGGGTTCGTTATGCTCGAAATCAGTTTTCGAAACTAAACGAATGGCTTTCAGGTAGTCTATTTCACGATGATTCCCCCAAAATATAATGTTGTTCGAATTCGAGAGTACTTTGAAAAACGATTTCCTGGCGAAATTGGACGAATTTTTCTGGCGGTTCGTCATTTAAAAAATATATTTTATATTCGATAGAAATTTCCAGCGGAACAAGCATTCAAAAAATCCACAAACGAAGTATTCGGAAGGTTGGATGGAGTTGAAAAAGAAGAAAGTAGCAAAAGCAATTGCTCAGCAAATTGATAATACTCCGATCGGAGGGAAGGGCAAAGATCCGGTTTCTAGTATGCTATGGAATATTCGTTACTTGTCTGGGTATGTTTCTTGATATTAATCATGAAATTTTTGATTTAATACAGATTCAAATGGGTACATCTGATGGAACAACTGCAATACGAGAAAGAAGTTGAGAAACGACGGATGAATGTGGAAGTGGCACAAGCCCGTCGAATTGCTGCTCACTTCGAAGAACAAATCGAAAAAGGAAAACATTTGAGGAAACTTGAAGAGAAAGCGAAGGCATCTGGTGCAAAATGGGATACATTCGAAAGAGAAGTCGAACAAAAGAAGGCAGTGAAAGTGAAGAAGGAGAGACCGAAACACGTCAAAACAGAGAGCAACGAACTCATGAGCATGATCTTCAAATAATATTCCATTGCATTTTATTCATTTTCATTGTTGTTGTTACTGTTGTTATGTTCATTCTAAAAATACAATACGTTATCCATTTTGATTTCTACGTGGCCATACTATCAAATCGTTGAAAACGTGGACATGGAAAAAAGAAACATCCAAACTCCTTCTCCTGTATTCCCAATTAAACCATGGCTTTCGTTTCGCGTGCTCTCCGTTTGTCTCGCTATCCACGTGTCACCACCATTTCATCTGCATCGTTCTCGAAGAAACGTGGAGATGATGTGGCTCCACATCCTCTCCAAATGCTCTCGGAGCAAGAGAATTTGTTCGTGGAGACTGGTACAGAAATGAGAATTTCATAGAAAGACAAAGACAAGTAATTCTAGTTCGTCGATTTGCGGGAGATGTCATCAAACCATTGGTTCGAGAAATGGATGAAAATTCAGAAATGAATGAGAAAGTGATTCGAGGATGTTTCGATAATGGGGTAAGAATTATGTCTGAATGGGCTTAGTATGTGAATGACAAAAGTGATAGTTTGGAATCGGGAAACGAGAGATTGCATCTATTCCCACGAAACAAGGGTTCACGTTCTTTGTGTTCCCTTGGTTTTTTTTTACAACTTCCTCTACCGTATTCCATACACTTCCGGGCATTTTCCCCCTCGAGGTCCATCATAGAGTTCACAATGAATTCTAGATCGTTTTTACACTTATGGGTTACTGTAGGTTCAGTACTCTTGGTGCAAAACCAAGAAACAATTATACGTCGAAACTAATGAAGTTCTTGCTCACTTCATTTATTACTTCTACTGCCCCCCCCCCCCCTTGCTGATTGTCTACGAGAGATGTTTGATTTGAAAACTTCAGATTTCACTTTTTATCCATCTTCACTGCATAGAAAAACCCAGAAATTTTCAGTTGATGGGAATGATAGTTCCGGAGAAATACGGAGGACAATCGTCAACATTTTTCGAAGAAGTATTGGTAATCGAAGAGCTCGCAAAGGTGGATGCAGCTGTTTCTGCAATGGTTGATGTTCATAATACTCTATTTGTTCCACTTATTCTTGAATTGGGAACAGATGAACAAAAAGAGAAATATCTTCCGAAAAGTGTCACTTCATCAGTTGGATCATTTGCTCTTTCTGAAGTTAGTGCAGGTTCTGATGCGTTTGCATTGAAGACAGTCGCGAAAAAAGATGGAGATGACTTTGTAATTAATGGATCCAAAATGTGGATAACGAATTCCGAGAACTCGGATACTTTTTTGTTGTTTGCAAATGCAGATCCAACTAAAGGATACAAAGGAATCACTTGTTTCATAGTTGAAAAGAATGCAAAAGGATTCACAATTGGAAAACCAGTTTGTTCTTTTATTTCATTTCATATCTAATTCTGATATTTTCAAGGAAGATAAACTGGGAATTCGTGCTTCTTCCACGTGTCCATTGTTCTTTGAAAACGTTCGTGTTCATAAATCGGCGATTCTAGGAGAATACGGAAAAGGATACAAGTATGCGATCGAATGTCTCAATGCCGGAAGAATCGGAATTGGAGCTCAAATGCTTGGTTTGGCTCAAGGATGTTTCGATCAAACAATTCCATATCTCCAACAGAGAGAACAATTCGGACAGAGACTTATTGACTTCCAGGTATTTTTTATTCGTAGAATGCTCCTTCTGAACATTCTTCCAATTCCAGGGTATTCAACATCAAATCGCTCAAGTAAGAACTGAAATTGAAGCTGCGCGTCTTCTGGTTTACAATGCTGCACGAATGAAAGAACAAGGTCTTTCGTATGTCGGAGAAGCTGCAATGGCAAAGCTTTTTGCTTCTCAGGTTAGAGATTGATAATCAATCAACTACCAAAGTGTCTCATTCAGGTAGCAACTTCAACAACATCAAAGTGCGTTGAATGGCTTGGAGGAGTTGGATTCACGAAGGAATTTCCCGCTGAAAAGTACTATCGTGACTGTAAAATTGGAACGATTTACGAAGGAGCTTCGAATATTCAACTGAACACAATTGCTAAACTAATTGATGTAGAGTTTGAGAATAAGAACTGAAATTGATTTATTGATTCCAAAAAGAAAATAAATGAGATCGAATCGATCAAAGTTTACTGACGAATTCAATGCATTTCTTCGAATATTCTTCCGGTTTATCTCTGAAATGTGCCACGTGTTCTGTTTCTCCGAAATTGATACTTTCCACGTGGCATCCTCTTCTTCTCTGAATCTCCATAAATTCTTCCAAAGGGCCGAATGGAACCATTGAATCTCGATGAGAATAGAAATAAAGTTGTCGTTTTGGAAGTTGAATTCTGTCATGAATGTACCAATAAAGGAAACTTTGGCGAAGAGATGGAAAGATTTTGAGTAAAGTGGACAACTGGAAAAAGAAGAAAGACGAATAATTTTTAGACTTTGAAGATCGATAAAACTTACGATAGAATCTCTAATTGAATTGCACAGTTCATACATTTTTGACCTCATTTCATCACTCAAATAAGCCGAAGAAGGCCTAGATAACATCATTGCTTTTCCATTTTGATATGGAAAAGTAAGAGAAGGAGCACTGAAAAAAAGAATCGATAAGAACGGAATTGCAGATATCAGATATGCCTATCGAAAATAATTCCATTGATATTATCCATCATTTTTGGATTTCCAGTTGCTTTCGATAATGAAATCAATCCCCTTATTCCATTCATTGAGAATGAATGAATGACGATTGGACTGTAAATTCTATTCATTTGTTCTGATTCTTCTTCTGAATTCTCACTTTTCTTTTGGAATCTTTTCCATTATTGGTGTGATTTTCTTTCCAGTTGACTCGTTTGGAACTTTGAAATGGAAGAACGGCGGACAAATCGACACAACATTCAAACTGAAAACTTCTGCCGATTAAGAACAAAAAAATCAATGAAATACCCTTTATCATTATAAATCTTTGCGTATTTTTCCATATGCTTCGATGCTGCTCCAGCCCATCCAATCATCAAAATTGTTGGTTTTCGAGATGAATCTATTGAAACAAAAATCATAAATTACTGTAAAAATATAACTGAAAACCAACTTTCTTTGGTTGAAACCAAATGATATTTCACCTCTGATTTAGGGATTCTATTCCAGAACATATTCCTTTTTTGAATAATATTTTTGAATTCTCGGGAAGATTTGTTGGCGAAAAAAGGGCGAAAAGTGAATAGAAAAGTCATGATTTATCTGTAAATAAGAAGATCATCCGAAATAAAAATTTCCATTCGAATGTTAATAAAAGACGTGGAGAATAAATAAGAGATTTGAAAAATTCTTTTGTGCGTTGGAATGCAAATGAATCAGTCTAGACTCTCTCATACTCGGAACAGAGAGGGCGTTTACAATTGTGTTCATACCAAGAGTCCAAAACCCCAAAAAGTGTAGACTACAAATTGACTACACGAGGAGTCGATTATACTCGGAGAAACAGCGCTGTATATTCTTTGGCTATTCATCTTCCCATTGGTCATTGATGTGTGTTCTTAGGTATTCTTCCCTCGTGGTTCCTCTATTGATGGGTGATCAATGATCTATCGACTCAAAGTGATCAGTGATGTTTAGACTTAGAATGAGTCGAAAAGTCTAAGAAATGGAACTTTATTTATTATGAACTCCAAACGACTCAGACGGTTTATATTCTAGTGAAAATGGATGTTTGATTCTATGGAGTTAGGACCACGCCCCTCTATTTGAAAAAATATTCAAAGTCTGATATAAAAAGCATTCTCAATGATGTCAATGACTGAAAATTGTCTGCTTAAAAACAATTAAATATACCAAATCGGAAGAGAAGCTCCAGAAGCGTCCATTTCTTCGTGATAAAAGCAAACCTTTTGATGGACACTTTTTTCAACAAGAAATTTATTAAATTTCGGTGATACAGTAACAGTAACAAGAAAATGATGTTCAAGACGTTGATATTAATAATCATACTTGAACTCGAAATCATCCAAATCCGATTCGTAGAGATCTGATTCGTATAAGTCTCCCTCAAAATCGAAATCGTAGTTTGGATCCATGTCAAAACCATTTCCATAGAAATCGTTATCTTCATTGTCTTCAACGTTGTAGTAGTCATCAAAATCCGAGTCCTCAGGCGGTGCAATGAAAAACTACAGAAAAACAAATGAAAGATAGTTTTCAATTCAGATTATACCTTCTCCTCGAAGAAATGCAATCCTGCAGGATTGACCTGGAGACGGACATAGTTCTCATTCACTCTCAAGACTACAGATGCTTTCTTACCCTCCACAAGTTCATTGAAGTAATCCATTCTGAAATTTATGTTTTATTCTCAACGAAAATTGCATAACTTACCGCTCTGGATCATTTGTTATTACTTGAAAGCCAGCAGGAATGGTCAAAGAGCTGAGATCTTCCTCCGACGGGTTGTCAATAATGAAGAATGAGCCATTAGATCTTTTCTCTGTGAACTTCTCAATGAGACGAGTAACCATGCCATGAGTCAGAAGTTTCGATTTAATTGAAATGATGGATGCATTCAAAGACATGACGTCTTCATCCGTAGCATTGCAATCGCATTCCACCTACAATGAGTTATTTATGAGAGAAGCACTAAAAATAATACCTCGATTCTTTCCAAATTTCTCAACTTTTCATCATTTTTTCCGAAAAGAACCAGAGGGATATGTGGTAGTCTTCCGCTCACTTTCAATTCTTTCAAATGTCTTCCATCGCATTTATCGATTAATTTCCAGATTGATTGAGAATATTTCGAGTCTTTCCAATGAATCGCTCTGATTTTCATTGGAAATGGTGTTCCGTTGATCACTTCTTCAAGTTTGTCCTCCAATTTATTCGTGAAACTAATCGTTTCGAAATCGAAACGTCCAATTGTCACATTCTTTCGAAAGCACATTGTTTTTAAGAATTCGAACGCTTCGGTTTCCGGTTCAGAATTCTCCATAATCAAGTCATTTGGGGAGAATGAACGCCAGATTCGAGTACCACCAGATTCGTTTTTTTTGAAACGGAAAGTGTACTCATCTTTGAACAGTTTATGAATGAGCTTGATAGTTATTCCGTGAATGTAGTTTTCCTGAACCCTGACAGCGGAATAGAAAAGCTTTGTCGCATCGACCAATTCATTCACTGAAGAAGAGACGGCACGAAGATTCCATCTGAACAGAGAATTAATAATATTATTTTTTAAAATAGACCAGACCGTGTGTGCAAATCGCATTTTCCTACTAGCATCTGCTGCATTTCCATCGGCAAATCTACCCAATCGATTGGTGTTTTATCCATCTGAATTATAAGAAAAAAGTAAGGAACGATCGATTTCAAAAAAAAGTGTCCTGAGCTGTACAACAGGTTATGCAATAAAGAAAACGAGAAAATAAATGTTTCGGCTTATTTTATTTGAAATAATTAATCAATTCACAGTATTTAATAGAGATCATGTTCAAAACATTAAAAATGATTCATATATCATTATCACCACTATCACTACTACTACTACTTGTTCCATTTGTAAACTCTATCCTCCTTTTTTTCGCAGCATTACGTATTCTGAAATCAGAGAAATGAGATAATAATAGTGAAAAATGAGATAATAATACTGCGCCAGCTTACATTTCTTTTATTTTTCCCGGTTTCATTGTACTCCATTTATTGGAAACTCGTTTGTTTTCAATTATTTCATCTTCAGAATCAGAAGAAGTTGAATCCGAAGTGTTCCATGTTAATCCTCTTTTTTCCGCTTCCCTTTGAACCCATAATCGTAACTCAGTTGGCTTCATTCTCGATACTTCTATTTTTTGATTTTCCTTCGGTTGTATTGTTTCGATTCGATCGGTTCTCAACGTCTTTCGGTCGATCAATGAAAGTTCTTTTTCGAATCGTTCATCTTCCGAATTATCTTCATCAGAGGACGAAGAACATGATGATTCATTCCAGGTTTCTACCCGGTTACGAGCATTTTCTTGTAGAATTTTGAACGTTTCCGTCAAAAGCTTTTTAGCGTCCATTGCTGATTTTCGACGTGGCTGAAAACACAATTATAAACACGTTTCACGATATTTCACGCTTTGAAAAATAGACTTTACCGTATTCATCTCCCCCTCTGTTTCACTTCTCATCGGCGTTGTAAATTCAGAAAACTGAGAATTCCACTGATTTGTTCTTTGATTTGCCAACTGCATTTTCGATTTCAAACGTTTTCCATCTACAGATAATACGTTGATTGGCTCATCTTCAAGGCCATCATCCGAATAGTTATGTTGACCCATTAGCTCTCGAACTGCTTGGTTGAGAACTACTGGTCGAAGTTCACATGGTTCTCTGAGGATTAAAAAAAAAGTTCAAAAAAGGTGAAAAATCAAAATATTACCGGTCTAAAATCCCAAAACCATGAATTGGAATATGAAGAAGAAAATCTCTACGATTGAACGAACGGTAACAGAAACCACAAATTACATTTGTATTTGAAAGACCCTTTGGTAGAAAATAATACTGTTGAGGCAAGACAAAATCATTTGGATCTCTGAAAAACAAGCAGTTCGTTCAATAATTTGAAATGATTATCTACCCGATATTGAATGTTCCTTCTCCTTTTTCTGTATACTGCTGTGGTGTGAACATCCTAATGTCAAAAGACGCACGCATTTCGTGTTGTACAGAAAACCACTCAAACGCAAGAAATTCTTCAGTGAAAAGAAACTTATGATGCTCATCAATATGTCGTAACGCGTACATCCGCATGATAATCTGTGTTGCAAAGGTTTGAGCATGGGCCCGAGGGCATAGACAACAACGCCATTTGAACTCGTCTTGTCGCTGGTTCTACGAAAATTCTCATTTTAGAATTATTCACAATGATTTGTTACCTTGAACACTATCTCATACAGAAACAACTCTCTTGGAAACTCGAATTGCTCAATTTCTTCTTCTACTGAACATGTTTCGACTTCGTTTCCTTCGTTATTCGCTCCTTCTACAAGGCAGGATGGATCTTCTGATTTTTTATATACTCTGAGAAATGAAGTGCTTTCTGCTACACTGCAACGTTTCTTATTACATTATAATTTCAGTCATGGAAAACTAACGCTTCGAGGTGTTTATGCGATGAAGATCCAAAATGATTTCGAATACTCTCCAGTGGAATCAAACAGCAACAAATAAGACAATATCTCACTTCTTTGTTTTCCCAACCGTCTTTTTTATGAATCTTGCGCAAAAAACTGTCTCCACTTTCAAGAAGACCCAAATTTATTGTATAGAATGTACGATAACTTCTGCATCGAATTTGCGATCGTTGAGCTGCTAACTCCATTAGCGATCTAATATCAAAATCTGCTTCTTCTTGCAAATGAAACCATTCGAATTCTAAGAATCCAGGTATGTTTACCATTAGTTCATCGAGGTGAAACCGTTCCAAATGAGATAATGCATATGCTCGCATACTGAGTGTTTCGTCGAAACATGTCGCCGGCTTTGTGTCAATACAAATGGAACAACTCCAAAATATCTTCGATTTAATCACTCGGAAACATCCTATCGAACGCCCATTCTTGAAGTTGTTCCACCATCTCGTGGAAACTGAACGAAAGTGTTGCAACGCTCCTATGAAAATGGATTCAGATATTTTTCTTGTTAGAGATAAGACTAACTATCTGATGAAGATAAACTGAGACCCCAAAAATTTGAAAACGATTTTCCAGCAGCAATACGAAGTTCGATTAGTGATTTGTCGAGAGAGAATTTGATCAAGCGATAATTGCACCCTTAAACTTCTGATTGAAGAAAAAACTAATTAATCAAGTATATATAGGCACCACAGCATAATTTTCAAAATCAATTTTTTTGAAATCTTTTGATTGTAATATGTTCCCCTCCCTTATAGAAGTCCATTTCCAAAATTTCAGCGAAAAATTTTTTTCCAATCCCGAGTTATAGATGTTTTTGTGGAAGATCTCAATGTACTGATTTTCTCCCCAGCGGCGCTGGAAAAAGGCGAAGTGGGCGGAAGGAAGTTCGATCTGGGGACCACCGAACGAAAAACAAGCGCGCAACCACTCGGCCACGCGGGCGGCGCGCGGCGCCAATCGAGAGGGTGTATAAGAAACGGGGGCGGTCTCGAGCGCTCCGACTCATTTTTTATATCAATTTATCTGAAAAATCGCGCAGAAAAACAAGGATAACTTTTTTCGGCTACGATAGAAATCCTTGATTTTGAAGTATTTTGTTTAAAATTTTGCGTAGAATCTAATGGAAAAATAAAAACCCGCGCAATCGACATGCATCACCACCAAAAAACGGAAAAACAAGCATTTTTCCAAATTCATGTTTTTCGGATGAGTAAGAAAATTACTCAAAAGCTTTCAATCTTTCTGTAATTTGTTATACGTATACACAAGACACTTTTCTATCATAATCAGTCCAAAAAAATAGGGGTCATCGCTGGAAATTTTTTTCAATTTTTGATGGCAGTTTGACTGGAAATTGTGAAATTCGGCTACGGCAAAAGTCAAATTTTTTTCGAAAATCGGATTTCTCGTATAAAAAACTATCGATATCAATCATAAAATCCCGCGCAACCGACTTTCTTCAAACATTTTCCGGCGACGACCCGAAACTTTTTCGGTTTTCTATAAATTTCGGGTTTTAGAAATGAAGATAGCTAAAAACTGATGATTCCATTGGATTCTACGCCATTGATTACATAACGACATCTTCGACATATAACAATTATGTATTCTCAACCCTTGAAACAGAGCCTCAAAGTTGGTGCAGGGCGCTGGGGAGAAAAATTTCGACGCCCCGCCCACTTTCATTGCGGTGCCTAAGTATATACTGTGAATTTCTTTCAAATGTGATTTCTTTTCATTCAATTTGATTGGAAGTATACAAGTACGGCATTGTGTGATTTCGTTCTGAAAGGAGAAATTGTTGATAATTTTGAATATGTTCAACATCTCACTTCGTGACTTTGCGCATGTTCTTGTTGAAATTCTTTTCCGTCACCTATTATCTTCGAGCAATATCCGCAAATATAGAGTAGGTTTAGCTGAAAAATACATTAATTTTAGATTCTCTCTGGTCTTGTTACCTTTTTCACACATTCAGAATCAATGCTAGTCGAATTTGTTCTATTTTTTCGGGTTTTGGCTGATACCATTAGGTACTAAAAATTGAAATATCGCAGCTTATGCCGTTTGAAAAATTAGGCTACCCGCTGATCTCTGGCGTCTCATATCTCTACCACACGCGAACAGAGCGCGCTTGCATAGCTTTCGAGAAACACACATGTAACTGTGGTACACGCGAGCCCGTATTTTGTCGGTACACACATTTATATAAGTGTCCCTCTTCGGCCGTTTCAGTTATCGCTTCTTCGGCTTATTAGCTAAGATCAAAGTGTAGTATCTGTTCTTATCGTATTAACCTACGGTATACACTCGAATGAGTGTAATTAAGGTTATATGATTTTTGGAACCTAGGAAAGACCCGGGGCTTGCTCCGACTTTCCAAGGGTCGTCCTGGCGTTGCACTGCTGCCGGGCTCGGCCCAGTCCCCGAGGGGACAAATGAAAGATAAGGTGTATTCGAAAAAGATGACCATGTTATGTCACGGTGACACCAGTTTCTGGAAATGCATAATAAGAATTCTCGCGAAACCTAGAAGTTTACATGAGTGACTTCACGTTCAGAACTTTTTATTATCTTTTCGGTTTCTGGATAGTTTTTAGGTCAATCAACATCGACGAAGGATGGCTGTAGACGTCCGACGCGAAGAAGAGACATAGACAACTATGAAATCGTTCTTTTCCGAATAAATCCTGTATCCTGTTCTTCTTTTCAAAAGCGATCGATTTTTATCTTCGTTTCCAAGTTTTTCGTTAAATGTAATGTTTTCGAAAACATTTTGGATTTTATTGAAATAATGAACATTTTTGTTATCATGTAATTCGTTTGGAAATCAGTTTCAGAAAAAAACATTCTCAATCCATCATTATTTTCTTCCACATCATAGAGAATACTTTTCTAATCACTGAAACCTTTCAAAGCATATCTGGAGTTTTCAAATGATTGAAAAATGTGTGTCTTCTGATTCCAACTAAGAACTTTCAAAAAAAAAGACAAAGACCAACCATTATCCAAAATCCATTCTGCTCCTGACATTCGCTTCTTTCTTTTCCCTTTTCTCTCTCTTTTTTTCTTCTCCATATCCATTAAAAGAGCCTCTATTTCTTCCCGTAAAAGAAGTCGTTTTCTTCTTCTCAATTCCTCTTTCAATTCTTATTCTTTTCCCAATTTGAATCACTTTTTCTTTCTATTTTAATTCATTTCTCACTCTCGAGAAATTCTGAAATTTAAACGGAATGGCACCCAGAAGACGTCTAAAAAATCAAGGAAACAAACCATCATTTTTAAGAAAATCAATGAATTCTCTATCAATTTCAAACTCTCGTCCAGCTGCTTGTTTTGAGATTTTCAATGCTCAAAAAGCTGGACTTCTCACGGTTTTCATGCAAATTCTGACAATGTTATTGGAAGTTGGAGTCTATTTTATAATGGAATCGAAAGGATATTTTGTCAGTAATGAGATATTTCGAATGATTATTCTTCCCGTAGCAACTGTTTATATCGGTGGAGCAATCATTGCAACATTTGGAATTCTGACGAAGAAACGTCTTCTGATTACAATTCATACGACAATTACAATGACTTTGATGCTTTTAACTGATATTCTTGCTGTTTCTATTATTCTTTTAATGGCAATTGGTAAAAGATCAACTTATCTAAATGAGTTACCAGGACATTTCGTCAATGAAAGAAAATTCTACAGGTAAGGAATTTCTGATTCAAAGAAACGAATTCTCTAAAAAAAATAGAAATCAAATTTGATTTTTCAGTGTTCTTGGACCATTTTGGATGTATCTTGGAGCAATTTCTCTTCATATTACTGTAGCTGTCAATATGGCATTTTTACAGCCACTCAATGAATTCTCTTCTTCTGTTCAGGTTAGTGGCTGAAAACAATTAAAAAGAAAAAGAATTATAAATCTAAAAAAAATTGGAAAATCCCTAGGATTCATAATTTCAAGAAACAAAAAAACGAACTTTTGAAAAGGTCTCTCATAAGCAATTGGAACCAGTTCTTCCTTCCTTCCGCATCTTTTTTGTCTACAATTAGAGAGGATCAATGCATACACGACCTCTAAACTTTTTTCTTCTTTTTCTCATTTTGAAAAGTCATCTGCCACACACATCCATCGAAAAACGAGAAGAAAAGGCTTTTCAGGCATTATGTCCTTGACGGGAAAAAGCGAACACAACCATAATTATTATGTGATCACATTCAGAATAACCTTGACAAATTGTCTTTCAGAGAGAATCCGAGATGACGAAATCGACACTTGAGACGACGAAATATTCAAATGAAAAAAAGAAAAAAAGCAGTAAAAACGGGAATTAATCATTGATAAAATCTTTATTTTTCTTTTATTTTGTTCAATTCGGTTAAATGAAAATTGGTATTCTTGAGAAGAAAAGAGCAAGCTAATAAATAATGTGACACTGTGGAATGGTAGTTTGAAGAAAAAAGAAACGAGAAGAAATTGAATTCATTCATTGAGATACGATGCACACGTGTTACGGTATATTGTACAGCACATTGTAGTCACGTGTTGAACTTGCGATAAGAGTGTACAAGCCTGAAAAAGAATCATAAGATTACGTTTACTAGTTGCTCAGTGCTAGAGATATCATTTTCAGATGAATCGAAATCTTTCATCTGATAATTCATAATGAAAACTAACCTTCCACATATGACTTGCCACAGTCATATTGTGTTTCTCAGACCAATCTTTCACTTTTCCCAAATATTCGGCAAAATAGGATTCACAAATTTTTAAATCTTCGTGTTCAGCTCCACATCCATTTTTAGTTCCATTTCCGACGCTTCCAGCTGATGTTTTTGTTGTTTCTTCTGGAACATCATCTACTTTTTCCTCTGCTTTTTCGTCATCTGATTTCGCTCTTTTCGTTGTTTGATTGTCAACTGCGAATACGTGATCTGGAGTAAATTCCAATGAATTTTGAGTAAATCTCAAGAAAAACGGACTTTTTTCTGGGGTCAGTGCTTCGGGAATTGGAGTTGATGACGTCACGGAAGCAGCGTTCAATGAGGAAGAAGAAGCAGAATTGACATCAACTGCTGCAGAAGAAGAAGAAGAAGAAACAGATGGAAGTGCAGAAGAAGCAGTTGAAATTGATGGAACAACATTCGGAGCATCGTCATTTGTCAATGGTTTCTCATCTGCAACTTCTGATGTATGTGGAGTTGTCTTTGGTTCTTGATTCTCAATTTTTGGTTCAACTGGAAGTCCAGATCCTTCAACATCATTGATCGGAGCTGCTTTTGTTGGTTCAGTGGCCCCAGATGCTTCAAAAATGTCTTCATCCCCTTTTACAAGGGCACCTTCTGTTCTATTCGGTGTCTCTCCATCGATTTCTTGTTGAGGTTCAACTGGGATTTTACATGCATCCACGTTACAAATTTGAATTGGTTGAGGTGTCGTTTGATGTTTCATTACATTGAAATTCGGTTTGTATTGTCCAGCTAAAAGAGCGATTTGCATTGTGAAACATCCTTGTTCATCCTAAAGAAAATAGAATGAATAAGCCAAAGAAAAGAGAAAAAAACACTGACAGCTCGATCCAAAAAGAACTTCTTTTCGATCGAAACGTCGAAATGAGCCTTTCCGTTTTCCTGAATTGCCAATTCTTTTCTCAATTTAATTCCATCGTATTCGACGTCCATCGGCATCATTTTCCCTTCAGTTCTGAAGATTCCTTGCTTTTTCAGATTTCCATTTTCAGCGAAAAGAAGGATCATATTGAGATCAGACATTGATTCTCCCACTCCAATTGCACTCCACCAACGTCCTTTTTTCGTATTTTGGAACACAGAAAAATGAATCTGAACATAGATGTTTCATTTCAAAATTCATGAAAAATAAAACATTTTTTAAAATGTGTAAACCAAGAAAAAACATACCAAATCGTCATCAACTTTCCATTCAATTCTATTTTTCTGATCTTCTCCAGTCGAACAAATCGGTGCCACGTCACCATCCTCTTGCCTTTTCACAAGAACATCTCAAAATTCAAAACAATCGAAATATTTCGATTCAACCCCTCACCATTATGCATTTTCGTGGCACAAGTGACTGCAATATCACAAATTCGAACCTTCTGAAGACTGTTTCCCAATTCCAATGGAGCTCCAGTTATAATTTCTCTTGGTTCAGTGAGGAAGAACATTGTCTGAATGAGTTCCCATTCGGATTACTGTAGAAAAGACTCACAACACAACTTCCGAGATCTGAATCCTGTGAATCGAATGTTTCAATTGGACGGGCGACTGAAAATCTCTTTTAAATATCAGTCATCTTCTGAATAAAAACAAACACTGTGCAGTCAAAACTCCATTTTGTAAATCAAATTGCAATGCCTGAACATTTGTCTTTTCATCTGATTCAATTGCTCCATCATCCACGAGATGTCCATCAATTAGTCCGATTTGTAGCGATCGAACGTATACAGCAATGACGTCTTCCTGAAGGAAAAAAGAGAGAAAATGATGATGAATTGTTCGTTTTTTTCTGTATTTACCGGCTTCTCGTTTCCGAATGCAATGGCAGTGTAAAAGTTTGTGAAGTCTGATCGGGAAGTCAATTTGAAAACGATGTCATTACTCAATTCATCAAATGTCCAATTGATAGAATAGTTCGACGAATGGAATGAGCAATCCTGGAATTGATTTCAGAAATCGGAACAGTGAGTCTCAGTTTCAATAGAATAGGGTTTTAACTTTCTGATAAAAAGGTTTCTTGAGACCTTTCGATTTGTTAAATTTCACATTTAAAATGAAAAGGCAGATCTTTAAAAAAAAGTAATACAAAAGAAGCCAAGTTTCTATGTTAAATTGTGCTAACCTCCAGTTCAAAATATATCAATTAGCTGTCCACTAACAAAACTTTTCTTCAGATATGTTCAACTTCCTTTTCATATTTTTTTCTGCAATTTCATTTCAAATGTTACAGTAAATGAACTGTCTAGACGAGCCACTCCCAAAGGGTTTTCCATGGAAATCACTCAAAAACGGTTTCTTGACAGAGATCCATCTCCGATATCCATCTCACTCAGGAAGAGAGAGAGAGAGAGAGAGAGAGAGAGAGAGAGAAACACTTCTCACCCATTTTTTGTCACTGCTCTCCCTTCCATCCATTTTTCAAGTGTCGTTGTTTTGTTTTCATATTGACACACCGGTCATCTATTATCCGGTCATCATTTCAAGTGTTTCTCTTTTTCTTTCTCTAATTCTATCCGTCTCTAATTCAACGAAACAAAAATACATATATCCTTTTTGCCAAT
Source organism: Caenorhabditis tropicalis (assembly GCA_016735795.1). Lineage (NCBI taxonomy): Eukaryota > Metazoa > Nematoda > Chromadorea > Rhabditida > Rhabditidae > Caenorhabditis > Caenorhabditis tropicalis. Next base: position 7,608,130 of record CM028614.1, on the reverse strand, counting down.
CCATTTGAAATATTCAAGGGATTACAAAAACAAATCTCTCTCTCTCTCTCTCTCTTTTCATCTAGTTTTCCAACTCTCAATCATTCTACGGTAATAATCGAAAAAAAAGAGAAGAGAAAATGAAATAAAATCATAAAATGCGATTAGTTTTTCGCGCAATTTATATACATTTTTATGTTATATCGAGAACAAAAAACTAGAGACAAATCGATCCGAAGTTGCAGAAACAAATACATTTTGATCCGATAATTTGTTTTTCGTTTTTTTTTTGGAAATTATTCAGATTGAATCAAAATATGAATGGGATTACTGTAGTCAAAAACTACTCATGAAAAAGATCATCTCTTACTATTCAGAGGTTCCCGGGGATTCAGATTAAATGGAAAGAAGTAAATGAAAATGAAGGATATAGAGCATTCTGGTTTTCTCATTGACAGAGAAAGTAGAGAAAACGGAAAAAACGATATGCCATTCTATTACAGGATCAATCAGACCTTTGAATTTCATTCAATGAGTTGTAACTCTAGATCAATGAAGAAAGAAATGAAAAAAAGAAGAAGCTAAAATTCCAAAGAATCTTACAGTATTCTGAACGATACTTCTTTGAAATGTTGAGTTGACCGCCAGAAGAAACAGTAGAATATTCGACAGAAACATTTCTTCTCGATGGAAATAGAAGGGACTGTCTTTCTCTCTTGGTGCCAAACTGTTTGGCGCCCCCTTCCTCTTCACTCCGATTGACTCCGCCCACTCAACTTTTTGTTACTTTCTCTGCGTCTTCACACTCGTTTTTTGCCGTTTTCGCGCATCTCATGGATCACTTCTCCTCTCATGATCTTAGCCTAAGAGATGTTTTTTTGAGAAATAAGAGACATGGTTTTAAAGATATCTCTGTGAGAGAAATTACAGCTGAGACCGTTTTTTCAGTGTGTGTTACAATAAGTATTGAGGATGTTTATTTGATGAAAAAGAGGATGACGGCAATGAGGATCAGAAAAATGTGTAAACGGAAAGTAATGAAAGAAACAATTACAACATTGGAAACTTTAAATCTACGAATTGTTTTCTTTTTCCGTTCAGACCTGAATAATCTAGAAATTCTGAAACGACTAAAGCTTATTCTAAATATATTTTTTTTTTTGTGTTTTTTTTCTAAATTTTTATTGAAATCATTCCACAGATTTCCAGAGAGTTTCTTATCGGGATCATCTTTTCTTCATTTCGAGATGTGATTCATTTCTGCAAACACCGGCTCTGTTGTCTACCGTACTCCTTGTAAAATAAAATAATTTTGCATCAACTCCAACTTCAAAAGTTCAACTAATCCATCAAACTCAATCCAAATGAATAGTGAGATTCTGAATTTGCCAATTCATCGATATTTGGATCCATCTTTTATCGGTCAATTCATTGGACATGAAGGAATTAATATTTATAAAATCGAGAAAGAAAATCGAGTTGCTTTGGACATCTGGAAAAATGAAACGGAGAATTCAATAGTTCGAATCACTGGACCTTATTGGAATCTGAAATCAGCTGTCAATGATGTAATGGTTCTGATCACGAAAATTCGGAATTCCAATCAACGTTATCATTTCCAAATTCCGCATAAAGATGTTGGATTCCTCATTGGTAAGCGCCTAGTAGCAGACGAAAGAATCGGGGAGTACCAGACGAGAACAGGTTACCTAACTACATTGAGAAATATGTTTTTCGCACTTCATTATGCACACGTTTCTTTGTTCTTTTGTTTTCTTCGTCCTCTCGCAGTGACACTTCAATAACTGGCCCTTTTAGCAGGTCAGAAAGAGGCTTTATGTTGTTTTTATTTTTACAATTGCAGGCAAGAACGGCACGAAAATTAATGAAATCAAGTTGAGTTCTAATGTGGACGTTCATTTCGACAGAAGCGACAACAAACCAGAAGGTGAAGAGGAGAAGCATGAAACTACAGTTGCTGTCCAAGGTGAAATTAGTAAATACATATTGAAAAAGTCATTAGAATGTTGTTCTATTTAGGCGACTATCAACAAATATTGACCGGACTGCGTTTAATTTTCGATCGACTCATGTCTAAAGGACAGAAGTCTTTGTATGATGATCCACGGACTCGTCAATTTGCAGAATCTCTTATGGAATCATTATGACGATTGCTTTCATCTGAAAATCAGCTCGGAAACGAGACATGCGCTAACATCATCGATTGCGCATTCACAACGCGTTTGCGTCTTTTTAGTGCCCGGCGACCGACCGATTGGGCACTTCAACATTATTTCATTTTCACTGTTGCTCGTATTACTTTGTTAATAATAAATAATTCGAATTCGAACAATAAAGATCAATCGTTTCTTCCAGAAAATGTTGGGTAGTGTGATCCGCCAGGCAGTTTCGCGACAAATCGTCCGAAGCTCGCCAATTTCCACCACAGCTGCCGTTGCCCAAGCAGCCGGAGAGCAGAAAGAAACTCCGAAGAAACGTAATTTCGCACCTGAAATAACTGTGAAAAATATAAATAATTACAGCTACAATCTGGAAAATTGATGAGCAAAAGCGAGAACGACTTGCTAACTTCGGAAAGTATGCCGCTGAATGCTTGCCAAAGTTTGTGCAAAAAGTTCAATTTGCTGCTGGAGATGAATTGGAATTTTTGATTCATCCATCGGGTGTCGTTCCAGTGCTTTCCTTCCTCAAGGTATGTTTTTATTAAATAAATAAATACAGTTTGATTATGAAAAACTGTGGGTTCAGAATAAAATAATATATTCAGAAATCATAACACAAAACCAAAATAAAAAATACAATTATCATTCAGGGAAACCATTCTGCTCAATTCACCAATCTTACCTTCATCACTGGAATGGACGTGCCAACACGTAAGAATCGTCTTGAAGTTATCTACGCTCTCTACTCTGTACGATTCAATGCCAGAGTTCGTGTTCGAACTTACACCGATGAGATCGCTCCAATCGATTCCGTGACACCAGTTTTCAAGGGAGCTGATTGGTAAGTATCATATTCTTCAGTTTTTTTACGAAGCTTGCATATAATCAAAATAATCATGCTCTGGAAAAAAAAACGAAGCTAGTCAAGTTCTTTTCAGTTTCTGAAATGCATTTTTTATATTTTTCAGGTATGAGCGTGAAGTCTACGATATGTACGGAGTATGGTTCAACAACCATCCAGATCTTCGTCGAATTCTCACTGATTACGGATTCGAAGGTCATCCATTCCGCAAGGATTATCCACTTTCCGGATACAACGAAGTCCGATATGATCCAGAATTGAAACGTGTCGTCTATGAACCGTCCGAGTTGGCTCAAGAATTCCGTAAATTCGACTTGAATACCCCATGGGAACAATTCCCAGCTTTCCGCAATCAATCGATTACCAGTGGCTACGAAACGATTCTTGAAGTTGCTAATCCAGCTCCAGCTACTCCACAGAACAAGTAGATATCCTAACTTTTTTTTCTCTGATAAATAGACTTTTTTGTTAGTGTGGAACTGTTTAAAACATAAATATGACGTGATATTTTTTTCGTGAACTGAATCTTCAAACATCCACATAATTTTGAAACTCGACATTTCGATTTTCGAATATGAGCAAATCAGAGTTAGAAGTGCAAGTTTGGTTCATCGATCTCATTCATGATCAGAAATATGTCACAGCGAGATGGGCGAAACGGTACAGTGAAATCACTGGAATCGAGGTCGAAACGGTATACTGAGTTCTCGAAGAAAACAAAGATTCTCTAAGTTCCAGTTGGTGAAAGGAACAATTATATTTCTTCTGGGACTCTTGATTGTTCTCAAACAACCACATTACCTTGCAAATGGACTTCTCGTCATTGTTCCAATCATTCTGACTTATTTGGAACCATCGGAACGACCATCCACTGGAATTATGTTCATTTATTGGACTCTTTTCGGATTTTTTGTGGTTTTCGATCGGGTTCTGGAGTATATTCCATTGTATTACGCCTTCAAACTTGCCGGTTTTGTTGCTCTTTTCTTGCCTCCGTCCAATCCAACAATCGAATTAATTCATAAGAAAATCAACTATATTCCAGAAAAGTGAACAGAAATGAAAATATTCAATGAATTTAAGAAGTGACTTTGTTTTTTTTTCAGTTACAATGTTTCCTTGAAATTCCAAGTTTTCGAAAACATTCACAGAAACCTTTATTAGAAGAGCAGGCCCTTCACATTTGAAAAAAGAAACAAATGAATTCTCGTTCCAAAAAAACACAAATCTCATTATTCCATTTTCCGATTTGTTCTTTTATTTTGCTCGAAAAAATAATAAATTAGATAACGCCTCGAAGAGAGATGAAATGAAGCTTGAAAAGGGCGTGGCTCCTTTCTCTTTTTTTTCTCTAAATTCTCATTTCCACTCATCCAATTTCTTAGAAGGGCTTTACGTGGCATTTCTCTTTTTCTTTGGGAAAAAAGATCAGAAAATGACATCAATTCCGTCTCAAAATCCATCGAATTTCACTCTGAAATCGTTCATTTCCTATTCAAAACCTATAATTCAAAAGACGATTTCTGGTATTTTATTACTTCTAACTCACTTCTCAATTTCCATTAAACTTCCAAAAATGCTCATTGATGCAGGAATTCCCAAAATAGAATCAGATAGAATTCAGGGAATTCTTTTAGTTGCAGCAATTGCAACTCCTTTTGTATTTCTTCTCGTCAAAAAATATTTTCCGAATCAGATTGCAACGAGAAGAAAATTGATAATAATGAGTCTCACAACGATTATTATTTCAATTCAATTACTATTGGGAGCCGTTATGTTGAAGAATACTGTACATGGATTCGAGGTCAGTTCTCCTTTAAATACCTCTAATACAAGAACACGCCTTCTTTCAGGTCAATATCCGTCTTTCGATTTCTCTGAAATGTCTTTGTTTTGTTATTATAACTGCATTATCGATTGGTCCTCTCATGATATTTGAAATCTATTCTGATTTAGTTTCATCTCATTGTTCTGGAAGAGTGAATCCATATTCTTTGAGCAATATGGGATGTGCTTTGATTCGGTTTTTCACGCTTCTTCCAATTGTTATAGTTTGTGCTCTTTTCGTGAGTTCAATTGTTCAAAATGATGAGTTTGTCAACACAACTTTTCTTGAATTTCAGAATGAATCAAAAGAGTATGTTCCATGTTTCACTGCTCTAATTCCACTTCTTTCTGTTAATTTAATGGCATACGCATTGGAGGTGACATTGTAATTCTGTATTTTATTTGGAAATCTAGTTCTTACAGCAACCACCGAAAATTCATTTGGTTTCGGACACGGAAAGACATGAAGAAGACGCTGAATCACAGTTTTAATCAATTCGTTTATGAAGTTTTTTCAACTCGAATGATTTCAGATTTAAAGAAAAGAATGCACACGGAGTTGTATCAATTAAACTTTCGATGATTAACCCTATTTCTTTTTTCAATAAACTTGTTTCTTTGTGTCATTGGGTCGATTATGAACAATTTCTTTTCAAAAAATAAAAATAAAAAAGCTCATTACTGAAGCCAAGATCCACTTTTCCCATTTTTTTTCGCATCGGGAGGGGTATCATAAACGATACAGAGATCATTTATATCAACAATGATTTGGAAATGGTGTGATTAAAATCTAAAATACTCAAAGCCGAAAAATCTTGAACTCATCGAGCGTTTATCATATAAAAACTGCTTCCACTCTATGAAGTATGATATGCTTGAGAGCATAATACTAGTTGACTCCATTCTGTTGTTATAGTTTATTTCAGAAATTTTATCGACATCGAAACTCTCATTTTCATCTTCTGATGCTTCATTGGATCTTCAAAAAGTTACAAATTTGGAAGTTCTGATTTGCAAAATTCGAAAGAAACTACTGTTGACAGAAAGAACAAATATGGTTTCAATATCTGTATAAAAACAAATAATGATGAGGTATCACAACTAGATAGAGATTCTAAGATCTTCCAAAATTTTGAAATCAAACGGATTAAATGCGAAATATCAGAAGGATGTGATGAGTAACAAATTGAAAAACAGATCCCAAACACTAAAAATTGTTCTCCGAAAACCACTGCGCGAAAATAAGAAATCAGTATGTGTAGGAAGTTGTAATGAAGACGAAGATGAATCTATGGAGAAGCCATAAAGATAAATACTACGGTATTGGATTAAAATCTTCATTGCTCTCTCTTTTCTTTCTCTCTTCGACTATCCACCTCATCGTTTTGTCACCTGTCTATCCTTTTTCTTTATTTCAAATCACCCATATTTAGTGGATTGTTCACCCAACGAAAAGGGAGGAACCATTCAACGGATTACTGTATAACCTGTTATTATCTCATTTCTTGCTCCAACTCTCATTCTTCTAATATCAGTTTCTGAATTCGAGCAGTTACTGAACTCTTTTCTTTATTCTAAATGTCTTATCACTATCAAATAAACAGTAACAACAATGACTTTTTTGATTCGACGAATTATATTCCACAGGTGAGTCTTCAAGTTTAAAAAGTCATAAGATATTGGATTGAATTCAAATGAAGAATAATATTGAGAAACACGCTTTATTCATCGATTTACAGATGCAAATGCATCACGGATACCAAGAATTCTATCCATCATATGAGAGTAAAACATCAGTTATTCCATCTGCTGCCACGTCTCAACAACCACAACCATCAACTGAAAATGGAATTATGTCTGGAACGAATGGAACAGATCATGGGTAAGTGAATGGCCATAAAGTATACGGTAATGTGTTACCATTTTTATGAAATTCATTTCCTGATACTCATCGATTGATAAAAATTTAAAGGAAGTTAGCTTACGTTGCCTCAATATAAGAAATCTATGGAACATTTCAATCGTTTTTCTCAAGAGATAAGTTGCGTGAAAATGAGAAAAAAAATACAGTATTCGTTTTTGTTTTTTCTGGAAAAAAACCGATTTGAGTCTTGCTCAATTGACCAATTACTCATTGTCTATAAGAGAGTACGATTTTAGTCGAATGTCCTAATCTCTCATTTTCGCCATTTTGAAATGTTTAAGAATCTTGTATAAAGGTTTAAAAAACGGAATTGAATGATTTCATAAGAGTTCTTTCGAGTCGTAAAATTCAGACGATGAAATCGTTTTTTGAAAAAACGGTTTTCCAGTGAAATCAGAATTTCTGATTTAGGCTTGGAAACGAATTCATGAAAAAGAGAAAACTATTCAAGATCAAGATTTTGAGAGAATTCATGACACTCTTTCAAATTTTTGAAACTAAATCAAATTAAATAGAACTAAACCAAAAGGATAAAACACAGTTGATTAGAAAATAGAAGAAAATGAAACGAAGAAACAGATGAAGGAAAGAGACTGAATTCACCGCGAAAAGGGGAAGAAACCTTCCTTTTTATCTGAAGATAGGGATTCAAAAGTGTTTCATTTGGACAAGAAGCTCTTTTGTGAAGCTTCGGACCAAGTGCTTCTGGAATGCGAAAAAAAGAAGATCCCGTCGATGAAATAGTATGGATAGTGGAGAGAGTTTAGAGAAAAATGGAGAAGAAAAGATGACTTACAATAGAAAAGATATATAATTGCACTTGAAGGGTTGCCTTTATTTCAGTGGATATGGTGGATGGAGGCAGCATGATTGGAATTCCACGTCATCATGGTCAATGGGAAATCAAATGGATCATATGGTTAACACGACTGGAAATGGGGCACAACACATGGGAATAAGTCATGGAAGTATTGGAAATTCTCAACAAATGATAACATCAAATCATATTGTAATGGACACTTTTCGGTTAGTTCAGAATAGAAATTCGTTCCAAATCAGCAATCAAAATCATCTCATTTCCAAAAGAAAATTCCAATTTCAGACAAGCTCCATCATCGAATCTTTGTTATATAGATCCACTTCCCAATCGAATGTTACCCAAAAAAGCGCCAGTAGCAGTTCATCGACCACTGGCAAGATCAACTCCAAAACCATTTCGATGTCAAACGTGTGGAAAAGCATTCTCACAAGCTGCTAATCTAACAGCTCACAAGAGAATTCATACTGGTAAACTGAAGAAATTCAATGATAAGAGACACAAAATTCATTATTTCAGGAGAAAAACCATTTATGTGTCCAGTGTGTAGTCGTCCGTTTTCACAAAGTTCATCGCTAGTAACTCATCGAAGGTTCGTCTCCTACAGTATTCTTTTTCCGAGAGAATCTGTTCATTTCCACCCACCTGTCTGCTCTATTCTACCACCCATCTGAGCTTAATCCCCAGACACTTGATATATAATTATAGGGTTTCCTCATGTGCCAATCAAAATATTATGATATATTGTCACTCCTCCTGGAATCGGATTAAGAAGGAAAAATAAGAATTGTTGTTTTAGGACTCACACTGGCGAGAGACCGTATCCCTGTGCTCAATGCGAAAAGGCATTCACTGATAGCTCCACATTAACGAAACATTTGAGAACTCATACTGGACAGAAACCGTACTCCTGTGAAGTTTGTTCGATGAAATTCACGCAAAGTGGAAATCTACATCGACATATGAAAACACATAAATGATTTCCTGCTTTTACTATTTGAAGTTAAATGAATAATTTACTGAAAACATATTAGAAATTGAGGGACACCGGAAGCAATAGGTGATCGGGAGCATTCAATAAAACCGTTAACTTCAATCGAGAAGGTTCTACTAGATAGGAAGTCTTGGAACCAAGAGTAATAGGAGGGGCCAATACCGAAAGATTCTAATTTTGAAAGTTAAAGGTTTGGGGTACTTTGTCAAACGCCTTCATATAATCAAAGTAGGCAATATCTAGTGATTTGTGGGTGGCAAGAATCATTTTGTAGTGGAAGATGCAATAGGTGAAGGAAGAGGAGCAAGAGCGTCGGAGAAAGAAACTATGTCGGAACTTGGAGAATTTATAGGAAAATTCGGAAGATATTAGAGATTTTAAAAAGGTTATAACAAAATAATAACAGGATACAATAATTGTTTCTTCAACCTCCTGGTATTCTCCGTACTCATCGCGTGGATCTAGTGGTGGTTTCGACACATTCCGATCGACTTTTCGAGACGATTCTTCTTCGGCACTTCGATTTTCTCTTGACCGTTGGGCTCTGAGAAGAGCCGGGTGCGTTCTGAAACGAAATATTCTAGGCGCATTTGCATATTTCCCAATTTGCCTAGCTTTTGACAAAGATGTTCAATGTGTGTTCGTGCCCATCGTGTGTTTTTTCTTGAACAGTCATTGGTCGTACATCGTGTCTGCATTGAAAAATGCGATCATGAAGATAATAATTTTATAAAGACTCACAACACTCGTTTCAATTTCTCTGCGACCACTCTATAAAACTTCCCAGCGTCTAATTGAAGATTGTGAAAACGTGCAACTTGTTCTGTTTGAGACTCGCCGAGCTTTTCTGCGAGCCTGCAACTAAGAATATCGAAAAGAGAGATAAAAGCTCACTGCAGATTCATATGGAGAATGTTCTTGTAGGAAAACGAAGGATACCGAAGCGACCGTTTTGTGATCAATGCGAAAAGGCATTCACTGATAGCTCCTCATTAACGAAATCCTTGAGAACTCATACTGAACAGAAACCGTACTCCTGTGACGTTTGTTCGATGAAATTCACGCAAAGTGGAAATCTACATCGGCATATGAAAACACATAAATGATTTCCTGCTTTTACTATTTGAAGTTACGTTTGAATGAATAATTAACTGAAAATGTATATTTTAGAAATATCTCAGGCAACAAAATTTCTAAAGTTGCAAGAAGATTCTATAGCTCTCCAAGAAAAATATACGCTAATCCACGTTTCGAGATTTGTCTTGTAAGATTGCGGAATGTCGTTGTAAGTTTGTAGAATCTTCTTGTAAGATTATAGAAACTTCTTGTAACTTTCCAAATTTTCTTGCAAGTTTTGAAGGTTTGCGGTATACGATTTTTGGCGGGAAACCATTCAGATTCAAATTTAAAAAAATAATAGTTGATTTAAAAATAATTTATTGACTAAATATGATAGTGGCAATGCTTAACGTATTTTAAAAATAATAACGAAAATTTGAATGGCAACGACTTGTGAGAAGAAGTTCGGGTTATGATGTAATTCCCTTTGCCATCGGAGTCTTTGTTGACAAACGAGATTGGTTGCTGTAAGAAATATATAATAGTTTTATTTAGCACACTAATTATTTCCAAACTTACAATTGCAATTACGATGTGATTGCGGAAGAGAATGATAATTGTATTTGCAATGTTAAATTTTGGAAAGTCTTTCGCTTCTTCGATAATGAGAGCTGAAAATATGGGTTGGAATTATAACCATTGCTTATTTTTTAACGTACAAACTGGGGAATCAATGAGATTCAGTAGAAATTGATAGATCTTTCTGTGGAGGCTGCGCTAAAGGTTTTCCACAAGCTTGATTCCGTAATAATTTGAACCGGTTTGTATGATCAAGTGATATAAGCGTTGGATTTACCAATTTGAGCCACTGCTTTGCAATAGAATTAATAAAATTCTGCAAGTTGGATCCCTGATAAACCAGTTTTGACATGTCTGTCTTCATTCACTTTAATCACTCCTGTAACGAGATGTTTGTTTTTTTACCTCCCATTTCTACTGACCGAGATTCCATCAAAAGAGCACATGTAGTGTAAATTTAACTCTTCTTTTCTTGGCACTTTCCAGAAAAACATGAGTACAAAATCTTTCGTATTTCGCATTGTGACAGTTCAAGGTTTTATATTCATTAATAACTATCCATCTGAAAAACGAGATAGTTTAATATTTTCATGGAAAAGTGCACCTACCTGCTTCAAGTTCTTCAGCTGATACTTCTTTCTTTGCCAGTTCTCAGTGATTTTAATAAGTTAATACGTTATTTTTTAGTAATTTGATAATTTTTCTTTCTATTTTTTTCGAATGTTATGCAAAAATTAATCGAATTTCTTGCATTATTCAGTATTAAATATTTAGTAGCATTATTGAATAATAAAAACAACCTTCAAAATTAGATTGGAATAGGGCCGATTAAAATTAAATATAGGCCTAAATAAAAAGTAACTTTGCGCATTTTTTCCTATAAAGTTACAACTTCTTGTAACTTTCTTTTCATTTATTGCAACATTCATGAATAACAATTGAAAATATTGTAACATTGCGGAAAATGTGTACAAGTTTCTAACTTCTTGTAACATTGTGAGACTAGCTTGTAACATTTAAAAATCTTCTTGCAACTTTAGAAATTCTTGTAACTTTAGAAAACGAAATGCCTGAGTAAGTTGGCCAAGAGTCCACATACTTAATTTAGATTTCCCCCTGGGTCAGGTTACTGTAGCACACAGAGTTTCACGCAAAAATGCAGACTTATGAATAATTCAGAAGTGAAGAATTTAAAATTCAACTACAATCAGCATCTCCATGATTTCGAGCTATCTAATTTTTTTTATTTTCAATTTCTTGGGAATTATCGAATTCAATATTTCAGGCGTGCGATGAGCTTGCACGAAACCACTGATGATCTAAATCAACTAACGGAAAACGTGTACAGCGAACGCAATCAAAGAGGGTTTCTCCCACACATGTCACTTACATACCCAGAAAATGAAAACACAAAACATGTAGTCGCAAAAATAAAAATATTACTAAAACACAAAAAGTGGGAAGATAAAGACGTTATCAGAATAAAAATTTCTTCGATCATAGCCATGATGTCGGTTCCATTGGGAATGGAATTCAAGTTAGCTGTTCTCGATCTCTCCAGACACTGGTACCAGCTTTATTTTTTCGATTTATTTCATTTTCAGTATATAATTCTTCCAGGTATACAGTATCTGGTGTTGACAAAAACTCATTAGCTGTCATATTACAATCACTTCATATCCTGGATATCGGTTTCAATGAAATCTTCGTCATCCGAACATCTATTTATAACGTGGGTGTCAGTTTAGACTGGTTTCGATTGAATATTTATTTTCAGTATCTAACAAAGCCATCCATCAACGAAGAAGCTATACTCATAGTACTTCCTTCCGGGAAAATTGAGCTTCATCCACGTGGTCATCTACAATTTCATGAAATCTTCAACAATGAGCATGCATTTATCCTCCGCAAACTACAGAAAGTTGTGGCAACCAATCCGCCATCAAAATTTTGTGCTTTGAGACAGTATGACTTTGGACTCTGTATCCAAGAAGAACGATCTCATCAAATCACGAAAACTTTGTCGTGTTATGTGGTTTCAGGGTTTTATATGGGCGAGGGAAAAACTTGTTTCGGTAGCGGATTCGGAAGAACTGCTGTCAGTAGATATGAGCAACGCATAAAACTGGCGAAAGAGACTCACAGTTACAACTCTGTGCTTGATGTTTATAGGGATCATGCTCAATGGATACGGAAGATAGAACTGCGAGCTTTGGACGAGGAAGTAAAGAATCGGTTCGAAATCAATTCAGTAAACAGCGAAGAATCGAGCGAAGAAGATGAGGAGATAGAAGAGGAACATAAATTGCATAGAAGCTACACATCCTCAGATGAGAGCTCCGAAAACGGTCAGTTATTTCTTTAGAGAGAATCGGACGAAAATTATTGAAAAAATTTAATGAAATCAAAGTTTTCAATATTAATCAAAAGCTAATTTTTTGATGTAAACAATTTTCAGTGAATATTAAAAAACAAATAACCGAGAAAACAAACTAAACAGCTGTAATGAAACTGAAATTGGGTCTCGCAGCGATATTCAATTACTGTCAATGTCTCGTAATTTGATAACAATTGCCTTCCAAAATACAAATAAAACAAGAATGGCTTCTTGTGCTCTTCAAAAATACCATTAGAAAAAATGTTGTGTCTCGAATACTCGAGTAATCTCAGTTTTCAGACTCTGGAATCCACAGTTTATCGGAATCCTTCGAAAACTTGTCTCCCTCCCCGACTTCAACTTCTCTGTTTTATTCCAAACCGACTTCTGATGTTCCATCCGAAAATCCATCATCGATCAGAGCTGATATCACTCATTACTGTAACAAAATGGCCCCTTTACTGTATCTGTTCAATTTCTTCTACTCCTTTTAATAGAAATCTGATTGTTAATTAATATAATCAGAATAGTCTTCCAATTGCCCTTTCTTCTATCAATACTATCAATTTATCAATTGCATGACTCACCCAGTCAAATCATAATCCATATCCATGTCTCTCATTCTTTCATTGTTATTTTCCGTACTAACTTCCCCGATTGTTGATTTTCTGTTATTTTGTTATCTGTTGCATTTCTTTGTTTTTGTTATAAATACGATTGCCTTTAAAAAAAGTTTCATAATGATATAAATTATGACTGTAACCCGTAAAGAGAGTAACCCTTAGTCATTAATCAAAGACACTTTTTACAAATGGCATGTTGTTCTGGAATGTAATCTCGGCATGGACACAAACGGACGATTCCTGAAGATGAAGGTGGACGAGAAGCACAACTGAAGAGAGACGCAGACAATTGAACGGTACAATTGAATGGAGCAAATGGAGAAGAATCAGAGGATACGGATGAGCAAGATAGTTCACTGAAAGAACGGAGAAATTGAGGAGTTAGGGGGTAGAATGGGATACCGTTTGAGAAGAGGAGATGAATTCACAATTGGAAAGAATGAGGGCTCACAGATTAAATTGAGAGAATGACACGTCATTTCACATGAATCATTTGCTTTTTCTGTTTTGAATATCTTCATTTCGGTGACCGGAGGCCACCTTTTCGATATTGAAACTTTCTCGCAAAGTTCCTGTTTTTCGAGAAGAAGAGCGACTCGAAGAAGCATTCCAGAAGGTGAAAATTCAAATGGAACAAAAGGTTTCGGCTGAAAATGTGCTCTTTTGAGATGGGATAATTATCAAAAGAGCTCACTTACCTTTAATTGAATTGCTCTTTTAATTGCATCTTCTAGTTCTGTTTCATTATTTACATCGACAGTGATGACGTGGGGTTCTCCTATCTTTTCCATATATGGATTCTGACTTGTCCACTAAAATTAAGAACATTTCTATCTTATTTCTGAATTATCTCGAAACAAACCTCTCTTAAAGTCGGTTTCTCCGAAAGAAATTTATAATTCTTTCGGGATTTCGGTTCTTCGAACTTTGCATTTATAAAAACTGCTCCATGAGCCATTGCTTCCAATGGAGCAGGTCCTTCCAAAGGGAATCCTAATCCAAAGAATATTGTTGTTTCATCCAGAAGTTCTGATATTTCTCTTGAATTCAAGAATCCATGATTCTGAACATTTTCGAATAATGAAGTGATGTTTGACATTCCATCGACTTCTAAATCAGCAACTGTCGCATGAACTTTCACATGTTTCTTCAACATTCGAATCGGTTTCTCTGCATTCATCCACATATATTTCTCTTTTCCATAAATTAATGCAGATGGAATCGACGTCTTCTTCTTCTGATTTTCTTTCTCGACACCTTCTGTATCGACAATAAATCCAAGAAATGTGTTATCATCTGAATGCGGATAAAATGTCCAATGCTGCCGGAGATCTAATCCATGTCCTCCCCATGGATTTCGTTGAGAATAAGGTCCAGATAGTTTCCGTTTATTCTGAAGGAAATATGATTTCGTTGCGAATTCCGCATGAGTTCCAAAGCTATCCAAAAGTCGGATTCGACATCTGAAAGTTGTTTTTGAATATCACAAAATCTCAATTCTTTCATTTAATTTACCTATTATTCATGAGAAACTGTCGATGATGTTGTCTCAGAATATTCAATCCCATTATATCTGTGAATATGATATCCAATTGTTGACGAGATCCATTCAAGAATTGACACGGTCCTCTACTCATATACTTCCAAACAATACTGAAAACTCTTCAAATATTAATAAATAATTCTCAAAATAGTACCTTTTCAAACTGCTTTTATCAGTAGAAACTTCTAAATGATGTCCAATAATAGAGAGAGTTGCCAGTAGATCTGACCATTGAAGAAGTTCTCCGAGAGGTCCTCCGTGATCTGATTTCTTCGCCAGTTTCAGTTTCTGCTCATTCGCCAAAAAACCAATAAATACCAAAACATTCAATTTCTTTCTGTTTGTCATTGATTCTGAATATTTTTCCATTACTTCGTGTGCTCCTTCCTTCCATTTCTTCCATAATCTATTGATTCTTGTTTTCATATAATGAGGAATCCCATCGAATATTGGAAGAAGACGTCGAATACTTGGACTCATCTGAAGATTGAAATCCAGCGATGAGAGACTTTTAAATGATTACCTTTGCAAGACTTTTCATTTGTTTTGTGTTCTCTCCCATCATTGGACAATAGTTTTCCACTTGTGATAAATAATATCGAAATGAACAATTTGTTCCGTCGATATGATTCTCCGAATAACAACTGTGAGTTCTGAAATGTCGAATAGTTTTCTGTTCTCTGAACTTTTTCTGAATCAAAAACTCACTTCCATCCATTTTTAATCCATTTCATTTTGTTCAAACATTCCGGATAGTCATTCGTTACATTCGATGGAAATCTCGAACATTCTGAACTTTATCACTTTCATTTTCAAACACTTTCCCACTTACCGTATTCAGAATACTTTTTGAAATCCACGTGGACGTTCTCCGTCGGTTCCGAAACTTCAGATGTTTGATATCCATTTCTCTCTTCTGTTGATTTTGAGAATCCAAACTGAAAATGAATATTTTCTTTTGAGATTCCAGAAAATCTTCTCACTTGATTTGATTCGTTTACAATTGTGAAATAAAAGAATCCCAATGGAGTGAAAAATGCAGAGAAAATGAATAAAAGGGCGAAGAATCTGCGACTTCTTCGCATTCAGGCTCATGTACCTGAATCTGTTAGAAATGGATCTTTCTTGGAAGAGTTTAAATGTTTCAAGAAAGAGAACGGAGAATTAGTGAGAAAAGAATAAAATATATAAAAAAGAAAGGGAGAGAGAGAGAGAGAGAGAGAAATGAAATGTAATTCCCAAAGGTATTTAGAAAAAGAGAGAGAGAAAGAGCGTCTGTTTGCATTAGGAATTGTTCATTTCTCTCTCGTTTTCAATGCTCCACATATGTTTACTTTTTCACAAAATGACCAACAATAATAGTAGTTTACCTGCATTTGTATTGTGGGTCAGTCATCCGATGAGCAACATTTCTCTATCGTCGTTTATGTTATGAGTCAAAGACAAAAAGTTGGGAAAGGAAATGGGACTTCACTTTTTACCTTTTTGGAATTACAGCGTTTCTTGATTTACAACTACCCCAGAACAAAAAACACAAAGTTCTTTTTTTTTCCTGATTAACATGATTTACTTCTGTGAGAATAAAAGAAAAAACTACTGGGAAAGAAAGAAAATTAAACTTTTTGATATCTCGTAAGTTATTGTAAAGAACGAGTGATGGAAAATGAGAGAGAGAGAGAGAGAGAGAGAGAGAAGAGGAGCAGCTGACAACTGACATTTTGATTTATTATCCAAGTACTCCAGGGGGAACATACAGAATCATTCAGCCTTAAGAAAGGCTTTTAAGATTAACATAATCCATCGAAAAGATTGATTCTGATCAAAAATTTCCAGTTCTAATTTCTAAAAGTTCTCAGTTTTATTATATTGTAATAAATTCAAAAGTCAATTACTGTTTTCAAAAGCTATTCCTCTGATTAAGTTCAAAAAGTTTCCAAATGAAAAAAAGGAAAGAATCCAGAGAGACAAATAAAAAAAAAAAAAAAGTATTTCTTTGTTTTCCGAATGTTTTTCTTCTAAGAGAGTGAGAAACTAGTAAACGGGAAACTAATTAGAAGAAAAAGAGAGTGAGGCAGTGCCTTTTTGTGCTTTTTCTGCCTGAAGAAAAAAAAGAAAAAAGAAGAGCTCCGGAGAATATTTTTTCTTTTTTCTTCCCGTCAATTTCCAATTTTTCCTCAGTTTTTTTCTATTTCTTCTCTCAAAATATCTCAATATTTTTCTTCGTTTCTATGGAAATGTGACGTTTTTGGAATGAAAGAGAACGAGAGAGAGATGAAAATGTAACACCTGGAATGAAGGAAATTGAGAAAAGAGTGAGTAGAAATGAGCTTTTAATCCTTGGAGCTTTCGGAGCTTAATCCAGTGAATTAGAATCTGAATTTCAAATCTCATAAGATGATTCAATTGAATATTTCAGTTTACAGACAAAAATATTTTTTAGCAATTGTCCTTTTTCTATATATTGTAATATATGACACATTGAATATCTACAAAAAGAACTTTCGTCAGTCTTTTTACTGGTGATTGTCAAGTAAAAAGTAGAAACATTTGTGTTCTTTTCTTATTTCTTTCTAACCCAAAAATGGATAGAAAAGGAAGGAAATAAGTATTTGTCGTCGTTTGAGGGAAAAAGGCGAGAGGAAAAGAAGAAAACTCATAAAGCCAGGGTGTTTCGCATACGTAATTCCTTCCTTTTTCGAGACATCTTTTTCTTGCTTTTTCCCTTTTTTCTTCATGTCTTTCAAACGAAGGTAATAGAGATTGATGTGTGAAAGAAGAGCATAAAATGAGAAGAAAATCTAAGGAAACAGTCAAATGAATACGAGGATAAGAAGAGAAATCGAATGAAACTTTTGTACTTCAGATAACTATGATTCCAAAATTTCAAAAAACTGATGGAATCGAGAATAAAAATGGAAAATAAAGTAACTAAATTTCTGGAAATTTATGCTAGAAAAAACTAGAAAAACAGGATTAAAAATCAAAGAATATGTGTAAATATTGACTTCTGTCGATGATAATCATGTTGTTTTTGTACAAAGTTCAGGAATTTTATTCGAATTGCAAAATCAAAACGTTTCAGAATAAATTAACTTTTGAACTTATATTCGTTGTCGATTAACTTTGCAATTGTGTTCAATTGAATATTGGATGTTCCTTCATAAATCTCTCCGATCATTGCATCTCGATAAAACTTTTCAGCCGGAAACTCTTTCGTAAATCCAACTCCTCCGAGCCATTTTACGCATTGAGAGGACGTTTTTGTAGCTATCTGAAGGAGAAATTGAAGAAGAAAAACAGAAAAAATCTCACCTGAGAAGCGAAAAGTTTTGCCATAGCAGCTTCTCTCACATACGGAATTCCGTTTTGTTTCATTCGAGCAGCATTGTAAACCAGAAGACGTGCAGCTTCAATTTCAGTTCTAATCTGAGCAATTTGGTGTTGAAGTCCCTGGAAAATTCTTTGATTTAACAATTGTATTTGTCATTTGAACACCTGGAAGTCAATAAGTCTCTGTCCGAATTGTTCTCTCTGTTGGAGATAAGGAATCGTTTGATCGAAACATCCCTGAGCCAATCCAATCATTTGTGCTCCAATTGCAATTCTTCCAGCATTTAGACATTCTATCGCATATTTATATCCTGAATGAAACTCTATTAATGATGATTCATTTTCATTTCGAACCAACCTTTTCCATATTCTCCAAGAATCGATGATTCGTGGACATGGACATTATCAAAATGAACTTGACACGTGGAAGATGCACGAATTCCCAGTTTATCCTCCTGAAATGAAATATTTAATTTCAATTCACTGTTTTCAATCGAACTTCTCTATCTACAGTAAGACCATCAGATGATTTTTCAACGATGAAACAAGTGATTCCTTTGTATTTTCTCTCTGGATCTGCATTCGCGAATACTACGAAAACCTGTGCTTCTCCTGAATTCGTAATCCACATTTTGGATCCAGAGATCAGAAAATGATCTCCATCTCTTTTGGCGACAGTTTTCAATGCAAAGGCATCAGAACCTGCTCCAGATTCAGAAATACAAAACGAAGCAAGGGATTCGGAACACAAAAGTGGAAGATATTTGTGTTTTTGTTCTTCTGTTCCATAATCAGAAATCATTGAAACTGGAAGTGTATTATGAATTCCAACCATTGCAGAAACCGATGGATCAGTCTTTGCAAGTTCTTCAATCACAATCATTGCATCGAAAAATGAAGATCCAGAACCACCGAATTCTTCAGGAACATGAAGACCCATCAACTGAAGAATAGTATAGAAATGCCCTTATAATGGAGAACTCACTCCATTTTCAAATACTCCTTTCGTCACAATCGGATTCATTTTCGAATTTTTATCCATTTCTCTGACCAATGGCTTCACGACGTTTTGAGAGAATTTACGAACTGAAACCTATTCGAATACTATTTTCCATGACATTTGCTTACCAGTTTCAACAAAGAATTGTTCATTTTCCGAGAGAAGATTGACTGGAGGAGGAGGCACGGAAACGTCTTCACATTGTCGAGAAGTGGCAAATGCCACTGCAGTACTGTATGATTTTCTATTGATTATCAGAGCTTGTTTCAACATTTTCGCATTCATTTTAAGAGAAACGATAGTCTAAAAAGGAGTAGGAATTTGTTTATATACAGTAGGATAAGCTCCGCCCATTCTGCCGATTGGAACACATCACAGATCACGAAGTGGTCACAGACCCATGTTATAAACGATTATTTTTCAGTTCAATTAATGATTTCTTAAAGATTTGACGTCTAATTTTCTTTTTTTGCCAACTGAAGTGTAACATTTTCGAAGGTACAGTGCTCCACAAAAGTATAACCTCACCTCTCGGTTTTCCAGTATCTCGAGAACGGTAAGAGTTGCGGGAAAGCTTCCAACTAAGAAAATGTTCCAAATGTTTAGTTATTATGATCCGCGGAAGCTCAAATAATAAAAACAAAAAGTGGGAAAAATATTGCATTTTTTGTGAAAAATCACTTTTGGCGATCCACAAAAGTATAACCTCACCCTGAAAATTCGATGAAAAAATGGGAACGCTGTGAAACTTAATTAATAACTTCGTCCGCAAATGTTTTGGTGTAAAGTTTATAACTACAAAGTTGTTTTAAATTTAATTTTCTACAACTTTTTAGTTGGACACTTTTTTTCTAAACCCTTGGCTGTCGAGGTATCGTCCTTTCAAAATGGCTAGTTGCCATCGGCGCGCCCAATCGCGTATCTCGTTGGTAAGTACAGTAATCGGTAAGTGATCAACTGAAAAAATGTTCTCTAGACATTGCTTTATCATATTCAAACAAAAAAATTCCCAAGAAATTCAGTTTATTTGTGATCCGCAGTTCGGCGTAATTTTCACTTTTTTTCGATTTTTAGCCTGTTAGACAGGTTTTTCGAGCGCTTATAACTCGCTTGGAAATAAACTTAGAAAAATGTTGCCAACATAGAAAATGTTTGAAAAGAGCAGATAAACAACTTTTCAGTTGACAACTTTTGTTTATATTTCTTTTCTTCTGTTCACGAATTTCCACCATTATTACTCAAAAAATGTGAAAATAAATAGATTGTCACGATTCAGTGATCATTCGAATGCGCCACGTGGTTTATTGAATTCAAAATAATCAAACGTGTTCTACTTTCGAATGTTTGAAATTTCAGTTCACGATTTATTATCTTTTGTATTTGAAAATACTTTTTAAAAAACCTCATTGACATAAACATTTACTGTAAAGTACAGTTTCTGCAGTAACATCAGAGTAATACAAAGGTACCATAAATGGCGAAACCCGTGAAACGTCGGTCACTTTCTAATGAACAGTACATAAATAAGTTTTGATCTGGCTGAAAGCCGCTCGGTCCGGCGTCTCAGGTGTCAGCCATGTGTGTGTGTGTGTGTGTTTTCGGAACTTCTGTTCCAAAAAAAACTTGTCCCTGGACCACTTTGACCGTAGCTTTTGCTGGATATGAGAACGTTTGAATAAAACGTTTAAACATACTTTGAATAAAACGTTTAAACATGCAGTTTTTGAAAACAATTTCTCGAAATCTCCGAAGTGAACTTTAACCTGTAGCATCCTTATTTTCAAATCAAAAATCTTTCAAGATAAAGAAAAGTTCAAAGTAAAAAAGATCAAAGTTCACAATGAGATCTGAGACAATGAAGACAGCTGAAACAACATTGACAGTTTACTGATAAGACAACACGTGGAGCAAAGGGAAAATGAGTTCGTTTTAGAATAGAACAAAGATGAATGAGAAGATGAAATCTGAACCGTTTCTCGGTGTACAGTGACTCAGATATCAACTAAAAGTGATACCCTTCTTGACATAAAGTCACAAATAAAATCTTCAAACGAGGCTTTTCCAGATCAAATGCGTACCTCTTCTACAGTGCTCCACAAAAGTATAACCTCACCTCTCGGTTTTCCAGTATCTCGAGAACGGTAAGAGTTGCGGGAAAGCTTCCAACTAAGAAAATGTTCCAAATGTTTAGTTATTATGATCCGCGGAAGCTCAAATAATAAAAACAAAAAGTGGGAAAAATATTGCATTTTTTGGGAAAAATCACTTTTGGCGATCCACAAAAGTATAACCTCACCCTGAAAATTCGATGAAAAAATGGGAACGCTGTGAAACTTAATTAATAACTTCGTCCGCAAACGTTTTGGTGTAAAATTTATAACTACAAAGTTGTTTTAAATTTAATTTTCTACAACTTTTTAGTTGAACACTTTTTCTCTAAACCCTTGGCTGTCGAGGTATCGTCCTTTCAAAATGGCTAGTTGCCATCGGCGCGCCCAATCGCGTATCTCGTTGGTAGGTACAGTAATCGGTAAGTGATCAACTGAAAAAATGTTCTCTAGACATTGCTTTATCATATTCAAACAAAAAAATTCCCAAGAAATTCAGTTTATTTGTGATCCGCAGTTCGGCGTAATTTTCACTTTTTTTCGATTTTTAGCCTGTTAGACAGGTTTTTCGAGCGCTTATAACTCGCTTGGAAATAAACTTAGAAAAATGTTGCCAACATAAAAAATGTTTGAAAAGAGCAGATAAACAACTTTTCAGTTGACAACTTTTGTTTATATCCCATGCCTAGCAAGTTATGTACTGTAGAACTAAGCGAGGTTTACAGTACCGTCCAAAAGGTATTCGCAAACGGTTTTTTGAACATAACTCTTCTGAAACATTTCGGATTGATCTGAAAATTTCACACATAGTTTTGAGCGCTTTTTTAAGTTCATCAAATCACTTGAAAGATGAATTTTTCAAAAATTTGGAAAAAATCAAAAAAATCGTAAAATGTCCAAAAACTGAATATGTGTATGTTGTCTTTTGAAGTCTCCAGAGAACCGGAAATCAAAAATAAACAGTAAGATGCAATTAAAACTAGTTTAATGTTTAGTTGGAAAGCATTTGGCATTATGAACACCCTGAAATCTTTTCTGGATCGAGTCCAGAAAAGCCTGGAATTGATCCCACCTACCAGCTTCAAACATCCATCCATGAAGGAGGGTCTGTTCTGGTTCTGTGGGCTTTCAGCCGGGTGTTCATAATGCCAAATGCTTTCCAACTAAACATTAAACTAGTTTTAATTGCATCTTACTGTTTATTTTTGATTTCCGGTTCTCTGAGACTTCAAAAGACAACATACACATATTCAGTTTTTGGACATTTTACGATTTTTTCGATTTTTTCCAAATTTTTGAAAAATTCATCTTTCAAGTGATTTGATGAACTTAAAAAAGCGCTCAAAACTATGTGTGAAATTTTCAGATCAATCCCAAATGTTTCGAAGAGTTATGTTCAAAAAACCGTTTGCGAATACCTTTTGAACGGTACTGTAAACCTCACTTAGTTCTACAGTACATAACTTGCTAGGCATGGGAAATAAACAAAAGTTGTCAACTGAAAAGTTGTTTATCTGCTCTTTTTGAGTATTTTTTACGTTGACAACATTTTTCCGAACTTATTTTCAAGCGAGTTATAAGCGCTCGAAAAACCTGTCTAAAAGACTAAAAATCGAAAAAAAGTGAAAATTACGCCGAATTGCGGATCACAAATAAACTGAATTTCTTGGGAGTTTTTTTGTTTGAATATGATAAAACAATGTCCAGAGAACATTTTTCCAGTTGATCACTTACCGATTACTGTACCTACCAACGAGATACGCGATTAAGCGCGCCGATGGCAACTAGCCATTTTGAAAGGACGATACCTCGACAGCCAAGGGTTTAGAGAAAAAGTGTTCAACTAAAAGTTGTAGAAAATTAAATTTAAAACAACTTTGTAGTTATAAATTTTCACCAAAACGTTTGCGGACGAAGTTATTAATTAAGTTTCACAGCGTTCCCATTTTTTCATCGAATTTTCAGGGTGAGGTTATACTTTTGTGGATCGCCAAAAGTGATTTTTCACAAAAAATGCAATATTTTTCCCACTTTTTGTTTTATTATTTGAGCTTCCGCGGATCATAATAACTAAACATTTGGAACATTTTCTTAGTTGGAAGCTTTCCCGCAACTCTTACCGTTCTCGAGATACTGGAAAACCGAGAGGTGAGGTTATACTTTTGTGGAGCACTGTAGAAGAGGTACGCATTTGATCTGGAAAAGCCTCGTTTGAAGATTTTATTTGTGACTTTATGTCAAGAAGGGTATCACTTTTAGTTGATATCTGAGTCACTGTACACCGAGAAACGGTTCAGATTTCATCTTCTCATTCATCTTTGTTCTATTCTAAAACGAACTCATTTTCCCTTTGCTCCACGTGTTGTCTTATCAGTAAACTGTCAATGTTGTTTCAGCTGTCTTCATTGTCTCAGATCTCATTGTGAACTTTGATCTTTTTTACTTTGAACTTTTCTTTATCTTGAAAGATTTTTGATTTGAAAATAAGGATGCTACAGGTTAAAGTTCACTTCGGAGATTTCGAGAAATTGTTTTCAAAAACTGCATGTTTAAACGTTTTATTCAAAGTATGTTTAAACGTTTTATTCAAACGTTCTCATATCCAGCAAAAGCTACGGTCAAAGTGGTCCAGGGACAAGTTTTTTTTGGAACAGAAGTTCCGAAAACACACACACACACACACACATGGCTGACACCTGAGACGCCGGACCGAGCGGCTTTCAGCCAGATCAAAACTTATTTATGTACTGTTCATTAGAAAGTGACCGACGTTTCACGGGTTTCGCCATTTATGGTACCTTTGTATTACTCTGATGTTACTGCAGAAACTGTACTTTACAGTAAATGTTTATGTCAATGAGGTTTTTTAAAAAGTATTTTCAAATACAAAAGATAATAAATCGTGAACTGAAATTTCAAACATTCGAAAGTAGAACACGTTTGATTATTTTGAATTCAATAAACCACGTGGCGCATTCGAATGATCACTGAATCGTGACAATCTATTTATTTTCACATTTTTTGAGTAATAATGGTGGAAATTCGTGAACAGAAGAAAAGAAAAGATGGGAAATCACAGTGAGTTCGATTTCGAAACTAATTAAATCAATAAGCTTCAAAGATATATTTTCGTTTCAAAACAAGCGTTTCCTCAATGAAATAGAGTTATTATCACAGATGTCGCAGAGCTGGAAAGAAAAAATCGATGCCAATAGTTACCGCTCCACCAAAAACTCCTTCTCCTGCAATAACTCCTTCAGCTCATTCGACTCCCACAGCTCGCCTAACTCCATCTGCTTCTTCAACTCCTTCAACAACTCCTTCAACAACTCCATCAAAAACTCCTTCAGTAACTCCTCCTCCACCTGCTCCATCTGATCCACCTGTTCGTCCGCCTGCTCCATCGTTTATACTTCCTGCAGTCTCTTCTGTACCAGTCGTAAAAATAAAAACTCCTCTGAAAGAGCAGGCCGAAAATATTGCGGCAGGGAATGAGAATAAAATAATAAGACTGAAACGTAAAGAAAAAACAGAGAAAGATGCTGTTCAATTGAAAACGACGACTCGTTCGAAGAAGAAAAACTCAGCAACTCATTCGATTTCATTAGATGCAAAGGTAACATATTGAAGTGTCTAGAAAATATAGAATTCCGTTCAGACTTCAAGTGAAAACGATGGACCGAAGAAGAAGTCTTCATCAGAGGATTCAGGGAAAAAGAAATCTTTGAGTAAGAATAGGAGACGAAATTCACAAGAATCAATCATTTTTCAGTGGAAAACAAATCGGAAGGAGGATCAAAAGAGCAATCAGAAACCGATGAGAAAACTCCTCAGAAAATGAAAAAAGAGATTACACAAAACTTTTTTAAACACATGATGGAATCGCAAAGAGCTCGCAGACGAACGGACGATGCGGTGAGATTTCTTTTTCTTTCGAATATATTGAAATGAAAATGTTTCAGAGATTAGAAACAATGCCAGAATCAAGTCAGATGAATCGTTCTGCAAGATCAATAAAGAAGAAAACAAAGAAAACTTCGAGGGAACCATTGGAGAAGATTTTTAAAGAAAACGGAGAGCCAGTTTGGGTGGTTCAAGAGCGTCCAGAATCAGAATGGCAGAAGAATGAAGATGGAGTGGCGATTTCTAATCCAGAATTGGCTTTAGCGATGTCAGAAGAGAATGTGGAGTTGGATGAAAAGACTTGTTTAGATCGTCTTTCTGATTATATTTCATGTACAATGTCAACAGGGACACAAGTGCCAAAAGAGTAGATATCTCAAATATCTGATATCTTACTCTCTAGAGTTTTCAGTTTTCAACACGATTCTTCTGCTTCTTTTGAATCGCTGGAATCGAATAATGAATACTTCAGTCATGATTCAATCGTCTATAACACTGTTAAAAATATGGTTGAATTGAGTGATGGTAACTCGTTCTTCCAATTGATTTTCACTTTGAAATTTCTACTATTTGTAGCTGCAATAAAACGTTTCGAAATGAAAAAAGCTGGAATGGACGGAGCGGTTCGCCCAAATCCACCTGCAGACACAACAACAGAACCAGGAAAAGCTCCATCGACAGAGTCATTGAAGACTGGTTTGGGTCCCAATGTAACTATTAATCTGAAGAACTGTATCAGTGTCACTTATGATGTAAGTCTATTCAGTATATTGTCAGTATTTATGATTGTTCTTACAGCGCCAGCATCCCATTGCTTCAATCAAAAAATTCCGCAAGAGAATGAACAATACACATTCCTTGGAGAACACACTGAACGAAAACAAATAGACTTTTCAATTTACTTTTTTCCAATGAACGTTAATTCTAGATCTTTCAATAAATACTTTTTTCGGCAAATTCATTTCTTTCTATGTGACCGTAATATTCAGAAGACGTTGATCGCAGTGACCGTAACCTTTGGAAGACGTTCGTCCGTAAACACTACTCTGCGTACGATGCACAACCATTCACGCGCAGAAAGATTTTCGAACGAGATTCTAAAAAGCAAACACTGCGGGAACAATCACAGATAAACTCTTGACAATCTAGCGTATAATGGATAATTTGGTAGATATTGATGAAGAAGGAAGTCGGCCAAAAGTAAGTTGAAAGTCCTTGTTGCCTTTCGTAAAAACCTCATTTACAGCTCTCTGTGAATTCCACCCCATATCAGACCCAGGAATGCGTTCTCTACGGATCGATTTTTGCAAAAAATATTCCCGTAATTGTTCTTTATTTTAAATCTAGTAGAAATGTTCTCACTTTTTAGGACCTAGAACGGCGGTTGGCAGGACTTTGTGATCCTGGATCCGAAGAATTCTCTGAACATGAAATGTCGTTCAGTCTCCGAACCAGTGGAGCTATGGACGTGAAAACAGATATTAAGTGAGTATTTTCGATTTACCATAACAATAAAAACTTTTTTTTCAGGCTAAGAAGAAGATTCCGTACTGAATATCAAATCCAAAATTATTGGCAACTGAGATATATCGGAGGTTATTGAATGAAAAAAACACAATACTGAAATATAATTGTTTTCAGTACCGGAACCTGATCAAAAATGTCCAACAATTGTTCGAAAAGAAATATCTTCACTGGTTCACTCTCAAGATATGATGACGTATGCAAAAGCGTTAGGACTGAGAATGGATTACGAATATATTACTCAAGGAAAGTTGTGGACAAAAGGAAATATTAAAATTTTACATTCCACACTCACAAGAACATTACGAGCTGGAACTTATGACTCGAATTCCTTGAAGTCTATGTCTGATTCCGCACTTGTTGAAATCAGTATATCACTGCCAGAGTCTGCTGAATATCTTCCAGTAAGTTTTATTAGTTCTTACCATTCAAAACTGAACATTTATAGGCAGCGAAATCTCTCCGTGACTTCGCAGATCAACTCATGCCCTTGGTCCATATGGAAAAGGTTGACTACTGGAAAAAAATGTTCTCAACCCCTGCTGCACCAACTCGACGACAATGACTTTTCACATGATCTCATTTTCATATCTTCATATTTTTCTGAAAATCTGTATTAATTTATAAAGTTTCAAGTTTTTGGGCTTCTAGTTAAAAAATGTTTCTTGAGCTCTATCATTGTGGTATACAGCCTTACAATAACTTTCCGAAACTGCTGCTGCAACGATTAGTTTGGTATAACTAGAAAATTCAGAATGTCTTCTGAAGAACACATTGAAACAGAAGAAGAGCGGTGTTGTGGTTCAAAAGGAGAAGGTGTGTCAGGAACAGATGATCACCAAGATCCGGCACCGGAGCCTCTGATAACTGAAAAAGAAGTGGGAACAGGTCAAAAAAAAGTTCGAATTGCAGTCGTTGGATGTTCGCACGGTGAAATGGATGCTATTTATGAGGTATGATATTAAATAAAATACCAAAGATGGGAATTTCAAGAAAGCTATTTGTTCAAAATAAACTTTCAGACGATGGCGAAAATAGAAGAAAAGAAAAATTACAAGTTTGATTTGCTCATTTGTTGTGGAGATTATCAAGCAGTTCGAAATTACGGAGATCTTCCACACATGAGTATTCCAGCCAAATATAGCAGTCTTCAAACTTTTTATAAGTACTATTCGGGAGAAAAAGTAGCTCCAGTATTGACAATTTTCATCGGAGGAAATCACGAAGCATCCGGATATTTATGTGAATTACCAAACGGCGGATGGGTTGCTCCCAAAATTTATTATATGGGATTCGCCAATTGTATTCAATTCGCGGGGCTTCGAATTGCTGGTTTATCTGGAATTTATTCATACTTCGATTTTGATTTCGCCCATTTCGAGAGGCCATCGTTTTCCGGAAAAGATGTGAAAACTGTTTATCATGTTCGAAATGTCGACATGTTCAGATTGAGACAACTGAAACCTGCAAATGAAGATAAATCATCGGTGATTTTATTCAAATTGTTATTCTCTTCAAAAGTTTGTTTGTAGAATCCAATTGACATTATGCTTTCGCACGATTGGCCAACAGGAATACCTGATTATGGAGACAAACAGTGGTTATTCAGAATGAAAGACCAGTTCGAAGCGGATCATGAAAACGGAAAACTTGGAAATCCGGCTGGAATGAAACTTATTTATGTAGACTCCTTCCTAGAATAATCGTTTCATTTTTTGTATTCTCAGGAATGTCGCCCTCGATATTATCTGGCTGCCCATCTTCATATTGCATTTGCAGCTCTGTTCCCTCATAAAGGTTCTGGAACAGATCGTCCACAACCAACGAGATTCTTGTCGCTGGATAAACCAATTCCGGGAAGACAGTTCATGCAAGTAAGTGTTTGATTGATTTATTCGAAGTTTCAGAAGACAAACATTCAGTTTTGATGATTTCCGTGAAATCAATGTTTCAGGCACTAGAAATAAATGTGGCAGAAGATGCGAAAATGGAATTATCATATGATCCACACTGGCTTGCAATTCTGAAGAACACAGATTTATTGACAACTGCAGAACATGAGAAAATAGTTTGTCCTGATAGAGTTGGAAGTCAACCATGTGTTTATGAGAGAAAAGATTTCCGACCGACAGCTGAAGAACTGGAAGAAATCGAGAAACTCGGTGATTTGACTATCAAAACAGATACATTCAGACATACTGCTCCACCATTAAAAGAGGTAACATTCGGTTTTTTCATTTAGTTAAACACAGTTTTTTCTTAGGATAATCAATCTGCTAGAAATGTTCCACCCAGTGCCTACTACCGTAACCCTCAATCAGCAGAGTTCTGTCAATGGCTTGGAATTCGTGATCTAAACCAGATGCTCATCGAAAAGTCACCAGAATACGTTGGTGTTCCATTTTATATGATTCCACAATCAGATGAAAGTGATTCGAAACCAAATCAAGACGATGTTGATTTCGGAGACGAGGATTTTATAATTGATAGAGGACATGAAGATCATGAACCAGAAACGAAAAAAAGCAAATTGGAACCGGAAGAAGTGATTGAGGAAGACAAAAACAAAACTGTTGGAGGAGAGGAAGCTGAAACTCAGTGATTGCATTGATACTCTTATTTTGATCTTGTTCGGTTCTTTTCTACCTTATCTATATTATTAAATTGAAAAAATTCAAGTTCAGTATTTTAATAAATTATTATCTTGCTGTTCAATGAATACACTGAAAATTCAGAAGAAACAACAACTAAACAGAGAAAAGAATGTCGATGCATTTCGAATGGATCCTTTTTTTCTTCTTCCGCTTCACTCATTTTTCCCTTTGTTTCTACTTCTTCTCCATGCTTTTTCATTCTTTTTCAGGTCTTCAGAAAACGATATTTTTGAGAAAAAAAAACCTCAAAAAAGATACGAAAAAAGTGATTTTTCAATATCTTTTATCCGTTTTTTCAGATCTTTTCCTCCCATTTCATCCATCAATTTCGTACCTTTTCGTTCTCTTTTTCTCTCTTTTTCTCTTCATTTTTTCACTTTTCAACGATGAAAAAACGAAGAGGATCAGTTGTTTTTTGCGTTCTCTCTTTTTGATCTGTTCGTTTTCTATTTTGTACTTTCTTTTTTATTCTTAATTTATCTTCTGATTAAAAAAAACTTGAAGTGGGATTTGATGATCAATTTTTATCAACTTCAAAAATTATAATTGAATTGGTGGCTGTTTAAAATAGATTCAAAGAAAGATATTCACGTTAAAAACTTTCGGTATCTTATCGAAGTTTCATAGTTCCAGCTATAACTCAGTTTTGAAAATGAGTATCCTGTTAAAATGTTTTTCTGAAATTTAAGTGAAAAATACAGTAAAATATACTCTTTTCGTATAGAATTCTATTACAGAATCCACAAGAAGTTCAAAGTAAAAATACTCTAGGCTCTCGCTTAAACAGTCTATAAATCGACACAAATCGACCTCCACCCTATCCTATCAGATATCGGATACTGTCAATCAAAACGGTTTTCGATGAAACCATCTGTCTCATGCTTCTTCTCCTCATTTCTCTGCGTCTCCTCGTCTTCTACACTATTCCTATCCATTTTCCCTTTTTGACCATCTGCTCCCATTTATTGGGGGCTCCCTTTTTACTCCTTTTCTTCTCCATCTTCTACTTCTATACATTCTTTCCTTCTTCTTCCATCTGCGTCTCTTTTCCACTTAAAGCTGCCTCATTTCTACCAGTAGTCGCCTACTACCAAAATAAGCAGTTACTTTCTATTCTCTACTATTATTATTTTTGTTTCGAGATTTCGCAATTCAATGAAAAAATGGAGAGGTCGTCGATTCCGACGGCAATGACAACGTCTGTCAAATCTCCAAAAACTCCAATTGGAATTCCATTTTCAATTAGAGAACGTGACGTCATCAAAGCGATTCTGGAGTTTTTGGAGATTCGAGGATTACATATTACACAGGTAAATACCATTTTCTTGATTAAGAGAAAGATAGAAGAAGAAGGTTATCAGAATCTTCTTATTCTTTTTTCCCAAACTTTCGCCTTGGTGAAACTGAAAAATAAAAGAATGTTTTGAGAATTTTTTTCCAAAAATACAAAGAAAACTTCAATTATTCATTTGTCTCATATTTAAAATATAAGCTGTTTCTTAAAAAAAAACACTTATTTTCGTCAGAAATAGGTTTCCGAAAAGCGTGAAATCTCTCCATTCAATTTTCTTCCAGTTGTCTTTGGAACGAGAAGCAGGAGTCATAAATGGTGCATTTTCTGATGATTTATTGTTTCTTCGACAATTAATTCTCGATGGACAATGGGACAACGCTCTTGATTTCGTTGAACCACTGAAGTCCGTCAAAGAATTCGATTTCGGAGCTTTTCGGTTTGCTTTTCTCTTTTCTTAATTCATTTTATAGTTTGAATTTCAGATATAATGTCACAAAGTACAAGTTTTTTGAATTGCTTTGCGTCAAACTTGAACCAGGTCCTTTACATGACAATGACTTTGCAGTAGAGGTACAGTATCCAGACTGTTGAAGATTCTTCATTATCATGTTTCAGGAACTGGTAGAATGTCTAAAAGATCTAGAACATATATGTCCATCTCCAGAAGACTATCGTCATTTATGTGCCCTCTTGACTCTCCCAAAACTATCGGATCATGAAGATTTTAAAAATTGGAATCCGAGTTCTGCAAGAGTTGAATGTTTTCATAAGGTATGAATTGTCGGATGATCAAAAACGTTTTCAAACTCATTTACAGGTTCATCAATTATGTGGTCACTTGTTGCCTCCAACTGGAAAAGAGAAAGATAGAGGAGAAGAATCGAATAGTTCGAATGACAGACTGACTGGATTACTCGCAAAAGGAAGATTCTACGAAGGATGTGTCGATTATTGTCAGGCACAGGTCAGATTTTTAGATTTCTCTACGGTGTATCAGTTGTCTCATTTTTTGATTTCTTTCCGAATCAGTTTTCTCTTGATCTCTGAATCTTAAATGAAATTATAGGCGATAGGTGACAAAAGAGGAATAGAAGCAGGGCCAATGCCATCAGATCTTTTGACATTTCGTCCGAAACTCGGTTCGACTGATTTATCTCTTGTCTGTTGGCTCGAAATGGTTGGAAAAGAGCAATTTGCAATGCCTTTTAAACAGAAACAATTAGAATTGAGAGTAGAACATATCAGGTATTTCTTCATTTCTTTTCAAATTAGAAAATCATAAATGAAAACAGAAAACCGAAATTGGAAGCTCCGTGGACAGAAACTATAATGGCGACTCCGATTAAACCAGGAGGCCAATTCCCTCATAATCTTGTTCCTGCTTCGAAACTGAAATTCGCTGAAAAAATGAGTCAATCAATGACAATGAGTATGCTTCCACCGGCTGATTTAACGACTTCGATGTTCCCTGCGGTGCCACGTGGCAATCCAATGTCACAGTCTACTGCGGCTGGATTTTGTTTAGGAACAGCGTTGGCGGAAGCAGATGCAATGGCACAAAGTCTATTAATTGACGAAATGATAGAATCAAGTCAATTGGCAAAAACGTCTCGACCGGATAGTTTAAGAGGAGTTGGAATGGTGACTGGTGGAATGATTCAACAGAATCCACAAATGATTCCGACGTCTTCGGCTCAGCAGATTACGAATCAAATGATGAACATGTGAGTGGTTTGATACAAGAAGCAACAGAAGATCATCTGTTTCAGGTCAATGGCTCCTCAAGTGATAGCTCCCGTTGTTCCAATGGCACAGAGTATGATCAATTATGATTTCACTCCAGTCAGAAGACAATTAGATGAAATGACGAGAAGGTATTGCTTTCTCTCTCTCTCTCTCTCTTTCTCTCTCTCTCTCTCTTTTACCTCTCTATCTCTCTCTTTCTCTCTCTTCTAACTCTCAATCTATATTCCAGATCAATGCCACCATCTCGTCTTCCAACTGTTCCTGAATTAGGATCTCCTTCTGGAGGCAGTCAAGAAGAGAATCTAATGACACAGAGTCGCCTATTTCAACAGTTTTCAGCGACAAAACAGATAAGTGAGTTCTAAATGAAATTGATTTATGAGATCGAATGATACGAAGAAAATTGATATGGGGGGAGAAAGAAAAATGAAGAATCACACTGCTTCTGGCGACGGTTGACGATTCAAATCTGCATTCGAAGCAGCACAAGAAAGGGCGATGACGTCACGATAACCGTTCATTGAAACACTGAAAGAGAGGGAGATCTTGATAGAAAGAAAAGAGAAATGATACCTCATATGGAATGGAAGAACACTATTCCTAGCAGAAAGCAATGCTTCTTGAACATTCGGAAAGAATTGAGTTCTCGGAACAGTACTGTAAAAACCCAAAAGTTCCATTGAGTCGCGAACGAATGCAGGAACACCTGCCAATAGAATTTTGATGTTTTCGCTGCCCAAATCTCCCGAGACCTGGAATATTGATCTTTTTGATTGATTGAATCAAGAAGATGATACCTGTGACAAACAAGTCAACATATCCTTGTCGATTCCGGTGACTCCATTCATCGATAAAACAAGAAAACGAACGATGGAAGGAGTGTCTTCTGATGGCGGAAGAGCGACCGAAACATCGCATTCTTGGATTATTGTGATGTTGGCAGAGAGATTGACCGATTCTCGAGCAGTTACACTTTCCTGAATGGAAAACTGAAAGGGATGGAAGGGCGAGAATGAATTGTTCATTGAGAAGAACTGTTAGTTGATCCATTCGTCAGATGGATGAACAAGAAGCGTCAGTATAGAAGTTTTGGTTCGAGACAAAAATCAAGAAGCTGTCAGTTAGATGTGAGAACACATAACAATTAGTTAACTTGTTCGAATCACTTCTGACGAATGGATGAAACTCACTTTCGGACCAACAGCAGAAGGACATTGACTCCTAAGTGATGCAGTCCTTGTTCCGATTCCAATTCCAATCAATCTGAATATAATCAAATCTGGATTCTTTGTATTCTCAAATGGATCTTCTACCCTTTAACGACAACTGCCTGTTTGAATAATTCAGTTCTGACACTTTCACAATTAACTGAAAGTAAAGGACCACTGAGTCGAATAATTCTCAATGGAGTATCCAAACAGTCGCCTTCGTATCTGAATGAAACATCTTTTTGGTATCAACAGTTTCTCTTTTTCCCCTTACCGACTCTCCTCGGCAAAATGAGATTCTGATAGCTTCGCAAGAACTTCCATTCGTGGAAATTGAACTTTCAAAGCGACGGCGAAAATGGAACAAAAGAGCATGAAGATGAAACCAAGACAAACGTTCGGAAATGCGACGGCACTCATGAGAGCAGCCACTGCAATCGCCTGAAATTGAGATGAAGTGTTCATTGAAAAGAAGAAAAAGACTCACTGCATCCCAAGGAGAAGAATAAAATATCTCCCGAATTGATTTAAGATCACTGAACCATCCATTGAATGATGTTATTATCATGATTCCAATTGCACACTGAAAACTTTAAAATCAGAAAAAGGAAAAGTTGATTATCAGTTACAATTGGAAGTGAATTGAAGAGAGGAGCTCCAAAATGAACCATGAGCATTGTCGGAATCAAAGAAAGAACATTGGCGACGAGAGAGAATTTCGATGATTCAATGTTGACTTGAGAACTTCCATAACTACTCGAAGGAGGTAATAAACCGAATAAAGAACTTAGAAATGAGATGATTGAAAAACAAAAAAGTTCTTGTTTTCTATGAACTTTGTACATTTTTTCTTCGGCAATCGACTTTGTAATTTGCATATGAGAAGTCATTGCATAGATTGAAATGGCGAAGGAATCGAAGAATGTCGACCAGGATGGGAGACTCCATAATCCAATTTTAGGGATTGATAAATCAATTCTAGACGTCGATTGAGCAGCGACGTCCGGTTGAAAAAAGAAAATAATTAGAGTGACGGCAAGCAAAACGAAGAATTCATGAGGTGCACTGAATCCGATTTTAGACATCAGAAAACGAGAAAGACGCCATTTGAAAATGATGAACACGACGGCAGCGACGACTGTTGCAACAATGAGAATAGTATCCGCCGATCTGAAATGTTTTATTGTTGGTATGCCCTTAAAAAGAGGTGATATACCTGAGACACGGAACAGCTGCATAGAAACATTGGAGAACTCGTTTCACATCATTCGTAGTATTTGGAAGAAGAAGGCCAACGGCTGTTGTACTTTTACAATCATGACCACGGAAAACAAGAAATTGGGGAAGGAAACGGAAAACGATTCGAATGAAAAGACCGACTGAAAGATACTGTAGGAAGAGGATTCATTGAGATGAACTGACCTGAGAATCCAGATAATGCAGACGTAGAAATATAGGAGAAAATGAATTCCAATGGAAGAAGAAACTGAATTAATGGAATGATGGCACAGCAAAGAGAAATAGAAGAAAGATGTGATTGAGAGTACTCAATGGAGCAATATATCATAATCGAAGTGAATGAAAGTGCTCCAAGAGAAGAATGTTGAGCAGATCCAAAGAATGCGTAGATGATTTGTGGAATGAAGAGAGAATAAACGGCAGAAGACACATCATTTATCACAACTCCAAATCCAATTGCTTGAGGAAGAAGTAGAAGTGAAAGGTAGACTGCTCCAAGAATATCTTTTCCTAGTGTATCCTGAAAAAAGAGAATCGAAGATTCTTCCAGAAGTCGTTGACTTACTTTCACATGATATTTGTTAATCCACGTAGTGATCGGAAGAATTTGAGTCCATGAGTTGGGTGATTGAAATAGAATCCAATTGTCTCCGATTGCAAACCGTTTCACCAATTCTGTATTTGTCTTCTTTTTTCGATACTTTGCAAAGTTGTATCGAGTGTCAAAATCATCTTGATTCAAAGCTCGCGTTGCGTTTGGAGGAGGTCCCACAAGAAGAGATATTGAGTCCATCGAATGGACTGAAATACAGATAAATGTAGATGATTTGAAGAGGAAAAGAGATCAAAGAATTGAGAAAGTTGATAAGAGAAAACAAAAGTAACGGAATTATAGATTTGAAGACTGAAATAAGGTTATCTTATGGAGAAAAAAAAACAAGAACTGTGAGATGTATGAAAACAAATACTCAGATTCTATTTAAACTTTATTTTTAGAATTTCCTGAAAGTTTATTGACATATCTAGACACATCCGTTTGTTTTCAGAAGAGATGCTTATCCAAACTGACGATGCCCTTTTATAAAGGACAATCGTTCGAAGAGTTCCCTAATCTTTTTTACATGAACAACTCATCTAATAGGAAAGTCCATTTGTGGATGATGAATATTTTATTAAGATGAGAGAGAGAGAGAGAGAGAGAGAGAGAGAGAAACTATTCAGCTACATTTTATTCCAATCTTTCCCCCTGCCAACACCACGTGTCGTCGTCGATAGGCTGATGATGATGTTGAAAAAAGCGGTGTGAAAAGAGAGAGAGAGAAAAAGAGCATGTACACATACAAATCGAATCGAATAATTAATTCCTCTTGGCTCCTCACTCGTCCTTTTTCCTCCTCCTCTTCCTGCTCATTCATGTGAGGAGCTGCATCATGGAAAATGACCTTGTGAAGTCAGCAAAAAACGAAGAAGAAGGAGATGCTCGGATTTCGAGACAAACATCAGAACGAATAGAGAGAAAAAAATATATAAATGGGTGGGCGGAGAGAAAAAGAAGATGAGAAAACCGAACGAGAAGAAGACAATTCGGGATAAGGTACAATTATTCGACGGAAAATGAGAAGAGATAGAGAGAGAGAGAGAGAGAGAGAGAGAGAGAGAGAGAGAGAGAGAGAGACCAATAGAGAGCACCTTGTTTTTATTTGGAAGACGCTACGACTCATTGACACATTCAAAAATGGGGAGAAAACACAATATTTGTCTGCTTATACACAACAATAACATCAGTCTGATATGGATATTTCTTCTCTTTCCTACGAATTGATGTTCAGTGTCTACAGTAATCCCAGAGTTTAGAAAGGCCGTTTTTGTGGATAGATACTTATCGTCTACTTATGGAAAAGATGTCCTATATCTACCGTAATCTAACATCTTGATTGAATATTGAAACTATTTCTATCAAAAGTAATTCTGACTCTGAAATAATGAAGTTAAAAATGAGATTACTGTAGAACTTTTTAGCCTTATCAACTCGGGTGTAATTCTAAAAAACCATCGAACCGATTCACTTTGAAGTGAATAGAAAAAAAGATACGAAAAAGAGTCTACAACTTTTGGTCATTTATCATTATCATTTGGCTTCTTTTTCTCTTCGAATACCGCCCATCACAGGGATTAGGACATTGAAGATATGGATTTGAGAGAAAAACGAAACGAATGAGAGCACAGAGACAGGCTTTTTGACGATAAAGAGTGAGTGACACTCATAATCTCAAAAAGAGTCGCGCGAGGAATCATGGCACCAGATTAGATTATCAATTTTGTTGGCTAGTGGAATGGCAAAAGGAATCAATGGATAAACGAATTGAAGAGGGAATGGAAGGAGAAGAAGAGGGCAAAGTTTGTCAAGTTCCGGGGAGTGAGCTCCGGAAGTTGTTGCAATGAAAATGAAAGATAAGGGAGATTTCTCTGTAATTTAGAATCGAACTTGTTAAAATAAGCTAGTAGACGGACATTATCAGAGTTTAGTCTTGTCTTTATTTTGTTGCAAACGAAAACACTTGTTTTCATTCTTTGGTCAATAAAAGACTTCCTAATCAGTCGTCTATACGGATATTCGAATGACGTATTGATTAATAAATTAGAACATCAGTCTTCATGAGACATCATTTCACACTAGATACATACATTTGTTTGTTCTCTCGTTCAAGGCAATTAAACTCAACTTGTGATTCATTTGAACACACTTTAGAAGAACATGAACTCCAGGTGCTGTCAAACAGTTTCCCGATTCAAATGCTTCATGCAAGTTTTGAATTCATAAATGATTTTCTGAAAATGGGAAAAATGAGTGTATTCTGGAGTAGTGTCTCGATTCATTCATTCCCTGCAAAATCGGCAAATAATACTCCAAGAGTAACTATTTTTCCCCTAATACCAAGAGATGTTTGACTCTCGAATTTTCATTTTCAATCCAATGACATCACGAAAAAAGCGATGAGTTGAATCCGAATAAGTCTCAATATAAACGAAAATTTAATCAAAATGTCTCAGTTGGCATGCTCTTGGAGCCACGAAAATTCCGAAGAAATAGAGGAAAAGAAGAAACGAAAAACGAAGAAGACGAAGAGGAAAGAGAAATTTGTCAGAATTATTTTGTAGGAAATTAATTATTTTTATAATGTGTGTTTGTGGTAACACCTTCCAATTGAGAATTGGTGCTACCCAAAGGGATTGAGAAAAAGAGAAAAATGATGGAAGGGGGAGATGAGGATATACGTATTTATAGCATTAATATGTGTGTATAATGTGTGTAGATATCTCTTCATTCTCCTCCCTTAAGCTCTTCTTTTTTCTTTCCACTCACTAAGCACTCTGCTTCTATTCGACCGGAAATTAAAATGAAAAAAAAGAGAAAAAGTGTGTTGATTTTCAGATGAAATGGTAGTGTCAAGAGGAGGAGGAATGGGCGGAGCTTCAGGAGGACACGCGCATCCGCTTCAATCACAGGAGAGACTTTTTCAGCAAAGAGTTGCTGCTGCTCCCGGATTTCAGAATGGAGGACAGGTGAGATATTTCAAATGAAAAGGGGAAGAAGAAGAGGATAAACTTGTCAATAGAGACATCTAAGACACGGAAGTTCCCATAAATTTAACTTTTAGTTTAGAGAAAGTTTTCGTTTGACACCTGTTCCCAAGAGGAAAATGAATTCAGAAGATCAAAAATCTTTCTTTTTTATAAACGAAATCTTAGAATGTGGAACACAAATTTTGGAAGAGATACATAGAAATTACCATAATCTGAAAATATTAATTGACTTTAAAAAACCGAATCTTTTTCTAGACAATGATGCCTTCGCCTACTCCAAATATCCCGATGTCTCATCCAATTCGACCTCAATCAATATCTGGATTATCAAAATTACAACAACAGGCTCCGCCCCCTCAGCAACTTCAGAGACCAGTGTCTGCTCCATCTGGAATGGGTGTTCAATTCGTTCCAGTTTGTCGGTATGTTTCCAGATTTTTATACCAAATCGAATTAAAAATAATTTCAAGATACGAAGATTCACAAGCAATTCGAGCGACTTCTTTCCATCCATCTGGACGTTTCTTCGCTTTGGGAACGAATTCAAAACAACTTCATATTTGTTTGTATCCTGATATTAAGAAGACTCAAAGGTTTGTATTGAAATAGAAATGAAAACAGAAATAAAGAATTACAGTAGACCAATGGCTCATGAGGCTACACGAAATGCAGAAATCGCAGTGACAAGACCGAAACAACATAGAGGGTATATCTCAAGAAACTACAGTACCCCTTGACTATCATACCCTTTTCAGATCAGTTTATTGCCTTTCTTTCAATCCAAATGGAGATCTTTTGGCAACTGGATCCAATGATAAAACGATTCGATTGATGGCATTTAATGAAGATTCTTGTAGAATTGGTATTCAATTCAATGGATCAATTGATTGAATGAAATACTGTTTTTCAGGAGCTGAAATGGAATTGACGTGTCACGATGGAACAGTTCGTGATCTCATTTTCATCGAAAGTTCAATCAATCGATCAACTATTTTGGTATCTGGAGGTGCTGGAAATTGTCATTTGAATGTGACTGATTGTAATACTGGACAGTTGATTCAATCGATGAAAGGCCATTCTGGTGATCTTTGATTAGATCTCTTCGAACAATGTCTTTTCTTTCAGCTCCAATTCTGGGATTATACACGTGGAGTCAGGCTGGAAATCAATTCGTTTCGTGTTCTCAAGATAAAACGATTCGATTTTGGGATCTTCGACAACAAACAGCGACAAATGTCATTTCTCCCGGAAACAATAAATCTCATAGTAATTGATTTCATTCTATTGCATCATCTAAATAAATATATTTCATTTTCAGATGCATCCCCTGTCACTTCTGTTTGTGTAGATCCAAATGGAAAACTATTGGTTTCAGGTCACGAAGACGCTTCAGTTGCTTTGTTCGACATTGGTGGAAATCGTGTTTTGCAAACATTCCGGTTTGAAGATTCCATTCTGTTTATAAAAAGGAGTTTGTTTCAGACCTCATGGCGATGAAGTTCGAACTGTTCGTTTTAGTAATGCTGCTTTCTATTTATTGACTGCCAGTTATGATAAAAGGTAACCATCTTTTTCTGAGTTAGTCAACAAACTAAATCTGGTTTTCTTCTAGAGTAGTAATAACTGATATGCGAGGAGATTTGATGGCTCCTTTGATGTATCTTCCAGTTGCTGAACACTCGGATAAAGTTGTTCAATGCAGGTATATCCGGAAAGTAATTCTTTTTTATTCAGTCTATTCAGATGGCATCCACACGACTTTTCATTCCTTTCAACAAGCGCCGATCGATCCGCTGTACTATGGTCTCTCCCGAATCGTTAGAAACGATCTCGTTTTAACTCTGCCTCAAACTACCGGTTATAGATCTGAAATGAAACAGTTTTATGCTTTGGTCGATCACGGAGTTTTTGCTATGAAATATATAAAACGTCTCAATGAGTGAGATTCAAAATGGAAGCCTCAAATTAGAACTCAAACTGTGATTTTCTGTCTATGGATATCCAGTTCCCTTTGGTCAGACGTTTTTTGATCTGTGAAATGTAAACTTGATTTTCTCCTATCCTTAAATATTATTATCGGAATTAGAAAGAACAAGAACAGAAGAATACAACTAAAAATCTAGTGATCTAAACAATGAGAAACTGATAGATCGAAGGAATAACAAAATCAACCCAAAAGTCTAGATGAAAGGGACTCTTTGAGATCAGCTACAGTAATATTGTTTCGGTCGGGCGGTAGTTGTTCGACGATCTCTTCCAGCATATCTTTGATACCAATCTGTGAACAAAATACATATAAACTTATTCGAATGTACACTAACTCTGACATAAGTCTCAATCCGACTCAAAACTGGCATTTCGTTCAGTATATCAAATGGTACAATTTTCTTATCAAGACACTCAATCATAATTTGAGCTCCAATTTGACTTGTATCAGCTAAACTATGCCGAGAAATGAGTGTTGATCCCTTGTGATACTTGAACGGGTACTATAATTAAACAAGACTGGGATATTATAGATCATTCAATAACTTACCGCTCCTGACGCGTCACATAAAAGATTATAGAGTCGTTCGTGTGCTCCGAAGAGATCTGCTGGGAGATTTGGCATCAGTCTCCGAATGGGATGCAGACATGACGAACGTCCAACTATCAATCTTAGAAGAGTTCTCTTATAACTGGATAACATATCATCGGTTAATCTAGAAGAAATTTCCGACCATATTCTTTGCATTTCGTAGAACTGTCTTGGCGGATGGGAAACTGGAGGTGCAATCTGCAAGCTCAAGAATAAATGAAGGAAACAATTAAAATTTAATTAATTAAACAAGAAACAAACCAAAGCTCGGATTTTCTGATTGAAAAATTCTCCGTCGCTATCATCATCATCATCATTTTCACTGTCATCAATACTATATCTTTTTCGCTTTGTAATTGACGAGGAATCATCTTCATCAGAAGTTTCGTCAATGTCACTTTCGTTTTCACTATTCAAAAATTCATCCTCCTCTTCGCTTTCACACACTTCTTTTCGCTTTTTGGGAACAGTGTTTCGAGTTCTGGCATTTTTCTTCTTTACCACTTTTGACGCTGGTCGTTTACGGTTTCCAATCGGAGCAATTATATTTGGCTCTTGTGAAACAATTGTGGCTTGTAGTTGTTGATTAGATAGGATTGGTTTCGATTCTACTTCAACTTTAATTTTTGAACGAGTTCTTTTCGACGGTAGTGAATTTTGCAGAGAAGCATTTCCGTTCGCTTCTGTTGAAGGCTTTCGAGGAACTTCATTTCTAGATCTGGCTTGTTTTGGACGTTTAGGTTTTTGATCCGAAACATTCTGTAGGGGTTCGACGTCAGATGGCGTTTCTTGTACAGATAACGTTATGTGATGTATCTTCGGAATGGAATTTTTAGCAGGATCCAAAACGTCGTCACTTACGACAGCAACCGTTGTAGCAGATTGCATAAAATTGAGGCTTCTCGATAAAGATCGAGTCATAACTCGATTCGTCGCCATATTTGGAAATCCAGAGCTTTCATATTCTTGAGTAGAAAAACTTGGAGGCAAATTGTCAACTTGTACGTCTTCAACACATTCAATCTTTATAGGTTTCTTGCTTTTCGAATGAGAACGATTACAAGTGGATCCGAGTTTTGAGGAAGAACTGCCGGTTGTTCGATGATTAGTCGAGTTTTTCTTTCTCGACTTCGGAGTTTCTATTAACTTTTCAGGATCAATACTTTGGACAGTTTCTGATATTTTTTCCGATCGGACACCAGTGACAGTGGCTCGTCGTTTCACTTCTGGTACTTTTTTTTGAGAACCATCGGTTGATTTTTTGTCGAATCTTTCCGAAACTGCTCTTTTCCGAGTTTTGATAGGTTGGCAAGACGGAGTTCTTCTAATTCTTACCGTCGATAGAGTATAATTGACGAATTTCCTTTCTCTCAGCTCCATTTTCTGTAAGAAAAGCTTGCGAGCAATAAAAAACATTATTCGAGTGCTTACCTTCCTATTTCTACGGCCAGTTCAGCTCTAAAACTGAATATTATGAGAAACAAAATTGAAAACACAGCGAAATCGAGAAAGAGTTACGCTATTTTGCAGACTTTTTCTTACACGCAAATGCGCTTCAATGATGATGATTACTGTACTTGGGCGGTTGGCCCGGGCCTAATTTTTGGATTCATTTCAGCGGGTGGCTAGAAATTTTTTGGTAGTATTTTTCGCTGTTCTGTTCGAAATATTAGCTTTAAGTAACTTTTCCCCACTTTTGTAGACTTTCAAATGATAAAATTTTCCCCCATGAATCGTGGAAATGACTTCTTAAGAATGTATCCTACAGCTTCTGGAAGTGGCTTGAACTGATGCCCGAAATGATGGGAGAATGATGAGAACATAGAATGATGCGTATTCACAGCGCAAATGATACATACAAATCACTTACTCTGTGAAGTTCTGGATTTTATAAAGTATCATTCATGAATTGGCTTATTATAAGAGCAATACAAGATCATTCTAGCTAGCCGAAGGGATAGCTCCGAAGTTTCAAAACTTCGTAATTGAGTTTTGTATTCCGGTAGGAAAAAAGATTAGATGAATCAGGTTTAAAAAGTACGCGAAGGTCAAATGTATTCTTGCCCGCCAGTAATATTTGGCGCTAACTTCAAACACGATATTTGTAGTCCAGACTAATTCTTTTTTGCGAATTTTCACCGAAAACTCCCTCCCAAGGCTATAATTTTCCGATTTGGAATAACGGCCTGGTTTTTATCGTCTTTTTATGTCTCAGCTGTTCTTTCGTAGAACGGCATGCCCCCATTCGATTGCATTGTATTATGTACAATAGTCTGCGTCTCTTCGCTCTTTTTCATTTACCTCTATTTGAAACTTTCGCTGACCGCGTATTCAAAGATTTAGACTAATTTATAATATTCAGAAAATTGAGTAGTACGAATGGCGACCGCCGCGGAGCAGGCGTTAACATTAGAAGAAGATGCCAACTCTCGAGACTCAGGTTGTTATTCGGTGAACTTCCTTCAACTTGCTTCAGTTATTCCAGGAATTTCCATGACAAGCTGCGGTGATGA
Organism: Caenorhabditis tropicalis; assembly: GCA_016735795.1. Lineage (NCBI taxonomy): Eukaryota > Metazoa > Nematoda > Chromadorea > Rhabditida > Rhabditidae > Caenorhabditis > Caenorhabditis tropicalis. The sequence continues at coordinate 7,564,681 of CM028614.1, read as the reverse complement.
AAAACAAACCCAATCTCCAGAAAGGAACACTGATTTCAGTAAAGTGGAATCATCGCGACATGCGCTCTCCGACTGCTCCAATTTTGTTGCCAAAATGAAACGAAATTCGTCAGTTAGCTCTTCTCGCAGTTCCTCATAGTATGTTCCTTATCGATTCAAAAAGTACAAAGCAATTGCAGTTATAACTTCGACACTCCGACTGGACGCAAGAAAAGATCCATATTCGACACGGATTCTCTTGATCAGTCCTTATATGAGAAGAAAAATATATTTGATAAAACTTTGGAGAACCACCGCAAAAGAAGCTCGGCATCAATGTCGCCTGGTTCTGCGTTGTCTGATCGAAAACGAAGTCGAAATTTGACTATCGCTGCTCCTCAAAGTGACAAAGCTTGCCGATATAATGGGGCATCACATCTCCCGAAACCGGCCGAACCATTTTGTGATGACGATGACGAAGTATTCACTCCATATAGCCAAAACACCAGTTCCTGTCACAACACCTCTGCCGTTTTCCAAGCACCAGCACCAAGAACTGCTACTTCATTATGGGATATAACTCCACAAACATGCATTGAACGGCAAACATCAGAAGGATCAGCAAACGGATCTTTCCATGAGAAACCAAAGCAAATCATTAGAGCAATGAGTGTTGGTGTACTTGATCCTGATTTGCCACCAATGCTGGAAGTGGTTAGTTTTTAGTTTATATTTATATATATATATATATATCAGTTCTTGCTAGTTTGGGGAATATGAATTGTGGTATTTCAGAGATACAGCCTTCCAAGTGTAGAATATCCACAGAAAGCTTCCCAGGCTTTTCGAAGTATCTCCGCGATTACCTTGCTCACAGAGTTTCAACGCCTTGGTCGTGATTTTGAAAAGAAGTACATCATTATTGACTGCCGTTTTCCATTTGAATACAAAGGTGGACATGTCAAAGGGGCAATCAACTTGTTTCGTCATGACAAGATCAAGTCCACATTCTTCCCAGATAACGTTTCTGTTGCACCGAAAAAAATTCCTATTTTTTACTGTGAATACAGCCAAAAACGTGGACCGGCAATGTTAGTCAATCATGAAATATTAGTGCATTCATATAATCTTTCAGGGCTCATGCAGTACGATCAATTGATCGTGTTCGCAATGAACTTCGGTATCCTCATGTGGAATATCCTGAAATGTATCTTCTAGATTATGGATACAAATCGCTCTGGAGTCTTACAGAGTGCCGACAGATTTGTGAGCCTCAGTCGTATATTCCTATGAATCATAGTCTATACTCATCCGAGTTTAAATCGGCACGTCTCGAACGTCATCATTCAATGGCTTCTTTGAAACCAAATGGAGATACTGGACACAGAGAAGAGAAGACCAAAAAGTGCGCTCGAAGTGCAATTCGCCGGAACAATTCTACGTTGAGCGTGAGTTCATTCATCTCCATGAGAATGTTAATACCATAAAATATATAGATGCTGTCAAGATCCTCGAGTGATATCCATTCGTCCGGGTTGACAAGTAGCTCCGAGAATATCCTGCTTGATTTCGATGATCAATCTGATCGCAGAGGTAGCAGATGGGGTTCGGCGATCGATGTTCAGAGCGTGGGTTCCGAGGTATGATTCCGAGTATATATTCATTATTGTTAATATTTCATTTGAAGGTTGACTTGGATGACGCAATGGATAACGGTCGTGAACGAAAAAAGAACGAAGCTCTTTCGAGTACATCGTCCGTCGGGAACCTTAACATAGAGCACGTTGTTCAATTGGGCATTCAAATCACAACACCAGACTTTGGGGAATATGGAGCCAAGTCTTCCAATGAAACTCCTATTGGGGAGAATATCTCTCTCGGACTTGGTGGTTCAAACGGAACACCTTGCGGAACTCTCGATTTCTCATCCGTTTCGGATACTGACTAGCATGGATAATTCTTGAGGTTTCATCATATTGTTTGAATTTGTTAAATCTCATCCCTCATTTTTATAGTTTTTATTCCTGTTTTTCTTGCTTCCTTATAACTTTGAATCACTCATCACAGGTTTTGTTTCTACCGGTAACATCTTCAAAAGCTCATTAAACCTTTCATTCTTGTTCTTTTTCTTAGATTTAATTTGTGAATCTCCTTCAGCCACTACCCCCGTTTCAGTTCTTTCCCACTTACATGTCTTATCTTTAGTCCCATATAGTTGTAAAACAAGCACCTGATCCCAAAAAACCCCAATCAATCTTCATTTTACTGTACTATGCAACCCTTCTTATAGAAGACTCCCCCCTTTCATCGTGATCTATTAGCGAAATGAAGACACCCAAAACTGTAAACAAAAATATGTTCAAACTGTTTCATTCAAATTAGTTTTTTTTTATACATCCACTGGCTGCTCAACTAGACCTTCACTAATGAACTGCTCGGCTGGGACTGGAATATCTGATGCTCCGAGTATACCGTAAACGAAACATTTCGATGCCACAGTAACACCAATGAGGATGGCAGAGTACATATTGACATTGGCTCTGTTCTGATCACGTGAAGCAAGTTGAATGGGGATCAAACCAGCGAGAGTGTAAAGTCCCGTCAAAACGAAATAGATGGGAGTTAAACCTCCTTCTAGAGCTCCTAGAGACACATGAACAAGGAGAGAAGTAGCAACAGTAGTTGATAGGGAAGACGTACGAGCTGAAAAAAATCAATTGATGAGGTTCTTTTTCAAGTACCGTACAGGTTGGGTTAATCATTGCAATGACGAAGGAAGAAGCAATTGTAGAGAGAGCAATGAAAGGTTCCGATGTGATCGTGAAATTAGATAAAGCAGCTCCAGTGAGAACTCCTTGAGCGGCAGCAGTACAGATCAACAAACGGAAACCATCAAGAGCACCGTATCCCTGAATATTCTCATTTCTTTTGAGCCAATGGAATTAAAAATAATACCTTGCTGAGTTGATAATAGATGGCAGCAGGGGCTACCAAAGCACTGAAAATAGCTGCTCCAACGGGTGGAATGAGCAATTTGACGAAAGGAGCCAAAAGAAGACCACCGAAAAGAGATGCCAATGAGAAGACCGTCAGAGTGACAGATGACAGAACAAATGTCTCAATGATCGGTTTCGATGGAGTTTGACGTGGTGACTGGAAATAATCTCCAATTTCCATATGGAAATGAATGAAAACTGACCAAATCTACAAGAGTATTGATGATTCTAACAAATGAATCTTGTTCTGTTCCTCTGGAAGAACGAGAAGTTCTTTGAGAAATTCCAGTTGAACGATGATTCGTCGTCGAAATGGAACTCAGTGCTTGCCCAATCAGTTTACGTCCTTCAGCTGGAAACGTTTCCAATTCACGTCCAAACTTTTGCATTGTCTTAAATAGAAATTACAATTCTTCTCTTTCCGAAGAATTTTTACATTTACAGCCATGTGAATACCAGCTTCATTGGCTTCAGCAGTGCTTCCAGCATTAGCCAAAAGTGCTGGATCAGCTGCCGGTCCTTCGCGTGTTGGTGTCAGAATAGGATCGCTCATCGGCATTTTTCCTTCTTTTTTTGAGTATCGTCTAATCGAGTATCGAGAAAATCGAGTAATAATGTGATTTTATGATGATTATAATCATTATGTTTTGCCACGTTTTGTTTATACAGTACTCTTAGGTTACACGTCACAAAGACTATTTGATAAACTAATTTTACGAAACGTGAGCTCCCCAAAGAGTTTCCATCAGTTTTCTATGAATTCTCATTGAAGATCTCTCGACTATACCGGATACTGTAACCCCGCCTCCCCGTTAATCAAAGAATATAAGAATAAATATTTATTTACAGTGACAATTTCAACCTTCTGTCTTCGTTTTCTCTTTTTCATTCTTCTCCTTTTTCTTACTTTCACTTGTTTTTCTAATTCGAACTGTGATGCATTTCGTCTTTACATCTTGTTTCTTTGCACGTTCCCAACATCTGAAAGCTTGTTAAAATTCAATAAAATGAAACGAGAGCTCAACCGTAATGGTGACATTCTCTCATCATGCCACTGTTTTCCAACCATTGTGTAAACTACATACAGAGAATCCCCATTCACATTGTCAACTAACGCTTTGATCGGTACCTTAAATAGTGTTTTAAACTAATCTCTAAACAAAAATCACCGAAACTTCATTTCCAGCTCTCAAAATATCAGCACATTCTTCAATTCTAATTCTTTTGTTATTCGTGCATTTCACCTGTAATTTCGTTTCAAGAATTGACTAAGCCTATTATTTATATATCACTTTGAATAAAATAGCAGTTTTTGAGTAATTCTTCAAAATGAGCTCTTTTGCAGATATCTAAAAACCAAATTATACGTTTCGACTGATCATTGATTCTTTACTTCATACGGGTTTGGAGTGACTCCCAGATCTTTGAAATCTTTCGGAATCTCCGGAAATTCTTTAGCAGTTTCCATATTCAGTAACTTCGGCGGACGGTAATAAGAAATGAGATTTCGTTTGGAAACTGGTGAGAATAAGTTCACGCATATTACTTTCAAATGAAAATATTTTACTTATATTTTAATTAATTCAAAGCAGACCAATAGTTTCATGGAAACCCCTTGTCTATGGATACTTTTGAAGTGTTTTAATATTTCTTTCGCGCCTCTTCGTCATCCATCCAGTCCAAACGTGCCGCCGTCTACTTGTCTGCATCTCTTCGGTCCGCCCATCTCTCTTGTTTCTTCGCTCGCTTTCGAGTTGTCTTTTTTCAATTTGTTCTTATCGATAGATCATTGTTCACTTCTCCACTTTCTAGTATTCCTTTACTTTTGCTTCTTCTTCTAACATCATTGTTCACTAGAAGTCCTTGTGATCTCGATGAGTATAAATATCGTGCCCCCCCGAAGTCTTTGGTTTCTCTCTTGACAATAGTCTAGTTCATTGCCTTGTGTTGTTCCTAGGCGTTTACAGAAAGTTTATGAACTCAATTGAGTTCAAATCCCGTCTTTGTTTTGCTTTGGTGCGCATTACTCGTGCTATACTGTTCTACATTTTCTTTCTTTTTCATTTTTCAGGTATGTCGTCCCTTTCCCGTTCCCTCCTGTTAGGCCGGTCGGCTGCTCCTCTAGTCACCGCGACATCTTCCATGTCGACAAAGCCACGGGCTCACGTTGATGGACATGTTCCTTCACCATTGCAACAACTTTCAGAGCAGGAGATTTCTATTGTAGACACTGGTAAACTTAAAATTTTAATTATAAAACTATGTTTACATCTTTGCAGTCCGCCGCTTCGCTGTCAATGTCATTAAACCGTTGGTTCGAGAAATGGATGACAAGTCTCAAATGCACCAATCTGTGATCACTGGAACATTTGAAAACGGGGTAATAGATTTAATTAAATATATCCCTTACTCATGTTTAATTATTAAATTTTCAGTTGATGGGAATTGAGATCCCTGAGAAGTATGGTGGACCTGGATCGTCGTTCTTCGACGCAGTTCTTGTCATCGAAGAGCTCGCGAAAGTTGATCCTTCTGTTTCTGTGTTCGTAGACGTGCAGAACACTCTTGTTGCTCCTTTGATCATTCAACTGGGAACTGAAGAACAGAAACAAAAGTATCTTCCAAAAATTGTAACTGAAGCAATTGGATCGTTTGCTCTCTCCGAGACAGGATCTGGATCCGATGCGTTTGCCCTCAAAACTACAGCCAAAAAAGATGGTGATGACTTTGTGATTTCTGGTTCAAAAATGTGGATTACCAACGCTGGACACGCTCAGTTCTTCCTGGTATTCGCCAATGCTGAACCATCTAAAGGATACAAAGGAATCACTTGCTTCCTTGTTGATCGTAATCAGGAAGGCGTTTCTGTTGGAAAGAAAGAAGATAAACTCGGAATTCGTGCATCTTCCACGTGCTCTGTCCACTTCGACAATGTCCGTGTTCACAAGTCAGCGATTCTCGGAGAATATGGAAAAGGTCAGTTTTTGATACCGAAACATCAAAAAACCCACGAACCCGATAAACTCTTATCAACTGTTATCAATTATTTAACTACAGGCTACAAATATGCGATCGAATGTCTCAATGCCGGAAGAATTGGAATTGGAGCTCAAATGCTTGGTTTGGCTCAAGGATGTTTCGATCAAACAATTCCATATCTCCAACAGAGAGAACAATTCGGACAGAGACTTATTGACTTCCAGGTTAGGCTTGATGAGTTGAAAACATTGGTAGTTAATACTAATTCTAATCAAAAACACGTACGACTAGAAAAATGTGATTTAAGGGAATGCAACATCAAATTGGACAAGTTCGTATGGAAATCGAAGCCGCCCGTCTTCTTGTTTACAACGCTGCTCGTATGAAGGAGAACGGTCTTCCATTCGTTCGTGAGGCTGCAATGGCGAAACTGTTCGCTTCTCAGGTTTGATAAAATCATTGATAAATCTTTTCTATAAGTATATTTAGGTTGCAACTTCTGCCACCTCAAAATGCGTTGAATGGCTCGGTGGTGTCGGATTTACGAAAGAGTTCCCAGTTGAAAAGTTCTATCGTGATTCGAAGATCGGAACTATCTACGAAGGCACTTCGAATATTCAACTCAACACAATCGCCAAACTGGTTGATACTGAATACAAACATAAGGCATAAGGACACCGTTTACGATGTTTTTATCTATTTGAAACTCAGATTTGTCCTCACAGATACCGTATTAATTTTAGAATCTTGAGTTGTTTTCAAGATTGACTATTTATTTGTATTATGTTGTTTGGCATCGTCTATAACAAAACTGCAATTTATTCTAGATTCAAAGTTTATATTCACAAACAAATGTTGCTGTAGTTTAGGTTTCGAAACATACCATTGAAAAGTGTATAGATATTTTATGAGCTAGGAGAGTTGATATTAATAGATAGAGTTGTCTCCTTCTTCTTGTTCTTCGAATTCATCATCATCATCATCCTCTTCATCTTCTTCGCTCTCTTCTTGAATAGCTCTCCCCCGATTGATTATTTTTAACGCTTTCCGCGTTCCTTGCTCTACAGACATGCTAGTATTCTTGCTACCGCGAGCCTGAAAACACGGGAAATGAATTGGAAAAAAAGAAAAGGCATACCGTGGAATTATTCATTTGCGATTTGTTCGCTCTGAAACTGGGACGAGCTTGCATCATTGATATTTGTTGGACATATTTGAGTGTTGTCTCCATTTCCTTGGCTTTTGTTTGATCAAGCCTTGGTGAGTTGAATGATGAATTCTTTCTGGAAAAGTTTATTTTTCGTAAACAAGTAGAAGAAAAACGAGTATACCCTCTGGCTATCGGTGAATCCTCAACTGGTTTTGGTATTATTGAACCTCTGGTTCCTCCTTTTTTCTTTGCTAATAACGGAGTTCCCAAGGCTAATAAAGATTGATCTGCTGCCACATCTTCTGGCTGATAATCTTCCACCGATTGTACTTGAAGATCTTCTTCTACTTCATTACCGCCATTCATTAATTCTTCATGCATTCTAACACCTTCTTTGACTCTTGCCACAACTCCACGACGTCTTCTACTTTCATCTTCTTCCTCTCGCATATTCTCATCATTTCTGACCGGCTCTTTCCATTTTAATTTTGTAATTGCGGCCTGCTTCACGACTTCTGGTTCAACACCTTCTTTCGCCAACAATCGAGTGACTTCTACCCAATCCACATCTGCGGCCGTTGGTTTTTTCAGACTGATAACGTGTTGCAGTTTATCTAAATCTCGTTTCCGCCAAGTGATTCTTTTTGGTGCTGGAGTCGATGGAGTGGCACAGGCTCGACGAGGACGATTCGAAGCAATACTGTCATTCAGATCGTCTCTTGGAGCAGGACTTTTCTTTTTTGGTGGAGCTCGTTTTTGAGCAGGTTTATGCTGTTCAGTTCGTATTGGTTGCTTCTGAAAGTAATGAATCCTTTTGACACGTGGGCGAAGAGTTGGGGGCATTTTGTTAGTAAATTGGACGAGAAAACGAAATGAAATATTCTAATCAAGATTCGAAACGTGATTATATGCACATCGTGAATTGAACTCTTAGAATGGTTTTGCTATTACCTTTTTTGCTGGATGACCTCTTGCGCTCCTTCTCTTTTGTTGCATAATTCCATCACCGAACAGCATAGAATTATCCATTATTTCTTGATTATCTCTTTCCCACTCAGCAGCCATATCGTCTGAATCTTCATCCGATGAGTACGAAACTCGACGAGATGCTGACGGTTTGTGCTTGTTTTGAAGACGAGCCATCAATTCCTTCTCACGAATCAAAATAGCGTTTAGTTTTCTTTTATCTTCGTCAGCAGAACTTCCACGGCCTCTTTGATCATCAAACTCTCTGTAACCTCTTTCGTATCTTGAACCTCTAAATTCATCACCACGTCCCATATGATCCTCGTGAAACCGAACAGACTAAAATATTGATAATCTGTTTATGAAGCTTTTATGAAAACGAACTCTTCCAGACGAAGACGAATTTTCTCTTGGACGAGGTCGTTTCGTGTCGTATCGGGAATCAGATTCATAGTACTCTGGGCGCCTACGATCGAAATCATTTTCCGGAGAGCTGTACTAAAATGATAATTATTAGAAAAGAAATTTTTAAAAATATGATAACTCACATATCCTCGCTTCCTGCTCATCCTGGAATCGTCTCGTCTCTCATCATTTCTTCTGAAAACAGCATCACGTCTGCTCATTCGACTCATATCGTAATCATTGTTGTATCGTTGAGTGTACCGAGTAGAATCATAATCTCCAAAGCGCTCCGGATCTCGTGAGGAAGAACGGTCACGTCGAGCTTCTGGGGATAACCTGCGTTGCCTTCGGGCTACGACAGGCGTTTTTTCGATTACAGCCGTGTCAAAGAATACATCCATATCATCGAAAAAATCAAGAACGGTCTCAGAGGATGATGAAGGCGGTGGTCGATTATTTTTTGCTGCTGGTAATCTCGGAACAGCGAATAGATCGGAATCACTCGCATATTGAGTCTCACGAACAGTTTCTGGTTTTTGAACTTTAGGGGAAGGCGAAGCCAGTTGAACCGGTGGTTTTCCTAAATCGAGTGAGCGGCGAGGATGTTCCGGAGGTGGAGCTTGAGGGGTTGAAGATGCAAGTGGAGCATTGGGTTTTCCTCTCACAGGGGTTTGCAGGAAAGTTGGTTTGATATTATTTGCTCCTTTTGATTGGGTTCCACGCTTGAAACGTATTGGAGTGATCGGATCACCTGATCCTGTTTGAAATTCACGAAGCGTGTAGTTTGCAGCATCTTCTTCTTCTTGTCGCTTTTTCTCCGCAGCGGCGACTGCTTCCTTATCTTTTTTATCCTTTTCAGCTTGCAATTTTCTTTCATTTTCTTTCATTCGTTGCTGTTCGCGTTCTTTTTGTTTTTTGTCTTTTTCGGATTCTGAATTTTTTCGTCCACCATCGTTCAACTCAGTCTCGTCTGCCAATGTGACTATTGGTTCATTTCTTGATCTCAATGGTTCTCTCGGAGCAGCTTGAATGGGCCGTGGGACACTCATCTGATTCATTGTGAGACATGAATTGATAAGAAATCCCCAATTTTCCGGAAATCCGTTAACGAACTCGTCGATAATTCTACTAGGCATTCCCATTTTCGATTGGAATTCTCGGTCGATTTGCCCAGCGAGCTCAAAAAACCTACCAGAAACATCAAAGAGCATTGTGGCGTTCATGCGTTTCTGTGAAAAAAAAGTTCAGAATTAAATAGAGAAAATTCAGCGTATCCTCCATAACTTATTGTTAGGACCACAAAATAGACTTTTACATAGTAATCATTTTCCTCACTCACACAGATAATTTCAGAGCAAATTTTCTGCATCGAACAGCCATCTTCACTTCGAACGTAACCTTCAAGTTTGATACTCGACGAATTGAACTGTAAAAATGCGTTTTTTTTTCAGAAATAGATTGTAAAACTATGTTGGTTACCTTTATTGACCATAGGTTGAGACGAACTATTTCCATATCGAGTACATTTTGTACTCGAGCAGGTAGAATATGATTATCTTCCATTTCGAGAAAAAAGAAACACCAATTCTACTATTTCGATGTTCTGTTCTTTATTCGAGAAGTATAATTGAGGAGTTGAGAACACATTTTTGAATTTGAAAAACTGGCGGCAAAGCAACAGGTCCGGTTGAGCGCGCTTGCATTACTTGTTTTTGTGCAAAAATTTTAAGGCTGATTCCAGGCACTCATTTTAGAAATCGCGTTTCATGGTTGTTATTTATTTGAATATTTTTCAAAATCTGAAACATTAAGTTTCTGTATTTGCAATTTTTGTCCAGAATATCTTTTCTAAGCTTTTTTCATCAACTAGCGAATGCCTTCAGCGTTGTCGAATCGTAGGCCTCGTAGTATGTTTTTCTTCTAATATGTTTCTTTTCTTCTGAAAACTTCTAAACTGAAATTGCGAATGACACATCATTCGTCATTCACAGTTCTCATCGTCCACTCACCGCCCGCTCAATCCAAAGTGGTCGCTGGCGATTTCGCAACCCCTTTGCAATGTTAGTGAACAAACACTCCTCCTCGTCTTATATTTTCTCACTGCCATTCTTATGATCCTAAGTATTGAAGATTTCAATCCGGAATGTTATTGATTTTGACTATTGCTTTCTCATTTCGTTTTTGAAACTGGCAGTTTTCACATTCACTTTTAAGTTGAACAACTCCTTTTCATTTTTGAGTAAACAGTTTAACATAAGCAATTTATATTCTCACGCTTGTAACGTTTTCTCAGTCAAAGTTTGCATTCAGTTTCTTGTTGAGTTTCATGAATTTCTGTGGCGGTTGGAAACTAAAAGCACTTTTTCATACACTTTTCTTGAACTCTACCGGAAACAGAAAAACACATGATCCACCCAACCACCATGACAAAAGCTGTCAACACGTTGCCCTTTGCTTTCGTCGGGAGCTCTCCCTGAGCTTCCTCTCCTCTTTTCCCTCTTTTCTGCTTCCATCCTCATACTCCCAGTAACTCGGATGCAATGTCAGCACGCTCTGCGTCTCCGTTTTTCTTTCATCTTCTTTTCGCCATCTCACCATTCTCCATCGATCCCTATTCAACATACGTCGAGGCGCCCTCTTCTTCTTCTTCTTGTCTGTCGTCTCCTTCTTCTGAAAAAAGAAAGAGTCCTTTTTCTTTCTCTCTATCTCATCAAATTAAACGTCTATTTCGGGGGGAATTTTTCTGTCGGGTCCAGTCCCCAGCCTTCAAAATTCCACCACGCCCATTTCATTCACCACTGACCCGTTGTCAACAGCTTTGTCTTCTGAAAAATGGCGATGACAGAAGACAAAACGTTGTTGTTCTATTTTAAATGTTTTCTGTGATTTTCAGACTTCTAATTTATGACTGAGTTACAAAAAGAAAAGACTTATTTCATCAAAGCTCAATAGATAATTGCGAAATACTCTTCTTTAACACAACTGTCAAGTATCTTGAACATGTCGTTCACAGTTCATTCCTTATCAATTGTTTCACTTATCTCTTTCTCTCAATTCATTCCTTTTTCGACTTTTTCGTTGCCTATTTCAGACTACACGTATTAGGAATTGTCTTCACTTCCAATTTTTCTTTCTGCACTTTTATGTTTGAATCAATATCTATTCGCTCACCTGTACCCATTTTCCGTTTCCTCACTTAGACATCAATTATAATGGTCTCTTTGTGTGTGACCTGCGCATGAACAGAAGCCCAGCTGCTGTTCTCTTTTCCCGAAATTCTCCCCGAAAGACAGCTGATCGATGTGATTCGTGCGCAGACCAGGTAATCGTCCGTTCATAACGTTTTTGTTTTTCAATTAGAAAAACTGGAGTGCACAATTGAAATAAGCACTTTCGTGATCGTTCCCTCACTTCCTGTTTACAGAAATGTTTTTTGAAAATAAGGAATTCACTTCTTTTTAACTCTTTAAAAATTTCAAGATTGTAACGGGTGCTCAACTGTTCTGTTTACCATGCTCCAAGTGCCCTCTTTTTTCTTATTCGCTCTTTATATTTCGCCCACTTTTCTTACTTTTTCTCTCTCAATCTCAGACTGCGAGCATCCACATTCACTTATATCTTTTCAGAAGAAAAATGGCTCGACGACCGTACGATATGCTTTTCAAATTACTATTAATAGGAGATTCAGGAGTCGGAAAAACGTGTATTCTCTACAGATTCTCAGATGATGCTTTTAACACTACCTTCATTTCTACTATTGGTTTGTTTCAAAATAAATGTCTCCTAATTTCATATTCTTTTAATTTTCAGGAATCGATTTTAAAATCAAAACGATCGAGTTGAAAGGGAAAAAGATCAAACTTCAAATTTGGGATACTGCCGGACAAGAGCGTTTTCATACAATTACAACATCATATTATCGTGGAGCAATGGGGATTATGCTAGTTTATGATATTACAAATGCAAAAAGCTTCGATAATATTGCAAAATGGCTGCGGAATATCGATGAGCACGCATCAGAAGACGTTGTTAAAATGATACTTGGAAACAAATGTGATATGAGTGACAGAAGAGTCGTAAGCCGAGAACGAGGAGAGAAAATCGCACAAGATCACGGAATCAGGTTTGGAAATCGTTTTCTTACATTGATTGACTGAAAATTGTCTGTAATCGTATTCATATTCAAACAATCGTATTTCAGGTTCCACGAAACATCGGCCAAGTTGAACGTGCATGTGGACACAGCATTTTATGATCTGGCTGAAGCTATTCTCGCCAAGGTAAGCCTTTTTCTTTATTCCTCCCTGAAACCATTTCAAATCCCCATCATTCCTTCTTGTTTCCAGATGCCCGAATCAACAGATGAGCAATCTCGAGATACTGTCAATCCAGTGCAGCCACAGCGATCAGGAGGCAGTGGAGGATGCTGCTAGAAAAAGTGCTTTTTCTCAATTTCTCTCTCTCCCTCTCTTTTGGTTTTGTAAATGATTCATCCGGGTATTCATGAATTTGAATGTCAATACAATATATAAACCATTTTGCTTCCCTCATCTTTGTGTGTTCCTCCTCATCTTTCGCTCTTCTAGGAATCATTTCTTCATTTGCCATTTACCTGTTCTAACTAAGTGTCGTTTAAAGAAATTCTCATGTTTCTCTCTCTTTTTCTTTCAATTTTCTTTTCTACTTCTCTTTTACAAATCTTCGCGCGCAAAGACTTAATATAATAAATTGCCGTCCTCTGAAGCTAACTAGCCTTCTACTACTCTTTCACAGCTTACTCTTATATAATTGACATGTCCTCTCTCTGTCTCCAACAATCCAGAAAACCGGTCACTATTTGGAAACACGCTCAACGAGGTCACTCCACACTGGATTATGACAGATGACACCGTTCAATTCGATGCTTCTTTTCTTTTTACTTTTACCTATCATTCAATGTCTTGAATTGTGCACTTTTAACGAAGGAACATGCGAATGGGATATCAAACCACCGTGGAATGTTGTCTCTTTGGCAATTCTTCCACGACATTCTGGATTCCTGATTCAATCGAAGACTCCAGATGTCATTACTTCTGGTATGAATCTTCTTTTTAGTCTTCGAATTCATCTGAGTCTCAAAGCGAAGAAATCATTCCATTTTATCTCGAAATTCCCAATTTCCAGACGGTCCATTTCTATTGGCTCAAGGGAAATTCGCATCGATTCCTTCTTCGAGAGTCATTTCTCAGAGGATATCAAAATCAGATCATATGAGAATTCTCTCTTATAGATATCAAAGAAGAGGAAAAGCCACGTTACGGGTGATTCTATTATTTCGTTTTGAATCTTTCGAATATCTTACTCATTCAGATAATATTGAAAAACGGAACAGATGAAATTCTTCTGGATACGATCTCTCAAAACGAATTGGAAAGAAATAAATGGCATCGAAGAAGTGTGATATTTCCTCCGATTCCATCTGATGATCAGACGAATATTATCTTTGAATCGGATAACATTCAGACATCGGAAGACGTGATTGCTGTTGATGAAATCGATGTGGCAACTCCTGCAAATGTCATGTGGGCGGGGCAAGATTCAAAATTTTTTGATGAGGAAGATATCAGAAGAAGAGAAATTCGAAGAAGTTCCAGTCAGTTTTATTCTTTGATTTCAAATGAATTCATAAACATCGTTCTCCAATTAATTCTAAGATATTTCAGAAGTTTCGAAAGTTTGTTCTCCAATTTCCTGTTCATTTCGTTCAACATTATGCTCTTGGAAGTCATCAAATATTCAAATGCTTCCGAATAAAATAGTAAATGAAGCATCTGGAGAATCAGTTCTCACTTCTACTCCAGTTCGTCTTTCAATCGATCAATCTTCTTTTATTCAACTACAAATGTTCGATAGTCAAGGATCAATTACTTCATTATTCTATAGAAATATTGGATCAATGAATGAAAATATTGTTTGGACGGAAGAAAAATCAAAAATTGATTCAGAATCATCAGAAACTAGAAACGGATGGAATCGTATTCTGATTCCATTAGAATCGATTCCAAAGGGAATTCCTGTCATTTTAATCATTAAATCTACAACTGGATCGAATGATTTCGTGGCATTTTCATCAATTGATTTAGTCGATAAAAACCAAAAAACAATGAGTTGTGGTATTGAATAAAAATGAAAAGTGAGATGAATAAAAGATAATTTCAGATGAAATGACGTCTCCCGTACAACCACATTCTGGTCAATTCGTTCGTTTAACTGCTCTTCAAAATCTCAAAATTTCTCCCGTTTGTTACCTTTTTTCTTTCGAAAAACCTCTCATTTGTTTCAGATTGAATCGATTCTCTATCAACCGCCCATCTCCACATCCACACCATTTTTCCCTTTTCCTCCTCCTCCTCCTTCTATTTCTTTTAATTCAGATGATAAACCATCACCTGCTCCAGTGGCAGTTCTTCCCATTTCTCCCGCACATGTTTCTGCTCGTGGAGTACCAATTGTTCCGATCACCTCTTATTCAAATCCTCTCATTCCTTTGAGCATTCCAAAAACTCCTTTCCACTTCTAATATCAATTTTTAATTTCTCTGTTGTCGATCGTATCAAATAAATTCAAAAAACTTGCGAAAGGTTCACTTTGAACAAACTGTAAAAAACAATAGAATTAGATAGAAAGTGGGTAAAATTTGGAAATTTTGGGGGGAAGTAGCTAACAAAATTACTCGTAGATATGAGGGAGGGAGAGATAAGAAAAATCAACGGATATGGAGAGAAAAGCGTCCAGTCAAAATCATGGTACAATTATGTAAAATATGAAGTGAAACTGGGAAAAATAACAGATAACACCAGCTAGATTCTGAAAAACGGGGTGGGACTTACGTAATAGTTAGGAAAAAAAGAATAGAGAAGTAGCTATAAGTGTAACAATAATATTGTAGAGAGCGCAGAAGAAACAAGAAACAACATCTAATAACTCCAAAGACGGTTATCTCCTCCTGATCCCATTGTATTGCGGAGGCGTTCACGAGCAGTTGGGAGAGCTACTTGTGGAGAACCGGCGATCGGAGTTGAACGGAATACTGGTTCACGGAGGCTCACTGAAAGGAAGGTAACATTGGTAGATGAAAACAGATTTGTATTACCATTCGTACTGTTCATTGAGCTTGCCATCGAAGTTTGATGAGTCTCACTCATACTGTTGTCACCGAAAGAGCCTGTTTTATCGAAAATGTTCGTTTTCACGTATATTCCGACAACAAGAATGATGATTCCAATGAGGCAAGTCCATAAAAGAGTTGGAATGACATGTGAATGCTTTTGAGCCAAGATCAAAAGGACATCAATGACACCACGACTTTCGAGAGCTAAATAAAAAGACTTTAAGGAGTTTATGACTGTCTCAACACTAACCATTGAACACCTGCTTAGCAGTTTCATCGAGCAATTGAACAGTAACTGGAACTCGGACAATCTGTCCTGTAAACGTATTCTCCACAGTTACTTGACATTTCTTTGCATGCTCGGTGAACAGGGCGGCAGACTTGATATTAAGGTGAACATTGTAGAAAAGAGTTGCTTTCTCTGAATGTTTTTCACTTGGTTTTGATTTCTTTGTAACAGTGACAATATCTCCTTCACATGCAGAAACGATGATGTGTTTTGTATCATAGGAAGGTACCCAAATCGAAAGTGGAGATTCTTCTTGATTCATGTTTGAGAACACAAGCTGCAAAAAGTAATTGTTGTGTGAATATTCTTCTGTATTCAGTATACCTCTTTCTCTTCTACGACGAATGCAAAATGGAATGGAACGTCGAGATAAGCATCAGCTACCTGAATACTTCCATCCGAAATCCATCTAGCACTTATTTTAGCCCGAATTTCTGCGTTTGCAAGTTCTTCCGGAATAACAATGGCGCTTGTCGAAATGGTTGAATCGAATCTTCGGACTTCGCAACCGTAACCGAAAGCTGGACTGAACACTGCAGCCGCCGATAGCCAATTGACAGCCGATAGCGTTTTGGAATCGTGAATAAAAGAAACGTGGCAATCGAATGGAGAACTAATGGTATCGAATGAACGAATTTGTTCGGCAGTGCATTCTGAAAAAAACAGTTTTAGTTTGAAAATAAAGCCAATCATTCTTCTTACCTCCATACAACGACGATAACTTGTTTCGTGAAGTTTTGTTTGTGCCAGCGGTCACTGGAATAATATAAACTGATTGCTCGTCGTTGGTCACAAAATCTAGTTTGTGATGCTCTGGGAAGTGTAGCGCAGTTGGCAACAACACTGAGATTTTCGAATGAATAATCTGTTGAGACGTGTGTAATTTGAGGAATGTGTTTCCTGCCTTCGAGAGCTGAGCGACTCCATATGTCTGGTCGAGCCAGTTAACTCTTCCCAAACTTGAACTTTGTGATGTCCAATGAGATCCTTCTTCAGCCAAAATGGTTGTTTGGAGACAGATTACATCAGAAACTACAAGATCGCTGGCAAACTTCTGAGCAGTATGAGGGAGGATGGACTCGGATGCAGACAAACGGATGAATGTGGAGGTGTGAGTGTTCACAGCATCTCCAATACGAAGAACAGTATCTCCAGCAGTCTTGAAAGTGATAGTTAGCGTTTGGTTGTTATTGGTAGCCACAATGTCAGTCAAATCGAATCTGTAATTATAATTAGTGTAAAACAAATGGAAATCTTCTATTAATATACCTATGGGGTCTGAAATTGACAGTATTCGATGCTGCAGCCAGACGGCGTCCTTTCGCATCACGTGGAATAACATTTAGTTGAACTTGAGCTCCGACTGGGAAATGAAGTAGCGGAGAATTCTCATATGCACTTCTCAGTTCTGTAGTCGGATGAACATCGAAAGAAGCGACACGGGATACCTATAAATTAGATGAACTAGTGGAATGTTTGAGGTCAGCATACTTCTTTCAAATAAAAAGTGTTACTCTTTCTCCATCCCCCAATAAACAAATGAGTCCCTCATAGTTTCATATACAAAAGCACTTACCGTAATTGGGAAGAGCACAGTCTCATTGTCCGGACTATTCAGTTTTCGAACAGCAAACACAGATGACCCTTCCTTTCCGAAAGTTCTGAGGAGACCATCAGATGTGATCGAAACTTGTGATGAATATTCTGACGGAACGGAGAAAGCGGCTTCAGACCATGAAGAACTCATTCTTAATTGTGAATTCGGCGCCACTCTAACAGTTGATGCAGCAATAGATGGTTGGGTTAGAGCAAATGCATTCTCCACAACTACTGTAGTCTCCGCAATATAAGTGTTCTCTCGTCCAATAAAGTGCTTTCTTGCTTTTTCGTTCAACTCTACAACAGCCTTTACAGTCACCGATCCACCGCGAATTGCATCGAACCAAACAGCGAATTGATTGGAATTCGGCTCGACCATGTCTCCTCCGAGTGGATGAGTTGTTGCAAGAACCGAAGGATCTGAGACACTCCAAGTTACTTTGAATGGATAAATGGCTCCTCCGAATGCAAACGGTTCTTCGTCTTCTGATCCAGCGATTACACCTGAATCATAGATTGGCAAAAATGTTCAAATATCATTTTAGAAAACCTCTCAGTCTCAAGTTGACTCTTCCACCAGTTTCGACCTTGCGGCTGGATGCTGATAGAGTTACACCACCGAGTGAAACGACTCGAAGAACAACGGAATCTTTCGTAACATGTCCGTCTCCAACACGAACGGTTCCAGTAATTGAAGTGTATCCGAGTTCAGATGAAGTAATCAAAGCATTAGGTTCAATAGAAGCAATCATTGAATTATTCAAAGAGAAATCAAGTGGAGGTGTTGGTTGAGGTCCACCGACAACTTCCAATTGGAATTTGGCATCCGGAATTAGTGTGAGTCGCTTTGGTTGCAAAAAGATTGGAGAGAAAATTTGAACCGTGTGTGGACGTGATGAAAGAATTCGTCCGGATGATGACTTTGAAGTGGCTGACAACGAGACAGTTCCAATAGAATTGGCACGGAGTCTGTATCGGAGTCCATCGATTTTTCTAAGAGCAACATGTTGATTATTAGCGTCTAGTTGTGCTTCGGCAAGTGGTCGGTGCTCTTTTTCGAATGATGCTCCTGTTTCATCTTGTGCGAGAATTTCAACTTCAACTTCTTGTCCGATTTCAACCTAAAAATAATGTTTAATAAAAAAAGGATGAACTCTGAGCATACATATTGTGGTGCGTCGATAGCCAACGAATGAATATCTGCGATTCTGACGAAAGCTTCAGCTTCTTGTCCGATCAAACACGAATCTTTTACTTTCAGACTGATCTGACCGTTATTTTTTGGAGTCACTGTCAAGCTTCTAGAACTAAGCGCAACTGAAATCGGAGATCCAGCAGTTGGAAGATTATCGATGTGGAAGTATCCAGAACCACCAACAATAGTGAATGTTCCTTTTGAGACAGCTTCATTCCAAAGAACGAGACGAGAAGGTTCGACTTGTAAACCGTGGGTTACTGTCACCTCGTACTTAGCTGAGAGAGATCCAGCTTGAGCTTGCACCGTGACTACTCCTTCCTTCTGTAACACAAAACAAATTACAATACACTGATTAGTTAAATTTACCTTTTTTGTGGTGACATCACTCTTTATTCCCTGACGATTGATTTTGAGAAGAGAAGAATCCGAGGATGACCACTTTGGTGAGAGACCATTGATGGAATCAAGGGGGGTTGCGACGCCGTTGCATGCTCCTGATCCTCGTAAAATAAGCTCGGCATTCGACTCAATTAACATTGAGTGAACATTAAGAGGGCATTTTGCTGATCTGGAACTGGCCTCGAAAATTTCCAGACGAGTTGGTTTGGCACAACAAATCGAGACAGTGACTTCCGCATGAATTGGATGAGGAAGTGTGTTCGATTTTAGGTTTCCTACGCGAACACGAACGACTTCTGTGACTTCCGTTGATCCGCATTTGAAAACAGCCTTCTCGTTATCAAATGTCACTTTAAGCGATGTATTCGATGATTCTTCTTGTCTTCTATAAAAATGGGCTGGATCCAGGACCCATGGTCTCGGTCCACCAGAAACGGTCAATGGGTGAGAGCTTCCAAGAGCAATAGCTGAAGTATCTTCAGACACTTTCAGTTTTTCGTAAACGGCAACATCAATACTCGCTTTGTGACCCAAATAAGTGATTGTGACACGTGCATCACCAGAAGATAGTCCTTTGAGAGAAATAGTTCCACATCCTGTTCCGATTTTTGGCAGTTTTGAATCTACGTTCGAATCATGGCGGAGCAAAGCGTTATCTGATATTTGAACTTGAACACGAATGTTTCGGCAATCAGACATCTCGACAAGAACGCCATCGGAAGTGTGACCCGTAGCTTTGATATTCAATTCGAGATAGTCATCAACAAAGGTTTCCCGAACAGTTTCTCCGAATCCGATTCCAGAAACTTCGAGAATATGTACATTTGCTCTATCTCCGAGTTGCTCATTTCTCTTATCAGTGGCTTTTACAGCTGTGTTTCCCAAGGAATTGACAGTCAGTCGTCCAGAAGTTAATTCCACAGTTGCAATGTGACCGTCTTCAGTTGACCAATCAAACAGACCACTTCCTCCAGTTGCTCTCAAATCAATTTGGGATCTTTTCTCCGCAACAAATGGAAGATAAATCACAGGTGGAACGATTCTAACAGGATCGACCAACGTGGCTCTTTGTTCTCCTCCGACTTTCCCGGTTTGAACAATTCTGTTTCCCTTGGCATCAATAATAGCAACATATTTCGTACGAAGTGTCGTTTTTGCTGGTGCCAGTGGTGTCACGAGAAGCCATGTTCCATTGTCTGATTTATGGTCGACACGAAGAACTTTCTCATCAATGTGAGTGTCGAAGCGAGAGTTCTGAGAAATCATTAGTTAAAACAGTACAATATGGTTAAATAACTCACATCAGATACAAACATAACGTTTCCATGCTCATCAAGAAGCTCAATGTTGATTGTGTATTGTTTTCCTGTCTCAAGCATCCAATTGTCCCCTGATACATGCCACTGAATTGATTCGGCGTCTACAACGTGAATAGCAGTTGATGGAGGGCGGAGACCGGCTTTTGCGCGAACATCGACATCTGAAATTATGCAGTTTTTACCCTGTATAAGATTTGATCACGAACGGCTGCTTAGCAAATGCACGGCAGTGTTTCCTGTTGTCAATGCTCGAACTGATGAAGTTTTCTTATCAAGGGAAGCAACATCCACTCCATCGATTTGAAGTTCGTATGACGGATTTGGCATCGTTACAATTTCTGTTCCACGTTGTTTCACAATAAGCACTTGGAAGGGAATGACGGCATGAATTGGCATATATATGTCCTGAGATGGAACAAGAAGCAAATTGGCGACAACAGCGAGTTCCACATTATGAGCGGCCACTTTCTATAAAACCGTTTTGATACTCTTGGAAAAATGAATAATGGATGCAAACCTGCAAGTATGCGTCACTGAACTTTGCACTTAAAGTTGCAGTTCCTGTACCAACACCCTCGATAAGAATCAAGTATCCCTTTTTTCTGTTCTTCTCTAATTTCACAATTTCTGTTGGGGCTTCATATGTTGATTGTTCGAAAGGAACAATTCGAAGGGGTTTTGCTTTATTAGACGAAGTAGAAGCTAGTTCCCATTCTAAAGCCAATTCACTTAAAGTTGAGAAGCGATCACCGTCTGAATTGAACGCATCCACTGTCATTCTAGCTGGAGCAGCATCAACGAAAAGTACTTTTGTGGTGGTTTCGATACTGATTGTAGCGATTTCGTCGACAGTAACTCCACAACTCAACGTTGTGCCTGACCCTTTATCTTCTGCAAAAATTACGGCAGACAGCTCCGAGCTACCGACACTTCCTGGCTTGGCGACTGATCGAATTTCAGCTCTGTCAGAGCATCCAGCCCCATTTGTGTCAATACTTTTAACGGATACGATGTCAGGACGTGTAGATCTCCTGAAAAAATGATGTAGACTGAGAAAATATATTTAAGATCTACCAGGAGAAGCATCCTCCAGTCGGATGCGTCACTTCCAAAACGAAAGAAACGGGAACGGTAGGGTGGTACGGTAGTAGCACTCGAGGAACATTTAGCCGGTAGGCTAATATAGCCTGTATAGAGGTAAACGCCAAAAAGAGTCGCAGTAGAATCATTAGACTACTCGGTCCACTCACCTGAAATGAAAAAATTGAAAAACACTCAACTTCTTGGTTTTATGTTTTAAGTCTAGTTTAAATTGCTGTTTTGTATGCGAAGAATAAGGAAAACAATTTGTTCAATTAATATTGAACATCCATACAAAGTAAAACGTGTTTGAAGAAATTCAATCATCTTGAAACAACAAAAATGCGAAAATTGCGCGAAAAAATTTCAAAATTTGTTTCGTTGTACGCAAACATCTGGCGCCTCACTTCACGCCAATGAACCGGAAAGAACAGTAGCCGGCAACACTTCGCTGAAGAGACTTCACTTTTCACAATAAAAAAAGATAAACATTTCTGAACTATACTTCATTAGAACTCGAGAAACAACAAGTTTTCAGCTTTTCTCTTTCGAGTCTTGAATAGTGATTTCCATTGTACGCGTATTATTAAGCTTTTTACGGAATTTTTGAATCGACGCAATTGGATGATGGCGCTAAAAAAAAGACTGTTGTTACGTAGGATTCAGTTTCAAAAACTAACATCGTAAGTGACACTGACGATGGTCTTGAGGTTAATTGATACGTTCGAAACGATACAGGTTTTCAACTGAAATAGCTCGGTGGAGGCAGTCTTGGCTGGATAAGTGACAGAAGTAGTCAATGTTTCGGTCGAGGTTTTAGATTCCATTCCATCTCGCTTTTTCTCGAATCGTTTCATAGCCGCTATAAATACAATTCGATATGAATGAATACAATTCAGGGATAAACAACCATCACTCAATTCAACCATATTTCTAACAGTGTTGTAGACGATTGCATCGTGACTGAAGTATTCATTATTCGATTCCAATTTCTCGACAGGGGCAGAATAGTCGGGTTGAAAACTGAAAACTCTAGAGAGTAAGATATCGGATGTTATAAATACTTACTCTTTTGGCACTTGTGTCCCTGTTGGCATTGTACATGAAATATAATCAGAAAGACGATCTAAACAAGTCTTTTCATCCAACTCCACATTCTCTTCTGCCATTGCCAAAGCCAATTCTGGATTAGAAACCGCCACTCCTCCATCCTCATTCTTCTCCCCATCTGGGGTTTCTGGACGTTCTTGAACCATCCAAACTGGATCGCCGTTTTCTCTGAAAATCTTCTCCAATGGTTCTTTCGAAGTCTTCTTTGCTGTCTTCTTAATTGATCTTGCCGAGCGATTCATTTGACTTGATTCTGGCATTGTTTCCAATCTCTGCAATTATTGATTTAAAACTTATTCAGAAGAACTTCAATTTTTACCGCATCCTCCGTTCGTCTGCGAGCTCTCTGCGATTCTGCCATGTGTTTGAAGAAGTTTTGAGCCAACTCTTTATTGAACTTTTGAGGAAGTTTATCATCATTATCTGACGGTTCCTTCGATCCACCTGATTTGCTCTCCACTGAAATAGACAATGAATAATAATCAAAAACTGTTTGAATTCCCAACTTGATTTTCTTTTTTTGGCAGAATCTTCTGACGACGTCTGCGATTTTTTCTTCTCTGCCACACCGTCATTCTCAGCAGATGACTGAAAATGAAAAGGATTGAAACTATTCATTTTTGTATTCAATAACCCTTAAATCGACAGAAACCGATTGAGTCGCCGAGTTTTTCTTTTTGCGAACAGTTGTTTTTGGTGGATCCTTCTCTGCTCTTTCCTTAAAATTTGGAACATTTTCTTTTTACTTTTCTTCAAAATCTGAAATAGCATACTTTGATTTTACGACGATTCTGTTTCAATTCTTTCGTTTGCAAATCCAGTGTAGCAGCCGCTGTTTCTTTCAAAACAGTTGCTGTTATCGTATTATGTGTTACTGGAGGAGGCATGACCAGGGGCGGAGGAGGTGTTGTTGGCTTTTTCAACAGCGTTGGAGTCTTATTTGGACCGGCAAAAACCACTGGCATTGATTTTGATTTTGGATTTCCTCTGCGACATCTTCAAACACATATCCGAAATTGTTTCTCTCCCGAACTCACTGTGATTTTCCATCTTTTCGTTTAATTTTTCCCTCGATTTTGTTAACGTTGAGAGTCTCTTTATCTTCATCCGCTGGCATTGTGGACTAAATCCGAAATGATTTGAAGACAACGTTATTCGATTGAAAGAACGACGATCCATGTTCTGATTATTTTTCATTAGTTCAAAGTACACGTTTTAACTCTATTCTATCTTTCTTTTCCATTATTCATTATTTTTGAGAGATTCCATTTCAGATCATTGTTTCGTGTAAAAAGCAAAGAAACCCTTGAAAACCAAATTGAACAAAAAATAACAGAATGGGAACGGATCTTTATTCGTTCAAAAATGAGAAGAATTCGTTATTTGAATGGTGGATTTTTCATGAGAAATGGTGACGAAAAATGAGAATTCATGTGGTAATTGACTGAAGAGAAATCATTGTTTTCCATGAGAGATTCGAGTATTTTGAATAATAATAAAGAATGAGAAGCGTCAGTTTTTTGTTTTTTTAATAAGAAAAAAAGGAATTTTGTTTCGGGAATAGGTTCGAAAACCAGTAGTGATCTACACAAAAAAAAGAATAATTGAAGATAGATGTGAAGAAGTTAATCAAGATGATGCCATTGAGCAACTTGTCTTCCGGGATTCTCGAGAACTTCGACCACATGAGCGTCTTCCATATTGAGAAGAGCACGTCCAATCACATCATTTCGATTGACTCGATCATGGTTTATCACCTGGAAAACATTCATTTAACATTGAAAAATGCCTGAGTTAATCTCACCTGCAAGTCAATAACAGAGTGTTCAAGTCGATCCTCTGGCAATTCGAAGACAAATGACTCATTGTAAACCGGGTTCAACGTGGATCTTCTGACGTGGGTTCTCTTCTTCACAATACGTTCTCCACTTTCTTTGCGCAAATAGAGTTTCACGAACGGATCTAAAAAATCTCTTTTGTTTTTTTTTTTTGATTTTCAGAAAGATTGTCTATACACCAACATATATTAGCAATCAATCGGAAGATTAGAAAAGTAGAAGAAAAAAGAAAGTTTACCTGCAGTTCCAGCATCATTTCGTCCTCCGAGTCCACGAGCCTTCAATACAACGACAGTCAAATTGTTGAATGCAGCTTGATAAGTCAAAGAAAGAAGAAGCTCTCCACGAGCAGCTACAGTATCTGTGGCACGTGGAAGAAGTGGAAGTTCAACTCTCATTTCATTGTGAACTTGGAGTTCAGCATCGGCGAGTCTGTATACACATTCTCCAACTACAGTATCCCGAGAGTAACGATCGAAGGCAACAACCTAAATGATAAAGTTCAATAAACAAGTCTTCTAATTCATTAGTCACCTGGAAGTGCAAAGTGGCAAAGTTGACTTGTTCGTGAGTGACTCCGTACATGGCAAATTGTTCTTCGTAGACGGGATTAGTTGTTGAACGAACAATACGAGTCTTGACACGATGTTCTCGTTCCGGAAGAAGTTGAAGTTTGACATATGGGTCAAGAAGACATTGTCCATCACGAGAAACAACCATTTCACACAAATTACGACAGTTGATAATACTGACAATAAGTGTCAGAGTATGTGGATCATAGCTTAGAGTGAATGAAATGTTTCCACGTTCAGATGGAAGTTCAGATGGAGACAACTGAAATTAAATGAACTAATTTCAATCTTCTTCTCTTTTCACTTACTTTTCTAGTCCGATCTTCCAAAAGAGTTTGAAGTGGAACAATTGGAGATGGAGTCGAATCATTTGAAAGTGGTGATTGAAGAGGAGATGGACTCTGTTTTAGACCTCCAGGACCTTTGGGAAATCCACCACGGACAGCAATCACCTAGAAAAGATTCAATAAAATGTAGTCCTTGGTTTCGTCTGATTTGGTTGTAAACAAACATGGTCATGCATTTTTCTCCTTCTTCTTTTTCTCTTCCTAATGAAATTTTAGAGACGAAATGAGAAGACGCCTCTTTTCTTTTTTCTAATCCTTTCGGAACAAATACTGAAAAGAAGAATGTGACGTTTCTGTTCTTTCAAAAGACAATATCCCACTCCGGAAATAGAAATTGATCCCCTTTTTGTTTCAAGTAATTTGAACAGAAAACGGTTCTAAAAAGAGGAAAGTGCAGCTGATTGCACTTTGGACTCTAGAATGAAGAAGAAGAAAAAAGAGTGTACTTTAGAGAGTTCACATGTGACTCAGTAAGAAATTAATTATAAATGAAATAGAATCCTATCAGAAGAACAATAGAAACGAACCTGTTTTGGAGGAAGAAGCAGCGATGGGTATTGACGACGTTTACGAACAGCGAGTAGGGCGGCAACGGCTACAAGAGCCGCGAGACCGACGGCTCCACCAACTCCAAGATAGAACCATTCTGAATAAATATATTATAATTCAGTCGTCATATGCATTCTGTTCTCAAAGATCTCTGATCACATTCTATAAATGTCTTCTTCAGAAACAACATTTCAGAGAAAGTTTTGCGGATCTCTGAACTCTTCTCTGCTCCTTCTATAATCTCCTATGGACCTATGCTCTTCCTCCTCAATTAAGCCTTTACACATCACATGAATTGCTCAGTCTATTCTCATAATCAGTTGCTTTTCTTCTCCATTCTCCTAATCATTCCTCTTCTCTTTCTTCAGTTTGTGAATAATTCGGATGGTTTCTCCGAAGACGAGACCTCCATTCCTTCTTTCACATCAACAATAACATGTCAGAAAAAGGAAAAGACAAAAAACAAGGAAGAAGATAAAAAAAGAGATTATCCTTAGAAACAAAAGAAGATAATCTGAATTGAAAAATTACTATTGAAGTAAATTCTCGAAAACCCTTCTTATAAATTCAACTTCTTGACCAAATAACCAAGCGAAAGACGCCTACGCATAGGTTCTCTCTCTCTCTCTCTCTCTCTCTCTCTCTCATCAGGTCTCTCTCTCTCTCTCTCTCTCTCTCTCTCTCACTCACTCTCACTCTCTCTCTCTCTCTCTCTCTCTCTCTCTCTCTCTCAATCTTTCTCTCTCTCTCTCTCTCTCTCTCTCTCTCTCTCTCTCTCAATCCTTTACCCAAAAGATAAAATCCATTTTCACACAGTTTCTTTTTCTTCAGAATCAAAAGTCAGCGTCTGAAATGACATCACGCACAGATTCTATTTTTCGATTTCTGAACGGAAAAGAGCTGTGTCTTGAGAATTTCTAAACTTTCTTGCAAGACTTCCTCCTCCTCCTTCTCAGTTCTCAGTAGAACTCTCTCAAAGGGAAACAAGAGGTCACATATGATGTCAGAACATTCAATATCTCAAGATAGACAAGATGATAAAAGAAAGAATTCATTAGACACTCTCTGTCTAATGACGTTGAATATGAACACGTAATCCTGAACTTCAAATCATCTGTCGAGAGAGAGAGAGAGAGAGAGACTAGAGAAGAAGTGACGTCGAAAAGTTCGAATATTCAACAAAGTTTTTCTCTGCAGAATGACCATAAAAGGTGTCGAATTACTCCAAATGACGATGGGGCCACTTGAGAGAGAGAGAGAGAGAGAGAGAGAGAGAGAGAGAGACGTTTTGTCGGATTTCATGCTTCATTTAGAGAGAATAGTGGTTCGAAAAAAGAGAATGTAAACAAGTCAATCAGAAGAAAATGAGGTGAAACCGTGGGTGTTTTTGGTTTTGATTCTGAGAAAATTGAGTCATTGAAGACCAATTTCTATGAGAAGCCGTGTTCTGATCACTTATTTTCTGCTTTTGGGTATCATGCACTTCGAGGAGAAAACTTGTTTACGAGTATGTTGAAAATGATGTATCTCGTGATCCTCTGAGAATAATATAATCAAAATATGAATGCTTATTTGAAGAATTTCCCTCGAGAACACGAGAATCTATTTTTTTTTTCAGTGATCATTCGAATACATTCTAGTTGTTCAACTTCTCCACTACGGTAGGCAAAGTAGTTGAAACGAATAAAGAATCAGGAGAGTTTAGTTTTAAAGTCATGTACTTATACAGTAATCCTTCACATTATTAAATAGTTTCAATTTCAGTGTCTAGTCTACAAAAGAAAATCTTTCTAATGTTTTTCATTAATACATTAACATACCGTGTCCCGCGCTCTTCGCCAACCCCTGTTGATAGTGGGGCATGTGACGAGAGGACGTCTGCGTCGATCGGTCGGAAGAAGGCGACGACCGAGAAAAAGTGAGTGAGCTTGCTCAAGGGAGCTCTGAGCCGAAAAGAAGATGAAGAAAAGTGAAAAGAGAACGACGAAGAGACGGAGAGAAGTGGGCGGAGTCAGATAGGGGGGGGGACGGAGGAGAAGTAGAAGACGTTGTGTCAGCTGGGAAAAAAGATGAAAAGAGAGAAAAAAAGAAATGGATGACGAATAAGTATGGAGCACTTGTTGCTCCCTTTCTCTCCTTCTCTTCTTTCTACAATTGGAGTGCCGCGACGCAGACCGCATCGCGCCAGACGACGTCACAAAAGGGCGACGGCGACTCGAAGAGAAGAAGAAGAAAGAGCAGAAAGAGGTGTGAAAAAAGGGCGAGATGAGATTAAAGAAGTAGAAGAAGAAGAAGAAGACATTGAAAAAAGAAGATTGTAGAGAGAAATAATTGGAAAAGATATGGGAGCGAAGGCGTTGGTGCATGACTACGGTAGCCTTGATTTATGACCTCTTTCTCTTTTTTAGAGGATTTCGGAAATAAGAAAGAGTCGGATGTTTTGAATAATTCTAGATTCTGAAAAATACAAACATGAAATGTACTTGTTGATGAGAGAAAAACATGAAAAAACAAAGTTAAAGAGATAAAATGGGAATGGTGATAAGGAGAGGATAAGCCAATGTCTACGTGAGAATTAACTGAAAAGAAGATTTTTTGACTTCTAAAGTTCGCTCTCAAATTCGAAAAACGAAATCTCCGAGTGTCTGGATTATTAAAGACTAGGAAAGATTATGAAACGGTAAGTCGGAAAAATAACACTCAAGTTAAAAAATGATCAATCTTTGATTTACAGTAATCCTTTCTTCCAGAATATTCTTTTCTTTCTCCCAATAGTTAATCCTTTAACAAGAAGATTAGATAAGTTCAAAAAGAGGAATAAATGTCAAAAAGTGAATGTTATATTCATTATTCAAGAGATTATCCACACCTGTTTCTTACTTTTCCTAAACCCACGGATGATCATAAACCACAGAAAACTGTCACAACGGATGAGTTCAAAAAACCAAAAATGTCACTCTCATTTCATCTTTTAAAATGCTTTTTGATTCCATAACTAGACGAAGAAATGTCTCGAATCGTTTTAAATATTCAGTGGAAAGTTCTAAGAAAATAGAAAATGTTCTTTTGTTTCGAAAACATATTTTTATATTTTGAATTGAACTTTCAAATGTAAATGCCTCGGAAATATAGTTGTATCAGAAACGAATTCGAACTTTAAGGCGTCGAAAGTTCATCTTCTCTTGCAGATTTCTCCATCCACAAATTCGCGTAATCCGATCATATGACTTCTATCCTTCGTCGCGTCATAATTGGTACTTGCTTTTGATGTATCACTCTCTTTCTCTTTCCAACTTTCAAAAGGAAATAGGCTCTTTCGTGAGCACTTTTCACGTGGGAACGTCCGATGGAAAGGAAGTAGAAAAGAAAGGATTAGATTCAATTTGGGAAGGGATTTTGAAATTAAAGTAAGGAAGAGAAGAAGGGAATAAAGAAGATTAGAAAGTAAAGATATTGTGAGTCATCTTGAATAAATGAAGAGCGAACATTTCTAGACAACTTGCAAAACCATGAATTAAAAACATGAAAATATTTTCTCATTTCTCATGAAAATCCTCCTCAGATCAGAATAGATTATGGAATTCAAAGTTCTGGAGTTTCCAAGAAAACTTTTAATATGCAGATCTGTTCATTTCAAAAGTTTATGCACCCTATTTTGTTCAAAATCTATTTCTCTTCTGATAATTCAATTTCAACTTTCTGTTATTCCTCTCCCTGAACTTCTCAAAAACGTATTCAATTACTCTCTCTTTTCCACTTCTCTTTTCTCATTTTCCCTTCTTTTTTCCGTTCAAAATGGACCACTCATAAAACGAATCGTTGTCCCTTTTTAGCGTTTTTTTCACCATATGACTGCCTCAGAGAACTTGTTTCTTCTTGAATTATTTATAAATGATTCGTCCGATTCGTCCGACTAAAAGAAGCTGCAGCTATAGAAAAAAGAAGAAAAGGGAGAAGAGAGAAATCCGAATTCAGAGAATATAGTCTCTTCCGATTTCTCATTACTTTTCAGCCACGTCATGCTACTTTCCAATTTCCTTTTTCCATTCATCAACTCTTTCGGAAGAAGCCACGTTACAGAAACCATCTAAATGCAGATTTGCTCATTTATCTTATGTGATTGACACTTTCAAAATGGGAAAAAGTGACGAGAAGGAGACGTTTTCAAAAAGAAAAACGCTGTGAAACAAATCGAAAAACAAAGGGGTTTCGGAAAAAAGTATGGAAAAGTTTATTGGTTCAATTCATAAAATTTGAAAATCTATTGGTAATAAAACAAGGAATTATTTGTTTTATTACCTACCGTATCTCAGAAGACGTTTTATTTATGAGTTTGAAGTCGTAAATTTCTCAAAATCCATCCTAGATTTTCGAATGGAAATAACAAAATTTTATTGTTCTAGGGCCCGTGTTCTCCCTGTTATTTCATGATGAATAAGCCTTTCACAAACCCTATTTTGAATTTTGAATTCTCATAGATCTACCATAATGTACCATAAAAGTCAACGTCATAGAAATGAAAATGTAGATTGATGGTTTATGTGATTGACACTTCTGGAGAAAATAAAAGATGGACTTCTTTGTAGAAGGGAACGAAAAAAAAATTGCATGCTTTCAGAAAAAAGAACAAAAAAGATTGGAAGAAAACCAAACCTTAATTAGAGACAAATGGAATGAGTTTGTGGAAAGTTTTGCAGAGATAAACGATAGAAATGAAGAGGAAGTTTCATTTAAATGCTTTCAAATTCTTCTTCTTTTTCAGTTTATAGAATTTAGAGAATGGGGAAGTGAATTTCAATCAACAATAGAGAATATAATTGAATTGAAAGAAGACTTTTTGGTCATCAGTCATCATCTGTTTTCAAATTATTCTTCGTCATCAAACAGTCTACCGTAATCCATTTTGAATGGATAAAAACGAACTTTTCGGAGTCACTTAAAATCAGCAAGGGACTCGTTTCAGAACACATTTTTTCTTTTTCTCTTCTATCATACCCTTTATACATCGATTCTCGGAATAGCCTTTTTCATCAAATCTTTGAATCTTTTCAATGTTTCCCATGAGACAATGACTCGAACTAAACAACAGAAGAAAAAAGAAAAAAAGGGGAATGGAAATAACCATTGGATGATAGATCTTTCTGTTTGTTTTTTTTCGTAAAAACTGCCTCCCTTGCATTAGAAAAAAAACGTTGAATTCAATAATCCTGAAAAAGAATTGTCTCTTTGTTTCCGCGACGGGAATGAGAAAAAGAAAGAGAGAAAACGTACTTTTCGGAGTCACGGAAGGGAAACCAAAAAAAAAGTACTTTTTGGAGCTTCGAGAAGCTTGTAAACTCATAAATTTCATGTGTCGGACCCGAATTCTGGACACAAAAAACAAAAAAACGAGCCAGAGTGGTGACTAAAAAAGTGTTGTTTTGGTGTTTCACCGAGAAAAAACTTTTGAGAAATAAGAAAACCGGAGGTTTGAATAAAAAGAAAAGAAGTTTTCTTGAGAAAAATTAAGTAGTTCGGATGAAAGAAATCGAAAAGTAATGTCTTATTCCATGAGAATTTCCAAGAGCCGTTCGTTGAACAATATTCAATTTCATCCTTTTTGATCTCAATTTCTTTTTAAAAACTTAAAACTTTTTGAACGTGTTCGTTGAGTATTCACGTGAAGATAAACATCATTGACCCGCCCATGATTACATAAATGAGAAAAAGTTCTAAATCAAAAGTATTTTTATATGAACAGCTGTAGGTGTGTGTCTTGAATCAATAAGTCTACAAAAATCTATTCAAGCAAATGGCGAAAAAGGTGAAATTTGATTTGAAAATAGACTTGATTGGAGGTGTTTTTGTAGGAATTGGATATACTGCGAGCCAGCAAAGAAATGCAAACTCAAGAGGATTCGGGTTCAATACGCGAAAAGAATAAGAAAACGAAACAACCGGAGGCGGCGCCTGTTAAGAAATTAAATGCTCCTCCACCAGGTAATACACACTTTTATCTTCCAGAATACACATTACTTCCAGCAAAAAAACCGATGCGATCAATGGAACCACAAGAAGACACAAAGGAACCGACGACTACGAATAACAAGAAGAGCCAGAAGTCTCCTTCGACTCCAAAAACAACGACTCCTTCAGTTCCAACTCCAAATAAACGAGCACCGAATAAACCAAGTCGAGAGAAATTTGGTCAAGAGAAGAGTGTGAATAGAGAGAGTCGAGAACAGATTCTTTCAAAGGTAGGAATGATTATTCGATAAATGAATAGAAGAGAAAGGGTTCAGAAGAGACCATCAGCTGAGAAAAACGATAAAGAGTCGGCATCTTCTCCTCCAAAAACGGAAGCAGCAAAAGAGCAAAAAGAGGTTTCGAAAGAATCTGCATCAACTTATGGTTCTATTAAACAAACGGAACGTCCGAAAACAGCAAAAAGAGACTTCGAAACAATGGAAAAACATATTTATAAAATGTCGAATTTCCATGGATACGTTTGCCGAGAAGATGTGTCAAGCCTTCTGAAAAACTCTGGAGATTGGCTTGTCAGACTGTCGGTTCAACCATCAAAAGAACCAGAAAAGAAGAACTCGAAAGGGACAAGCAGAGATAGAACAGCTAAACGATTGGAAGATTCACGAAAAGTTTTTGTCATTTCAGTTCATTGCAGTCAGTTTTTCTATTCATTCATTTCAGAAAAGTGCCCTAATTTTCATTTTGACAGAAGGAAAAACGACTGCTCCTGGGAAATCGAATAACAGAAATCTGGTGATTAAGGCTTCTGATGGCAAATTTTCGATTGATTCAATCAAATGGTTCATGAAAATTGCCGACTTATTTGACTATTATCAGGTTGCAATAACAACTCATAAGGGTGTATGTAATCGAAAATGCGAACACCGAAATTCAGATATTGTCTCTTTTCAGGCAGAATTTCAGCTTCTCACTCCAATTTTTCTATCTGTTTGGGAATTTCATCAAGACGACATTGATCTTCTCTCAAAAAAACTAGGAGAAGGCGCTTTTGGAGAAGTTCGAGTTGGACGAATGACCACAAAAGACCCGAAAATGTCGGCGACGGTTGTTGACGTGGCAGTGAAAATGTTGAAAAATGCAGAATCGGTGAATCGAGAACAGGTCGAAGAATTGTTGTTCGAAGCTAGAATAATGAGACGATTGGAACATAAGAATGTTCTGAGAACTTATGGAGTTTCTGTCCTTCGTGAACCATTATATTTGATGAGTGAACTATGTACAAGTCAGTCTATCTTCATGAAACATTCATTGAGAATCAATTTTTCAGACGGTGCTCTTCGTGAATATCTCAAAGATAATCAGAAAACAATAACTCTGGCAGATAAACTGAACTTTGTTCTCGGGTCAGCAAGAGGTGTCGAATACATTCATTCTCAGAAAATCATTCATCGTGATTTGGCGGTTAGAAATATACTTCTTGCTGAAGATAAAACAGTACGCAGTTTGTTGTTACCACCCAAAAATGTTTGTATTTTCAGCCGAAAGTATGCGATTTTGGTCTCTCGAAACTGACAGATCGTTATGAAATGAAAGAGCATTGCAAGATTCCAGTGAGATATTTGGCACCTGAAACTCTCGAACTTTTTGTTTTTACTTCCAAAAGCGATGTATTTTCATTTGGATGTGTCATTTGGGAAATTTATGAAAACGGACAACAGCCACACGATGGAAAGAATGCGCAAACGATCAGAGCACAAAGCAAAAAACGAGAATTTCTGAAACTATCGACGTCAGCGCCAGAATCTCTTCGAGAGCTAGTTGGCGAAAAGGTTTTTGTTGCTGATCCAGAGAATCGATGTTCGATGAGCACAGTAATTGATTTTCTAGGAGGAAACTGAATTAAGTCTGAATTTTCAGATTGTTCAATGTGCGGAGAAATTGGAAAAATCGACAAGGTGAACTTCTTTTCCTTGAAAAACCACGACTTTCAGTTTACATGAATTTTCATTTTATCAGTCAAACATCAAACAATTACATAGCAGATTCTCAGTTTCATCAATGACGTCATTTTCATCCACACCTCATCCTTGTACTTGGTTTCTCCGCAATCGTCTAATCGTCTAACTTTTCTTTTCTTCCTCCGGGTCATTTTGTATCCGTACATCTCTCGGAATCTCTTCGATTAGAAAGGTATTCGGAAAATCCCTATACGAGAAGAAGTAGGGCAATACGGGCAAATGGACAAGTAGAAGAGAAAGGGAAGAAGAGAGAAAAAGAACGCATTTCGAGGCGATACAATCCTTTCTTGTCATTCACTCAGATCCACATTTTGATATTGATTTTGTTTAGATCTTTGTTCGGATATTCTCAATTGTTGGTTATCTGGAACTGTTTCTCCCAAATGCTTTTTGTCTTTTTGAAATAACTATATCTCGAGATTTACAATCAAGTTTTTTCTGATATTTACAATTCGATTTTCTTCTTTTTCTTCCACAATTATATAATTTCAGTTAATTATGCCTCACAAAGAAACCCCTTTGCCTCCAAATTTCGTTTTCTCTCCACATGATAAGTTCTACTATGCTCCTGCCACGTGTAACTCAATGCATTATACAACTGCCGCTTATGTCTCAGCATTCATTGAATTCATTGTTATGGGAACGGGAGCTGTTTGTTTTTATGGTTTGTGGAATATCAAACTCTTCATCGGAAATGATTTTTTTCAGTGATGAGCCATAAAACCGAATCGATTGACAAATGGCTGTTTTATTTGCAAGCGGTTATTACAGTTCTTTCGTTATTCTCTTCACTTCTGATGACAATCGGAATTTCAAAAGAGAAACCACAGTTCTTCACTCCGAAGTTGACTTTCATCACTGTAAGTTGAAGAAGAAGGAGAAACTATTTCATTAAATATTGCAATAGAACAAGAAAATATATTTAATTTCAGCTCGAGATTGTATTCCTCCTCTTCTGGGCCGGGATTTCCGTCCTTTCCATGTCAATTGGAATTGATTTCACTCGAGCGGCATTCGGAAAGTTTGGAAAAGTTCTTCAAATCGAAAAAGACTATGGACCAATCTGGCCATTCAACGTTGCTGTTGTTTCATTTTTCACTGCTGCCATTGCTATTTGGTTGGGCTATTCCGAAACTTCCGTTCTAAAAAAAAATTTCCAGGACCCGAATTATTGTTCAAGGAGCCTGTGATTATCTTCTTGACAAGGAATACTTTGCCGATAAGCAAAATGTTGAACTGAGGGAATCATCAAAAACAAGATAATAATGCTTTTTGTCTTAATTTATTTTTCTTTGATCATTCCTACCGTGTTTCTGCTATTGTGGGTATAATAAATACTGCTTCCAAAATAGCTGAAAATTAGTTTTCCAAAGAACCTCATTTATTAAAGGTTCCTAAATAATGTTTAATAAAGAATAACGCATATTGTATAATGATGAGTGATTAAAATATTAAAAAAAGACCAGCTAATTTCCAAATCGTGATGAGACCTTGAAAGATACCGTATAGTACTTTAAAGGCGCATGCTTTTCAACAGGGTTTCTCTTGATCCCGCGCTATTCCATAAAAACTATTCATTCTAATCCCCGTTTTTCTTTTTTTCAGTTTCGGAGAGATTTCCAAATTTCAGATATCGTTCCTTCTGAAAAACAGTGCTTTTCGAAAAAATTGCATCGGTAATTCGGCTGAAGTTCAGTTTCCAGAGGTCTGAATTAGGACATTCCTGTTCCGAAAATAGGTTTCTCATCAGTTTATAACAGAGTTCGGATAATTTGGCAGAAAAGTTTTTCACATTAGTTTTCCCGTGAGCTTGCAATGTCCGTTTCATATTTCTCATTCATTGATAATTTCTAATCTTATTTCATTTATCGTTTTACAGGCACATCTCAAACTAAACCAGAAAAGCAAACATGGTGAGTTCTGTTTCTCCTATTCAGTCATTTCATATATGTATTGCTATAGCTATATAGTGCATGAAAGAGAGTAACTGCGCTCCGTTGTACGGCACCGCGAAACACCCTTTTTCGAATAATGATGTTCTATTGACTATTATACCAACAATTCATGAATAGACTTGTTCTAAAAATTTTTCCTCGTTATTTGATTATTTCATTGATTTTCAGAACGACCTAACAATGTCAACAAGGAAGAAGACGTCAGAAGCAACTTCAAACCTCCGGGTCGCCGTACGTGTCAGGTAAATTTCGATATTTCATACCACAAGTCAATAGTTTTGTATCTAGACCAATGAACGGAACAGAAAGAAGTGATAAATGCTCAAACATCGTCAAAGTAGACAAGTCTAAGAACACAGTCGATCTCAAGTCTAAGCCGTTTGGACCTTTCTTTCGTGTTTACGATGCAGACACCACACAAGAGCAAATTTACTCGGATCTAGTATCTTCACAGATCAAAAAAGTGATAGCTGGATTTAACTGCACAGTTTTCGCGTATGTTTGTTTTCAAAAATTATTTAATTTAACATTTCCCTTCGTAAACTAATACATTTTCAGTTACGGCCAAACTGGCACCGGAAAGACGTTCACAATGGAGGGAGGAAGAACAGATGCAAAGAGCTCAAGTGATGATCCATCCACTGGAATCATTCCACGTGCAGTGGAGGATATTTTTGAGCAACTGGAGTCTTCTGGATGCGAAGAATACTCACTCCGAGTCAGCTACGTGGAGCTCTACAACGAAGAGCTGTTTGATCTACTCGCTTCTACTATATCCGAAGATCGGGAACGCCTACGCATCTTTGAAGATGTTAACAAAAAAGGAGTAATTGTTTCGGGAGTTGAAGAAGTTCCTGTAAGAAATCGATCAGACGTGTTTAAGCTTCTTCAACTTGGAGCAGAGAAACGAAGAACTGCTGCCACTCTCATGAACATGCACAGTTCTAGATCTCATAGTTTGTTCATGGTAAATGTTGTCGTCCGAGAGAACACCCACACAGGAGAAGAACTTGTGAAACAAGGAAAACTGAACCTTGTCGATCTGGCTGGATCAGAGAACATTGGCAGATCCGGAGCACAAGGAAATCGTGCCAAAGAAGCTGGATCAATCAACCAGTCTCTTCTCACTCTAGGAAGAGTAATCCGATCTTTGACTACCAATGCACAGCACGTTCCATACAGAGAATCTAAGCTCACTCGTCTCTTACAAGATAGTCTCGGAGGATCAACAATCACTTCTTTGATTGCAACTATGTCACCAGCAAGTTCGAATTTCGAAGAGAGTCAAAGCACTTTGGAATATGCGATGCGAGCGGCTAATATTAAGAATAAGCCAGTATGCAATTCCAAAGTGTCGAAGAAAACTATTCTCAAGGAATACTCAGATGAGATTGAGAAGCTACGAAGAGATTTGAGAGCTGCTCGTGAGAAAAACGGAGTCATTATCAGTCAAGAGTCCCACGAAGAATTCCAAAAGAATACTGAAAAATGTCGTGAACTTGAGCAACAGTTAGACTATGCTGTCGATGGACTACGAAAATTTGCAGAAGATTTCACACACATGGACGAACAATATAAAAAGTTGTATGATAGAAAAGACCAGCTGGAAGATCGGCTCAGAGAGCGTATACGTGATATTGCCGTGAAAGAAAAGGAGCTTGTTGAAACGAACGAGAAACTTGACCAACACATTCAAACTATTGGGTTAATGCACACAGCAGCGTTAAAAACATACGAACAACTCTTGAAGTCGAGAGACGCAGCTGAAGAAATGGAAACTGATATTCGAGCATTCTGGAATAAGGTTGATGAAATGGGAGAAGCAGATAACCGTAATAAAGAAACGGTGGACAGTTTTGTCAAACAGGTTGGTACTTAGCTTTAATCAAAAAAATGTTTAAATGAGTTTTAAACGGGTTCATTAACTTTTCTTTCAGATGAATCTGTTCATCAACACAATTTCTAAGCAAGCTGATTCATTGAAAAACGAAGGAATCGCTGACTCGAAGGCATTTGTGGAAGAAATGAAACCTGAATATCAGTCAATTGAATCTGTCTCTGTGGAAATCACCAAGAACTCCGAGGAAATCCAATCAACAGTAACTAGCTGTTTCCAAAAGGCCGTAGAAATCGAGAAACAAGCAACTGATAGAATAACGAAAATCACGGAAGAAAACCATCAGAAATGGGATATTGTTCTAAAATCGTGTACCGATTACTACAAAGCTCACTCTGCCAGATCTGATGACTTGAATAAACAGCTGGTTGAACGGTTAGACGAAATCAAAAAACAAGTTTCTGATTTCTCAGAAGATGTTCGACCTCTTCTGACGGAGATTCGCAATACCACTTGCGATGCAGTTGAGAAACGGCAGGAGCAGAGCGCGGCGAACATAAAAGACGTTAAATCAACGTGCTCAACGATGGCTGCTAGTTTGAAAGTTCTTCTGTCTCAGATCGAGCAACTCTCTGTGAGGGCTGAAGAAAATCATGAAAAACAACTGATATCTGAGCAAAACACCCAAGAGTCTATTCTCTCCACTTTAAACACTGCTGAAAACGTGATCCAATCAATTGAAGACATGGCAGAAGATCAGTGTGATGTTAGAGAAATTGACGAATCAGCAAAGAGTGATCTTGAAGGAATTGACCTGGATCTTGAGACAACAGTTAAAGAAGCACGGGAGAAAGCTTCAGAAAGAGAAGCAGAAGCTAAGAGTGTGACGAATAATTTGGTTGTAGAAGCGTCGGCAAATAGAGAAGAAGCGATGAAGAGCTTGTATACCTTCGTAGAGAGCTGCTCTGGAAACAGTGAAAAGTGCATGAAAACAAAAGAAGCTGTCGAGAAAAAATGTGGCGAAACTTCTAATAAAATGGTTTGTTTTTCCCTAGCGCCGCCTTTTTAAAACTGCCAGTTTAAAAATACTATTATTTTTCAGGTTTCACTTCTAAACAAGTACGAGGAACATAGCAAAGAAACAATACAAGCGGCTGCTGCAGAAGTTGGCAAAGTTCATCTAGAATACGTTAACCCGGCTGGAAATGTGCCGCCGAGAATCATCCCAGCTTATACGATGACAGCTGAACAATTTTCACCGCCGGAGCCAGAAGCGTTGCTCGGAGAGAAAGAAGACGTAGACGGTAGTGATGAGGATGAACTGGCTAAGAAAAAACGCCGAGTGACTTCGTTTGTCAGAAGGGATAGCCTTCTGGATACGACAAACGTCTTTTTGAGTCCAAATGCTATTCGCAAGAGAAGAGAACAGACGATCGACGAAGAAGAGGATATCGAAAACTAAATGTTCACTTCGCTGTTTTATTTTTCATGTACAATATTTCGTTTTTCTCATTTTCATCTCGATCCCAGTCTTTCTAATTCAGAATAAATTTCATTTAATTTAACTCATAAGTTTTGTTCCAGTTTCTTAAGATTTCAAGAAAAAACTATCAAAGACATAATCTCAATTGAAATAAATCTCCCAACCTACAGTTTCAGATACGACGGTATCGAAGTTATCAAACGAAAAGCGCGACGCAAACGCAGAGTTTCTCTTTGAGAATAACGAAAAAGAAAATGAAAATGAACAGTTTTCTTCCCATTCAATCAAATATTTCTTATTTAAAATCAAATAGAAAGAATCCCAAAACAGCATGAATCTTTATTAATAATTGAGAATCCAGTTGAGAATACTTCTCTTTCTTCTCTTATAACCCAATTCTGGATTGTAACTGGCATATCCAACTGTATCCATTATGTTATTGAACAACCAATAAGATCCACCATCTGGATAATACATTTTCTCTTTTGATGTTGCCAATCCATCCATTGTTGCAGTTTCACAAGTGGTTGTTCCATTCAAATAGAGCTTCAATTTCATATTTATCCCCCCAGAATCCATCTTTTCCATGAGAAACTTACTTTAAAAACCAATGACATATCTCCATTTTTGACGAAATCAGTCGGAATAAACCTCTCGAAACTCATACATTTTCCAGTTTTAAAGAAACTATAACCACATTTTATTTCAGCTGCACACACTTTTCCACATTCATCCGCAGTCGCTGTTGGCTTTGTCGAAAGTGCATAATCAGCGAAATCAGCATCCTCCGCTTTCAAATTTTCCCAAACTGCCATACAAGGTGCTTTTGAATCAGGTGCCGGCGATGTCTGTTCAGAAACAGTATTCACAGTCGTCTGTTGATCGGATTCAGGTGTTGTTGGTCGATTGGCACGACATGGTTTCGCTCCCTGAATATTCATTTTACGCGATTAAATAGAACAATCAAATGGAACAAACCGTTGCCACGTCGATTGCAACGGCAAAAATCGCCAAGAGAGTGATGATTTGAAGCCGCATCTCTCGTTTCAAGAGAATGGATTTCGATGTTTTATGGATACCTCATTGTCTCATGCTTTATGTTTCTCATAAAATGTGAGAACTCAAGAACTCTCTCGTCAATCATTTCGATGAAGGAAGTAGAAAATGATGTTCAGTGCTATATAAACAGTTGAGAACGGTTGGCACATCTTCTTGTCAATTCTTAAAGTGAGATAAGTCGAAAGTAAGATGAATGGAGGAAATGTAGAGAGCTAAAAAGTGAGATTTGGATTCGTGTTCAGACAGTTTCTTCATTTTGAAAACTCGTGTTATTTGTAATAGAATGCTATAGATGTTTAAAAAGCAGTTCAGAGAATTCATATTAAACAGTTCATTTCCTCAAAAATAAGAGAGAATTAGTACATAATAGACAAATCTTCTCGAATGAGTCCTTCTAATGCTTTCGTCACATCCTCCACTTTTTGTTTCAATGTTTCCGGAACAGTTATCTTTTTCTGAAATGTCTCATTTTCAGAATAATCTTTTCATCTTTCAATTACCTTAATATAATACAAAAGACACAGATAAAGAGATGCGTATTGTTTCATACTTTCAACTGCATTCGGTCTCTGAGTTCGAATCGCTTTCACAATTTCAGCGATTCTTGGTTCCGAACTGTCATTCAAACAACAGAAAGCAGCACCCAATGCGATGAAGAAACCTGCTCGACCACAACCATTCTTCGAAACAACCATCATTTTGTCACTTCCATTCGAAGTTTTCACAAAGTTCATGACATCGACAACTGAACGAGTCGTGTTTGCATATTTGACAGGTACTCCGAATGGTTCCCATCCAGTATGAACGTAGACATTCATCATCACTGAATTCGAAAAACCGTTCGGAAGAACTTCGACTGTGTAACGAGTTCGTTCATCGTCCATCTTCTCCACCTGAATTCATTCAATTCGAAATCTAAAAACTCGGGAATTTACCTTTCGAATATTGACAAACATTGAACCGTAGTAGACATATGCACCACTTGTCGTTGGAAAGAAATCATTCTTCGCATCTTCTGATCCCATTAAAACATACATCATGACAACGGATTCATTGAATGCAGCCTTCCAAAACTCTTCTTCAAGCCCTCTTTTCGGAATTTGAGCCATCAGAATTGGATAACGACAATGAGGAACAACGATTGATGACATATTTACATAGATTTCTGGTTGATTGGGGATTTTGACAAGAGTTGAATCAACGATTGGATAGACATCTGATTGATTCTGTTGAAGATTCATCTTCCACTGAAGACAATCCTTTTCCACGTTTACTTTCGTTGCGCACACTTCAATGTATTCGAGACGAGTTGTTGAGGCATCTGAAAACATATGAAACTTCCAAAACAGACCAGAAAGGAATTCACCAAGTTTATCAATATATGAAATGGCGACATCTTCAGCCTTCCATTTAGTATTCGTAGGTGTTGGAGCTAATGGTTGAATCGCGGCTGGACCTGGAGGCGGTGAAGTTGCCGTTGGAGTCGCTTCCCTTTCAATCGTTTGCTGTTTGGCAGCTGCTTTATTGGGAGTTGATGGTGGTTCGGCGAGCACGTTAACACAAGTATCAGAAACTGTTATAGTTGGAAGAAAAAGTCCCCCATCCGAATTTTCTTCTTTCTGTTTTTTGAGATTCGCTTTGGATCGACGTTGTTTCAAACTGGCATTTGATGTTGAAGCATGTAGTTTTGTACTTGATCTCTCCTTTTTCGCCTTTTTCTTTATTGTCGGTTTTATTTTTGTTTTTTTCGGTGGAACAACTCCTATCAGTCTACCATTAATATTGTTGATTTGTTTTTTTGCTTTCTTCTCTTTACTGGAATTTCTTTCGGTTGTAATCTATTTATTGCCACAACTCACGAAGACATTGTTTTGTTTTCTTCTTATTCTTGAAGAATATGATTCAGAAAACCTAATCTCAACATGTGAAATGGTTCTTTTCCAACTCTCGTCTTCTATATATACACATAAGTATCACGCCACGTGTAATGTACGTGGAATCGGAAGGTTACAACTTGGGATTTAAAATGTATTTTTTAGAACAGCAGTATTGAACTCATGGTTTTTTTTTCAGGGATGAAAAGTGAAAACTTAACGTTTAAAGCTCAAGAGGATTTTCCCATTGATTTGCTAACTCACATTCTATTTTCACCTTTATTGTTTTGCAAACATTTTTATACCTAAATATGAGAATATTCGTGTTTTTGTACGCTCTCGCGATTCAAGCCTTGCCAGGCAATTTAGCTCGTCAGCTATGACGTCTGGAGTGTTGCGAATGTGTTTGCGTATTCAGTTCGCCGCCAATCAAAATAACTCGAATTACAGCAACCTCTGTTCTCGACAATGGCAGAAGAACCGTTTGTTTTCACACTCAAAAAGCGGAACAATGATGATTCTGAAGACGATTGGGACAGATATTCGGAAAATGTTCGACCGACAAGAAGAGGAAGAAAAATTGATGCATTGTTGAGAGTAAATAATAAATATTTTCAAATAAGAGTGAAATAATTACCCGATTTTCAGAAACCCGAAGAAGTCGTCACTGAAGCCATGGCCAGAGAGAAGCTTGATATTCTTTTGAATGAACTTCAAGAATCTCAGAACTCTGCTGAAGAAGACGAGCTTCCCAAAATCCTCGAATTTTGTTCATGGTTTGAAGAAAAATTGGCAGTTGGATCTCACAAATTATATTATGAATTACTTTGGAAAATTATCAGCAGGTTGTTTCAAAAGCTAATAGTTGATTTGAATTCATTAAATTCAGAAAAGGATTTATTGAAAAGTACATGGAAGACGAGAGAATGCTGAAGATTTGGGAAAAAATGGCGGATAACAGTGCAGGACACGCTCATGAAATTTATCAATTTGCAATCAGTAGAAACTCATTGATTAAGTCAGTTTAGATTCATTTATTCAGTCTCGATTCTGTTTTTTTCAGATGCGCTGCTCTTTATGCTCGCTGGTCCCAGTCTGTCGAATTAGCAGGCGCAGTTGTCGAGGCTCGACGTGTTTTGCTGTTGGCTCGTACGAACTGCGCAGTTCCTCTGAAAATTTTAAACGACGCAGAAGATGAACTTGAAATGAGAGAAATGCGACGACATCTTCAAGAAAGAGAATCAGATGATGATGAAGATATGGAGGAAACACGAAAAGCATTTACTAATTTACCAGGTTAGTCTTTTTTATATGTCTGCATTTACCATACTTTTCTTTCATAGTCATTGGCGAGAAACACACAGTTCCAATCGTCCGTCTTCCCTCCATTTGTTCTGATTCTACGAAAAAAGCAATGAAATTTGACACAGAAAATGTGACAAAAGTTCAACCAGTCTGTACTGGTAATCTAATGCAGCCGTTTGAGGTTTGTGATACTTCGTGTATTCATTACTGAAAATTTAAATTTTACTCTCAGGTACTCCCTTATGCTGACGCCGACGATGTGGAATATCTGAAAAATGTTCATGAGTTGAATGCACACATTGAACGGTATGCTATCAAAGAAACTGTAAATCCCAGCATTACTGGAACTTCTTCTTCATCTTCAGCTACGGTATTCAACTGTTTTCTTCTTTAATGTCCAATAAGTTGATTTGATTCAGATCTATCCCGTTTGCCATAGTGGTTTCGAAGTTTGGACGATTGAAGGATCGAACCCAACGAAAGCAAAAGCCAGAATGACGATTAAACGCATTTTTAAAGAAATATCTTTCGAGGTTTGAGAGATTACGATGATGGGTTTCTATCAGAATTATTTCCAGGAATACGCTGCTTCGTTACTTCCGAATCATCCATCAATGATCAGATTGGCTGCCAAAAAGTTGGATTTCGATGAAACATTATAAAAACCGGTTCTCAATTATTCATTTTGTCATAAAAACAAGCATACTGTGAAATCAATGGAAAAAGATAAACTAACAATGGAATTCTTAAATTATATTATGTACTACATCACACTTTTATTTTCATTTTGCATTCGATCACAATGGAATGAACTGTAACTATTTATTCAAGTGAATGAAGAGAAGTAAATTCAGCTAAAATTAAAGCTTTACGTGGTTACAAGATTGAAGAAAAACAGCACGGGGAAGAATGAAAACAGGAATTAGTGAGAATTGAAATGAGAGCTCTTTTATATACATAACAAGGCACTGATATGAAGAGAGAGTGAGAGAGAGAGAGAGAGAGAGATGGAAGATGTATTTACTCGTTCTTCTTCATTTGATTTACTCTTTCTTTGAGTTCTTTGACTTCTGATAGTA
The DNA here is from genome assembly GCA_016735795.1 of Caenorhabditis tropicalis. Lineage (NCBI taxonomy): Eukaryota > Metazoa > Nematoda > Chromadorea > Rhabditida > Rhabditidae > Caenorhabditis > Caenorhabditis tropicalis. Next base: position 7,520,179 of record CM028614.1, on the reverse strand, counting down.
ATGTCGATAGCATATCACCGAAATCCTTCTCGTTTCTGCTGAAATTTCAGAATTGGGACATTCGGAAGGTCTTCTACTCACCTAACGACCACAGTTGCTTCCCTATGAAATCCTTGAATAACATAGAGATTCGCAAATAAGAATAATGCGAGAAGAACAATGATTGCCAACAAAAACGGCTTGTATTCAGCCGAATTTTCTTCGCCTTTTGGCCTTTGAGTCAATGAAGAACTCTCATTGTTTCGTGAACGCATTTCTGATGAGAAGTTGTCATCGTTCATTCCCTTTTTAAGCTCTCCACCGGCAATCAGTCTCTCCGTTCCAATTTTCTGTGAACGACGGCGACGTCGAGGACTTTGAGTGTCAGAAGACTGAACAATTTCAGATGTTTCTGTCGTGTCGTTTGTCTCTGGGAAAGTGGATGATGTGACGGATCTAAAAGAAATAATTTCATAGTACTTCATATTGAATCTTTCGCATACCTCTTATCGGCTTCTGGATTCTTTTCCGTATATTCGTCGAACATTTGACTCAATGTTTTATAGTGCTCATCCAATGCATTAAACGTACTTTTCTCGACGATTGTTTTCAAAAATCCCCAAGTGCTTTTCTTATAATTGATGGATCCATGAACTTTAACCCGACAAGACATTGGACCAGTTCTAGAAACACAATACCGACAGTCGACTGTGAAGTTTTCTGCATATGGAACTCCTCCGTTGTGAGTCTCTTTGTGCATTGTGAATCCCTGTTTTGGATTTGGGAACCGAGTGAGCGTTTGCTTCTCATTCACAATAATCGCTTTCGGAGCCAATGGATTCGTGACGGAGACATTGAAGGTACAGGTACGTGTATTCTCTCCTTTATGATCTCGAACCCACGTGGCTGCCACAAATGAATCAACTTTCATTCGGACATTACATTCAGCGAAGAATGGACTTTCGGTGAACATAAGTTCATAAAACTTTTCAACTGAGACCTTGATATCTTTCTCCATTAATAGTCTTCCTGCATGATTTTCGCATTGACACGAGACGACTTCTTCGTCTTCCATATCCATTTGTTCCGAAAGATGAGCAGTCGATTCGTCATCGTGGAAATCAGAAGATGTTGAACTTTGAGATGTGTTGTCTTTTTCCACGTTTTTTGGAGTAGGAATGGATCCATTATTGTAAGATGGAGAGGCAAGATTCTGAAAATAATTATGGAATGAAGAGTCATTTTATCTATTTATGAAATGATTTGTTCATTTATTTCGTAACAAGTACATCCTGTCATCATCTATTTTCTCTCTTTTTCTCATCGTTTTTCTCACTATTTGCTCTTCGCTTTCGACGTCTTTTCTTGCAAATCGAAACGACAAAATATAAAGATAAATAACGGAAACCGATCGTTTTTGTATCGATTGATTTGGTTTCATTCAAAAGTATCAAACTCAAAAAAACATACAGTCATATTTTCTGTTGATTCTGTTTTTGTAGACGCTGGAGTTCCTCCTTCCGGCGGTGTTTGGTTTTGAGTATTCTGAAAATGATCAAATGATTGGAAAAGAAGACACATAAACTGGGAATAGAGCTCTAGTGACATCATAATAATGAAACTGAAAGTATCGGAGTTTCCGATCTTATTTTGAAGATCTCCGGGTAACGTCATAGAGAACACATCGGAAAGAAACAGTCAACTGACTTTCTCTATTCAAAACAACAATGAGTGGTTTGTTTTGTAAAGAAAGAGTTCATTGAAAGATAAAATCTGAATTTCAAACATTAAATTACCAACCTGTTTCACTCTCTTTGTACTGTTTTTTCTAATGAAACTAGCTGTCATTTGTTTTGCTAATTTCGCCAATATTTTCATATTAGAATGAGTTTTTTCTTTGCTCAGCCAAAGAATACAAAATGAATAAATATTTAGGTTGAAACACCAAATGGTCAGTGGATGTATTCTTTTTCTTTTAAAAGCATGGGCGGTATGAAGGCAGAAATAGATAAACTAAGGAAGAAAAGGGGCGTGGCCGATGAGACTATGACCATAAGGTCAACAGGCGGAATGTTTGACTACAAAACCAGAAAAATAGAGGTTTAGGAGATGAGAGAGGCGCAGTTATAGAGAGAAGTTTTCAAAAGTTTTCAGTCGGAACAACAATGAACATTTGAAAATTCAAATTGAAACTCGCCTTTTTCAGTTGGAAATTGATAAAAATTCTAGGATTGAGAGAGTCTTTTCACTTTTTTCCGAAAAGTTCAAAATTAGGAAATAGTGTTTGAGAAGAAGAGACGCTGACAAGTTCTGAATGTCTGTGTCTCTCTGTTCTCTAAAAAAAGAATAAAAAGACGACAAATAGAGTAGTTTCCAGAGAAAAAGAGAGAAAGACGAAAAGTGGTCGCTCACTTAACGGAGGAGTCTTGGAAACGTGTTCTAAGCGTGATTTATGTGTGCATGAGTTGTCAAGAGAACCATTCGAAACTCTAGATTCTCTTTCCCGTCATTCCGTGATTTGATACCGGTCTGTCTCGTGAACAAAACGTTCGATTGATGAGCAACTTATTAGAGTGACTCATTTTATATTTAGACAACGAGAATGACGTTTCATGAAAGTTTTCCCTCCTACCAACGGATTATCGAGATTGCATAGTGATGTATTTCGGGGGAAAACGATTACGTCTTCGTCTTCTAGAAATAAGAAGAATATGAGAATGAACTTTTGATAAGATGAGAAAGTTGATTCTGGTTAGGTAGATAACAATGAATTCCCTTTTTAAAGAAACTTACCTCATCGCACACTTGAATCCAATCCCATCTTCCATTTGGAAACATTATGGCTTTTGGAATAAATTCTGTTTCATAGTTAACAGAAGAAATATCTTCATTTGAGATGGAAATTATATCATAATCTTCGGAATCAACAGAGGAATTTCCAGTTAAACTGATAGTTTCGAATTCTTTTTCTCCATCCAGAGATTCAGAAAAACTCATTCTTTTCCTTCTCAAATTATGAGATGAAGAGAGAGAGAAAAAGAGAGAGAGAGAGAGAACTGTTTCGGCCAACGGAGGAATAATTGAATAAGTAGAAGGAGTCTTCTGTTCGAATGAAAATAGTCGGAGGGGCTGTCTCATGAAAAAGAAAAAAGAAGCAGAATACTGTCAACGGTAGATTATTGTTTTTAAGTGCAAGGCGGCACACAATGGCACAAAAAAAATTATAAATAGAACCATAGAGAAAAGATCAGATATATCTATCATTTGTACTGAATGGAAAACTATCTGCGAAGTCACTAATTGTGATTAGAAAGGAAAGTGAAGATGAATCTGAAGGAGGAATTCATAGATATGGATTATATTTAGAAGAAGGTTAAGATTCAATCATAAATGACAAAAACTGAGAGAATTTCAACAAAACGAACCTTCTCTTCACTATTATAAACCATATCCCAAACTTCTTCCCTCGTCATTGCTCTTCCTTCTTCAATTACTTTCTGATGAGCAGTCGTCAATACTTGAAACGATTTGTCACGATTGATGAACGAAGCGAAGAAATATTTTTCGCTTGTTTCACGTTCAAACTGGAATCATCCATTTAGAACTTGGATAAACCAAGAAGAACAAAGACAATACCTGAATGGAATTCGGAAAAATGAAAGCGGCTTTCATCTTTTTGATCAGTTTGATTTCTTTCATTGGAATGACCAAAGTGGTTTCCCATCCGATGATATTCGCATAGAAACAAACATTGAATTGAGAGATGAACATCCGTCCTTGAGCAAGAATTTCTCTTTGATACGCACATGAATAGGCTGAAAATCATTTCGTTCAGATTTAGTTTCTTTTCTTTTTGAACTAATGTTCTGACTGTGTTCGAATTGACTGATTTCTTTCATTCAGTTCTTGGAAACCTATCTATAAAAAACGGTTCAATTTTGAATGCCCTCAGTTGTCCTCGTGGATATTTCCGCTTGCAGTTTAACTGCTAAAACTCAATTTTTCAAAATAATCATCAAAGTTTCATTTTTTCTTCTTATGATACTTTCATCCAGATTTGAATTGTATCACTCCTTTTATTTTCAAAGAAACAATGCACTTATGCCAAAGTTTCATCCTCTCTCTCTCTCTCTCTCTCTCGGTATTTCGTTTATTGGAAATGAAAATGTCCGTGTCAGTCACTGCCATTTTACTATAATCTTTATAACTTCACTTTTCTTCTGAGAATTTGAAAAGCAAAAAGAGAGGTATATCTATTGAAGACAGCCTCTTTCATAGTATTTCTCATTCAAAAACAATAATAATCGAAAAAAAAGGAAAATTATTCTAAAGGGATCAGATTGATATGGAAAATAAGAAGTGTAATACATTTATCTGAATAGGAACAATTCAATCAGCTTCATTGAACTACAGTTGTAGTATCAGGAAGTAAATCTAGATCATTCTTTCGAAAATGAATCTGATAGTTTTTGATTACTGTAACATCTGCTAGTTAATTTATCACGTGATCAGTTATCATCAGATTATACGATTATCAGTAAAACAGTGATTCATTACCATATTTAGCATGATATTAGAATTTCGTAATCAGAAAAAGGGCAAATTCAGAGACCATTTTCAGAAGTTGTTATTATTTGTAATTTATGAAGTATTAGTTCTTTACATTGATAGAATCTACAGAATTAGTCACAAAACGCCAACAAAACATAACTATTCAAAATAAAAAGATACTCACAAGCCAAAAATTGATCCGTTTCCTCGATGAGTCCTTTATCGACAAATATCTTTTTGAATTGTAGATTCCTTTCGTGATAACTCGGATGAATTAATTTCTGAAATACGCTATCACACTGACGATATAGAGGTTCAAAAGAAAACTGACCATAAAAATGTTTTTATCCGGCTTCTCGGCAAAATATTTTTCCATTCGACTTTTCGTTCTCGTCCCGTCATCACCTCTAAAAAAACAATTTTGTTTAGTCAAACATCAATAATAGAATCAATAATCAATCAGGACTTTTACCCATTTTGAATATGGATTTGAGATGAGCGGCGCTTTAGAATAACCATAACAAAAATAAATAAAATGCCTCATTTTCCTTTTTTTTTGAGATTTGGAACTGAAGAAAAAAAAAGAAATGCGTGGATTTGAGATCACGTGTTTCTCGAGTTTTATGTCATTTTTCACGTCGATTTCAAATCAAATCACCTTTTTCCATCATCGCTCATCATAGACGAGTTCGAGCTGAAATTGAAATGTTCGAAACTTCTAAGAAATCATTTTCTGTTTTGGAAACAGATAATTCTATCTATGTTTTCCATGAAAATCCCCAAAACAGGAAGTTCTGAAATGTCTTACTCAGATAAAGGAGAAACTAGAGAAGTCAAAGTATCAGCAGGAGTTTCAGCAGCATCTGGAGACATTTGAACACCGGAATCAGATAAAGACGTCGGACGAGAAGTCATCGTCATTGTCGATGTGGACGTCATCAACCACGGCGAATCAGAATTCAGAAAATAACTGGATTCAGCCACTTTGATTGCAGAGAATTTCAGAATAAATATGAATTAAAGGTGTTATTTGAAGATAGAATAATCAATTTCTTTGTGTCTCTGTGTCCAGTATAATATAAATATCTCAATATGTAATGTGTGTATATATTGACATTCATATCAATACACACACAAAAACTGATAAAGTTCTCCATCAAAAAGTGTCCTCCTCCTCCATTCTTTTCTATATTTCAGTCACATCAGTCTTATTTCTTTTTTATTCAATGCACACGACACACCACTCACTGAACACTGTTTTCAGTAGGAAAAATGGTTTTTATCACACAAAAATTAAATTATTTCTAGAATAATCTAGAAAGAGCGAAGAAAAAGAATCGAGTAGTCTAGTTTAAAAGTGTGATCTTATCTTCAAATAGTTAGACACACTTTCATGAAAATTCTGATATTTTAAGAGGAAATGAGTCCAGTTGTACTGTGATTCTCAACAGATCAGAACTTCATGAAAACACATTCCGAAGGTGATCTTTCTACTTCCTTCTCTAACTTCAGCCGTTCCGTAGAATACAAACTACAACTCTCGTAGAGGTCAACATCTCTTTTTTGCTCCGAAAACACGAGAGATCACAAACATAAACTGCACTTCAAACACACTTTTTACTCGATGAACTCCGTCGGAAGCCACACAGAAAACGATGTAGTGACCGATTGTAGGCAACAAAATGTGACAAAACGAATCTTGGAATTGTATATTCGGAAGTTATTTTGGGAAGGGAACAGACTATCAAATCGGGATAATCTCCTACAGTAATCTTTTTCATAAAATGAATTGAATCAAAAGACAGATCAAAGTCGATAAAAGATACCCTCAAATTAATAAGCTGTCAATAACGACACAAAATTTCAACAAAAGACTAAAACAGGCAAATTCAGTAATGATGATTCTAAACACTCAATCTCAGGATTTTGAAATACAGATTGAATCTTTAGGTGATATATCTACTCGGATCTTTTTTGAGCTAGACTGTTTTGAGGAAGATACAATTCGGAATATTGAATAAAAGTATCCAACTATCTCCAGATGCCAAACTCCACTAATCTACGATAAGAGTATTAAAAACAAAAAAAAGAATCAAAAGCTGGTTATTTCAATCACATCCAATTCATTTTATCACCAACTTTATCATTCATTTCCCCTATTTCCTCTTTCCAAAAGTTGCTCACAAATCTCGGTTTTCAATTTCAGAAAACCGTGATTTGTTCCGACTCGTCTAATCATTCGAATAATCAACCTTTCACCAGAATTTTTTGATCAAAACTCTTATCAATCATTTGATTTCTGCGTCTCTCCAACCGCATAGATAGCATAATAAATTGTGTCGGTTTTTATCAATTTCGGAATAATTTCAACTCGAATATGTCCGTGTACGTGAGTAGTCTCGAGTTGTCGATGATGACAGCGAAAATGGGAGGAAATTGGGAAATTTAACTGCTGTTGCATAGTTAATAAACGGAATCGTATGATAGACGGAAAAGTGACGATTTCGAAATAAGAATATAGAGTTTGATCAATGGAAAATTATCATTTTAATTAGAAGTACATCTGATGATTCAGATGATTCTTCAATTGAGTCAAGGGGTTTTAAAAAGTTGGAAAAAGTTGGAAAAAGTAATGACTAACTTTTGTTTTCTTTTCATAAATAACAGTGATAATATCAGCATCTGATATTCAATCCATAGGAAACCAGGTGAAGTGAGAAGAGAATTCTAATCGAGTGAGTCAGAACTCAAATAAAGTATTGAAATGGAAATGAGGAAGATGTTATCGAACGAATCACTTCATATCTTCCATTCTTTTGAAGTAAACAGGAAATAAGAAAGAAAAGACAATTAGGTCAGTTATGATGAGTAGCAGAACCAGTAGTTTATAGTTTTGAATTAAAAGAAAAACAAATTAAAAGATTTTAGTGTTTTTTAGAAAAGAAATTAAAAATCCAAAAGATCCACTCACTCTTGATAATCATCATCAATAGCATTTTGTCTTCTCAATATCGTTCGACTCCTCTTGTCTACATCTCCTCGAGCACTTAAACTTCTTGTTAATATTCCACGTGGAACCGAAGAAGCGGGAGCCTGACTCGGACGAATTATCACAGAACGAACCCGTTTGAAAACACCTTGCCGATTGGAAAATTCTGAAAATGTCCTGTATTTCAGTCATCATAAGATGAACCAAAGAAAGCATACCTGCGCTCATCGCGAAAAGAAAAGTCAAAGATCTTACAATATATCTTTTGTTCGTATAGTATGTCTTAGAATGTGCAGTAGTGCTTTTGTTTTTGTCTGAAATTTCCAGCCACAAAAATTATTGTATTGCTTCGCTTCTGTGTTCTCATTTTTTGTGTATATGTATTTTTATTTACAGTCATTATTTCTTTTGAATGGAGAGAAAGAAAAGAACGAAGTGAGAACAAAATGACATCAAATGCTGATATTTTACAGACAATTGCAATTACAATAGTGCATTACACGGGAATATAGATTGAAAACAATTATCACGGGAAGTTCATATGATGGGGATCTATGGGGCCGAATCATTTGCTGGTCCGACTGACAACCCAATCTTTTTGACAGAGTGGGCATCTGTTGTTTTGGCGTATCCATTGGGTCATACAGCACAAATGGAATGAGTGATTACAGTCTCCCCAAACCACGCAGCAGTCAGCATTTGGTTCAGATTGACAACGAAGGCACTCTTCTGAAAGTAACTACATAGGAATGAGTTGCCGTTTCGATGGTCGCTATTGAATAGAAAATACTAAAAAAGAGATTTCATGAAAAAGTCTGTTCTGCTTATATTCAACTTGAGATTACGTTTTTAACTATATAACTGACCCATTAAATGAACTCTGCAAATTGCGCAAGTGTCACATTCGACATCCCAAGCCCAAATAGCCAAAGCATTCCATTTTTTGAGAGTGAATGGACGATTCTCTGTTGAGTTCGAGGTTTTCTGCTTTCTGCAAAAAAGTGAATCAATAAAAAATGAAATAATCGGAGCTTACTGAGAACTTCCACTCTCTTCTTGCATTGGAGATTCAGCTGAGTCGTTCGTTGTGCTCATTTTCAAAGAATTATTGATTTTCAAGAAAAATTAACGTTTTGGACCGGTTCTCTTCTAACGCCGTAATAATCAAAACGCGATGGAAATGGCGAACGACACTCCGTTATCCCTTTGCGCGTTGTTTATTTATTTGTATTCTTCCGAAAAAATCTCCTTTTCTTTCAATTTTCGAAGAGAATAACGTAGGTTTTTCTGTTAAAAATAATTGAAAATGTCACGAAGAAGACAGTTTGAAGGTGAGCAGCTTTAGAAAAAATCCTTGAATAAATTTCTCGAACCTGATCGTTTCAGAAGACGAAGAAATCCAATCAAAACGACGTCGTGGAGCCACTCTTATTGGAGATGTAGAAAAGAAACTTCAAGAAGTTATTGGAAGAGTTGGAGACAAGGTATTTCATGATTTCTAAACAATTGTTTTGTGAATATCACAACAAAACAGCGTTAAATATGGACGGTTTATATTTATGATACTTTCAGAACACTGGTTCATCGATTGAAGCCAATTTGGATAAACTCACCACATTCCTGCACGACGATCTTGACAAATATCGATCATCAATCATTGATATAGTGACCGGCTGTGCCATTTACCTCCCAAATCGTGTTACCGTTTACACTACACTTGTTGGATTGCTGAATGCCAAAAACTTTAATTTTGGAGGAGATGTTGTGGAACGACTTATCGCCGAGCAGCAAGAGCTTTTGTCTAAACAACAATATCAAGAAGCACAGAATCTCGCTATCTTTCTATGTGATCTCGGTAATTCAGGAGTGCTGACAGCTCAATCAATCGGAGAGTATCTGGAAAGTTTCATATCTGCTGCATTCGAAGAAAATGTACCACAGGTTTGTTACGAATTTTTGAATTCTGAAATTATCTACAAAAGCTGTTTTCCTTCAGGTCAGAAACGATTTTTACATACAAACCGTACTGCGTTGTCTCCCATGGATTGGTAAAGAATTGACAGAAAAAGCTTCGGAGCAAATGGAGAATATTTTGGAAGCTGTTGGAAAATATCTTGAAATGAGAAACAAGAGTCATGTAGCAGTAAGTTCTTTAATCACTAAAAATAATATTTCACTGACGAATTCAGCTTCTCCAAGTTTGGCGAGAAGGGTCAACTGACCAAGAGCAAGAAGATTATTTGGAAAGTTTATCAGCCCAAATCGCAAATTTGAAATCAGCAAACTGGATGGAAAATCACATTCCGAGACATTACATCGGTTTCGAAAACGTTCTTCAAGACGCTCTTCAACATAATTTACCAAGCTTTGCTTCTCCAGAGCATACACCTGAAATGATTTATCCATATCCACTGGTCGTGTTCCGTCTGTTCCAGGATGCAGACTGCGCATCGTTTTCAGTGAGTACATCTGATAATTCATCCACGATGATTCCTTTTTTCAGGACAAACCACTTCCTGGAGGTGCTTCTATCGACCGATTCCTATTCGAAGGTGAAATTTCATGGATAATTGAAAAGAATAGATTCAATAGAAAGTCCTGTGCTCGTGAACTTATTGCTTTTGCCGAAGAGAATCCATCAGTTCCAATCGGTTTCCTTCTTTTCGAAACGATTTTCGGACAAATGCTTCGACTCCCGCATCCACCTTATCCTGCAATTTTCCATTGTAAGTGCTTTAACACAAAGAAAGATAACACGACATTTTCATAGGTTCACTTATTCTCGAACTTCTGAAACTGAAACCGGATGAGTACCCACAGATTCTTGTCCAAACTGTTGATTTGATTTATCAACGAGCCGATTCGATGCAACCGATTTGTCTTGACAGGTATTTTAATTTCACAAGTTGCATTTCTTGTCAACTTCAATTCTAATTTTCAGAATGGTCGATTGGTTCAGTTTCCATCTTTCCAACTTTCTATATCGTTATACATGGTCTGACTGGAAGGACTGTTTAGCAGTAAGTATATTTTGATACGATGTTTCTGTCAAACACCAACTATTGAACTTTTCTTATTTTCAGAAAGATTCATACGCCGGAAGCCAAATTTTCTTGCGAGAAGTGATTGAAAAATGCCGTCGCCTTGGATCATATGAGAAAATTACATCTGTATTGCCACAAGATTTCGTTAAGATCCATCCATGCTCTCCAGAAATCCGATATATAATCGACCAAGGTATATTCATATCTTTGAGTATTTTATAATCATTCATTCTTCAGAGGACACGGCATTATTCCAACGATCAGAGACATTCACCCAAATGTTCCAAGAGCGTCAACCAGCAGATGCTTTTTTGAATGAATTGAAATCGAGCGATGATAACGACGAACTTCCATATAATATCAATGAATTTGGTCTTTTTGTGATGGTTATGCTGAAAATGGCATCAAAGACATTCTCACACAATTTTTCGGCTCTTTTCAGGTAAACTAGAGAAACCATCTAATTTCCAATTTCCGTGCTTCCAGATATCAAGCTGTTCTAAAAACGATTTGTGACATATCAGAACAATATCAGGAAAAACTTTTGGAAACGTTGTATTCTTGCTGGAAAACGAATCAACAAATGCTTATGATTCTCACTGATAAGTTGCTCAAAATGCAGATTATCGACTGCTCATCTGTCGTCGCATGGCTATTTGATGAGAAAATGTGGCAAGAACATGATAGACAATGGTCATTTGAAGTACTCAATCAGGCACTTGAAAAGCTCACAAGACAGATTAATGTAGTGGAAAAAGATATTAAGGAATTGACTGAAAAAGTAGAAAATAAAGGAAAAGGAGACAATGAAGGATCAGAAGCCAAAGTGGGTTGAATCATTCTGTTTTATGATAACAAATGTTGTATTTTTCAGATGGAAGAGGAAGAAACGACAGACGAAAGTCAGAGAAAAGATATGGAAGAATTGGAGAATCAGAAGACAAAATTAGAAAGAATGGTCACTTTCCAAAAGGGTCTTTTCAATGATTTTCTCATTGTAAGTGTTCAAACATAATTCTGATACAAGTTGTTCGGTTTCAGGCTTTCTCTGAAGAAATAAAACTGGCGGCAACGAATACATCAGAAATGGATGGATCAGGAGACACAACGAATGGACGACAAACTCCCAAATTCTTATGGCTTAAAGGAAGGTTCTGTCACGTTCTCCTCGCGGTATGAGTTCATGGAAATATTAACAAATCATCAATTAATTCTTTCAGCACGCCGAAACGCTTCTGAAACATTGCTCTAGTATCGCCGAAGAAGTTTTCGCGGAAGGAGCGGATCCAAGTGTAACTGAATGTTTTAATCAATTCCAGTCTCTACGTTTCTAACTTATCATACTTTTTTGTTGAAATATGCTTATTATTGTTTCTCCTTATTTTTTGTTCTGAAAGAATCTCGTCTCAATCTCTATGAGCCCTGTTCGGGTTCTTCATAATTATTAACTGATAACTGTTTTCAATATCTCCCCCCCGAACCCCATTTTCTCGTCAATCAAACTGAAAGTCAGATGTTATCTCTTCAATGTTTTACCTCTATTTATTTATTTAATTTACAAATAAAAAATGATTGAATCAAATTAGACATTATCAACATTTTTCTCCATTTTACACGCCATAATTGAGCACATAAGCATTGAGAAAAGTAATAAAAAATTGGCACACAAAGAGATTAAAAGTAGAATTGGAATATGAAAAACTGGAGATAATGGATCATGATCAATTGAAAAAATGAGAGACTTCGTTGTATTTTTTGGAATTTTTGGAATCGGAGACGCAGACGACGAGAGGGATGAACGAAGACGTCGAAGTGAATAACATCCTTTAAATAGATTCAAATCGAATGGGAAATGATTGAAATCTTACCAGAATTCTTCTCTAATTCTCTATAAATTTCCATTTGTTCCATCATCCAATCGTATTGTTCTCTACAGTAACCCAGCCCATTTTTCACCATTCTCTTCTCATCGTATTGATTTACAAATGACTTCAAATTATTCGTTCTAAAAGAATTCATTCGAAAAGAAATAAAAGAGATCGTTTGAAACCTATTTGCCAAATGAATTGACCAATAAAAAGGAGTACAAGGATCTCGAATCCAAACGGGAAGAGTCATTGTCGAGTGAAGAAGATGACGAAGTAATCGAATATTTTCTCGAGAAATCAAAAGAAATGACGGCGGAAATTCCTGGAAAAATACTATTTTTCAAATTTAAAACTTTCGAAAACCTTTGGAAAAGAATAGAAGTTCGAAATAATTGTAACTGAGATTTGCATTCTTTATGTTATTTAATGTTCAACTTATTTTTTAATTTCGAAAAATATAATTTCAAAAATTTAAATTCCAAACTGAAATTAACAATCTTCATTAAAATCTCTCGATAATTTCCCCATCAAACCCATAATTACAACACTGTAGTCTTGTCATCTCATAGTTGCACATTTTTCAGAATGTGTGCCCCGATGGCCGAGTGGTCGAAGGCGTGGGACTTATGATCTCATTGGGTAAAACCAATCGCGGGTTCGAATCCCGCTCGGGGCAAAACACTTTTTGATTTTTGTTTATCTATTTTTAAAATGAAATTACTATTTTTAATTTATAAATTGAAAGAAATTCAATGAAATTAGTCTCCGCCCACTCTTTAGAAGCATCCTCTGACGACAGCAAGACGATGGAAAAGGGGAGATTTGGTAGTGGCAAAAACTCACAGTCAATGGATTTCCATCGATTCTTAATTGAGAGAGACCACTTAACATTGTCATAACTTCTGGAGGCATCGAAGAACTTCTGTGTAACATATTATTGGCAACATTCAGTCTAGCCAAATGACAATTCAAAGTGACTGCTTTGGGTATACTTGTGAGATTACAAGAGTCCATATCCAGATATCGAAGAGATTTCAGTGGAAGAAATGAATGATCGGATATCGTTTGAAGAGGCATTCGGGATAAAGATAACGTTTTCAAAGATGAAAGTCCGTAGAAATGATCAGGAGATAACGTCTGAAAATGGAGGATTACTGTATTGAAAGACAAAGATAAATCGATCGAACCGTGATATTAGTTCTACTCAATTTCAACCATTTCAATCGAATATTCTTCCAAAATGGTTTATACGGGAGCATTTTAATTGGATTTCCAGTGAGATCGAGAACTCGAAGATCGACACATTTACTGAATGTATGAGAAGCGAATGAAGTTATCTGAATGAATTAATTTGAAGAATAACAGAGAAAAAGAATGGATTCACTTGGTTATAACTGAGATCCACGTGGATTAAAAATGGAGAAACGAATAGAAGTCGATGGAGATTTTCAATTGAATTGTGTGAAAGTTTTAGACTTTTGACTGCCGATAATTGAGAAATTGGAGATAAAGAAGAGATTGAAGTACCTGAAGATTCCTTTTTTTTTCAGTTCTGATCAAACTAGAAATATCTGATTGTACCTTTAAGATAAATAGTCGTCAATGTTTTACTTGTCGAAATCCATTTTGGAATTTCAGTAATCGAAGAGTTTTCGATATGAATATAAGTGATTGTGTTGACAAATGGAGACGATTGAATCCAGAATTCGAAATCCACGTTCACGAGAGATAAAACTTTCAGATTCTTCAGATTTCTTAATGAATTATGGAAGTTCGCTTTTGTTCGTTGTCTGAAAATACTGATTGATTTGAAGGAAAACAACAAATTATAATCACAGTAAAACCACTTGAAACGATGCCAAATTGGGAAAACATTTTCCAAAATCAATTGAATCGTAAACGGATTCGTAGTGTTGAAATGTGATAGATGTCACATTCAGAGAGCAGAATCCAAGAAGAAATGATTTCGTTAAACTGAAAATTCTTTTTTTCGGATTAAGAGATTGTTTTCATACGTTGCGTTGGAGTTTTCAATGACAATTGTATACGGAGAAATGGAATTCGGAAGATTTGAATGATCACATCGAAGCGGAGATGAATTCGGTTGATGATCGATCCATTGATAGGTTTTCTAAAAAAAGAAATTGATCGAATTGAAATTGAAACTGGAAAGAGGATACGATCTCGAGAGAAGTCTCCAAAAGGCAATCGAAATCTCTTGTAATTGTCAGAAAACAAGAGCATTGTTCTTGGCAAAGAGATGAAAATTCACAACTTGGATTCAATGTTTCGTTGAGAGAACAACAAACCTGAAGAGATTGAAATCAGAGAAAAGAAAGAGTCTTCTCTCTTCTAAACGAACCAAATTGATTCCATGTGCCTGTGCATGAAGTGGTTCACAACAGTTTATAGTTCTAGAATATGAAGATAAAATACAGAAAACAATCCAAAATTTCAACATTTCTATTTCAATTTACCCACAAAGAAGAGAAATGTTGACAAATTGAATCGAAAGAAAATTTTGGAAATTTGTGAGCATGAAGACTCAAAAAATTGTGGATCGCATAAGAAATGCGTTCTCATCAGGGCTCTATTCAAACAAAAAAAGATGAAAGAAGTGAAGAGAGTGTTTAAGATGAAGAGACGCAGAGAGTGTCCATTTTTGAGCATTTACTCGTGGTTTTTTGACATTTAACATGAATAGTTTCGAACGAAATACTCAGTTGCGAGGGAGAAAGAGAGAGAGAGAGAAAGAGAGAGAGAGAGAGAGAGAGAGAGAGAGAGAACAAAAAAAACTGAAATTGATCTTAGAATCGTTTCGTTCTTGATCTTTTGTGTAAATCAAAATAGCATTGAAACACACCGCATCGTTGCAATGAAACTTCGTTTTTTAGTTACCTTCCGAAGTATAAAATCCCGGAAATATGATAACGAGTTGATCGAAATGGTTTCAAGAGTGTTCATTCTTCTTCTCGGTTTGATTACTGTAAGTGCAATTGACTTCGGATCAGATTCCAGTAGTTGTGAAGATGATGATCATCATGGAGGAGGAGGACATAATCATGGAGGAGGAAATGGAGTAAGTGATGAATGAATAGATCTGAAGAACAAAGAGAATTCAGGGAAACAATAATGGATGTCCAAGAGGATGGAGAAGATTCACACGTAGTTCAGGTGGATGGTGTATCAGAGTGAGTGCCCTTCTATTACAGTTCATTCCTCTTCCACACACAGATCATTAACAGGTTTACTCTCAAACGAACATTGAATTCTCATCTGCTGCATCTGCTTGTTCCAACAGAAATGCAGTTTTATCTGGAATTCAAGACAGCTCAGAAATGGATTATATTTCTCAAAGTGCCAGTAGAAACCTTGCTTCTTCGACTGGATCTCTATGGATCGGAGCAAAAAGAACTGCCGCCTGTGCTCGGAGTAAATTAACTGCCACGTGTTCAAAGACTGTGAGTTGTTTTAGAGAGAAAAGAATGAAAAAGATATTGAAAATATTCAAGACGTCGTTCTATTGGACTGATTCAGTTACAACTGGAACTGCTGGATTCTCTTGGTTAGATGGCAGTCAACCAGATAATGCTCTCGGGTTCGTTTTCAATTTATCAGAATTCTCAAATTGATTTATTTTCAGAGGAAATCAAGACTGCATTGCCTTCTTTTTTGCTCCATCAACTACCCGAATTGCTAATGTTAACTGGTTTCCAGGAGCAATGGACGACGTCAAGTAATTGATTGAAATTAATTGAAAAATCCGAAAACTCTTTCAGTTGTGTCTCATCTCAATTCAACTCAATTCCACAACGAAGAATTCAAGGATACGTATGTGGAAAGGCTGCCAGTTCCTAGAGAGATTTTGTTGTTCGAAGAGAAATAAATAGTTTTCTTTTTGTCTTTTAACCTTCATGATCGAATGAAAATGAACTGATAATTCATTGAACTCCCTCACTTTTGAAGTTCATGAATCTCTTTTCCTTCTTCTTTTTGTCTCCCATCTCAATTTCTCTTATCTTCAATCCTTTCCGCCCTCATCTGTTTTCACTGGCTCCTTCAATCGGCTCGCTCTTTGGGCACCGAAAATCTCGATGAGTAAAAAATAGTGTTGGGAATGAAGAGACGCAGATCGTGTTCCAAAACTTTGCGAGGGTGGATGAGCGGTGTCAGAGATAGAGAAACAAAATGAAGAAGAAGAAGAAGAAGTCGTGATGATGTGAGAAAGAGATTCTTTTTTCCCTTTCTCTTCCTGTTCTTTTTGTTTGTTTTTATTTCATTTCCGGGGTTGCAGTTGCAAATAAAAAAACGTTTTTTGGATTCGAACTCTGATGTCAGGGATCCTTATTTTCATTGAAGGGGGCTATTCTGAGAGAAAGAGGAATTCCTTGGATCGTTTCCACACTGAAACAGATATATATCTCGGATTCGAAAAGTACCGTAAGACCTCAAATAGTCCTGCCCTTCCGTTATTCAAATGAATCGACATTTATCTCCATTCCCAAAGAAGAAACGAAAAAAGGACTATTCAATAAAACTTTTTTGTTAACTGAAAGAACGTTTCGTGAAATGGAAAAGAATCTTACGAGTCTAACGGTGTTTTGGAGAGATAAAATACTGCGATTTAGAATGAAGTGGTAAGGAAAAGAGAAATAAGTCAAACTGATCAAGGTTCTGTAGAAGAATTAACAAGAAATAACAAATTTCTCTCTCTCTCTCACTCTCTCTCGTAACCAAAGTTTTCTTGTTTGGAGAACTCTCTTTTCAAAATAAAACAAGACACAAAAGAGTCGTTATTTGTTGACCACATCATCCATTCTTTTTCAGTTTGTATTGAGTGTGCAAACTGTCTTTTTTCTATTTCTCTCCCCTCTCCAAACAGTTTTTCGTCGTTTCGTTTATCCTGTGACTACTGTGTCATTATCCCATCGAATCGATTTATTTTTATGATGAAAGGGAAATCAGTTATTCTGTACTCAAAAATATAATTATCGATCTATTTCTTAAAAATCTTTCATCTCAAAGTTTCCACTTTTCATCTACTCTTTTCCAGAATAAACCTATGGTTCCCTTAATGAAAACTACTTGGATTTCTCGTCTTCGATCAGTTTTTTTCAAATTGACAGTAACGAAGTACTCCTGATTTCTATCCTTAACCTCGTCATTGCAAAATGAAATGGGGAAATTCTGAAAACTCTCTCTTCTTTCAGTTCTTCTTAATCAATTGAACAGTTGTTCGAAGAAAAAAGAATCGATCTTTCCCTGTACTTTTGTATCTTTTCTAGCTTCTTCCTCTCTCTCTTTTTTCCTATCATGTGACCTCTTTGAACAGGCGGTTTATTTTTGAAATCTCACAACTGAAAAGACCTCTTTCCCTTCCAAAAAAACTCTTTATTTTCTCAAATACTCTCCAAATATCTCCACCTGATCTCTTATTTGTTTTCTTTTTTTCTCTTTCGTTCCCCATCCGTATTATGTCGAAACGAACTGTAGCTGTATTCGAGGTTTTGAAATTTTCTTTTCTGCTCTTATGATAGAAATTTTCTTTTTTCCCAAGATATTCTTTGTCTTTTTGAGAAACTTGAAAATGGAATTATATTTTTTAAACTAATTAACGATGGAAATACATTCTTTATTCAAGGAGTGAAACTCGAAAACTATGCTCCGCCCATTCGCAAACATGAAAATAATTAAAAAGAAATTTTGAAAACATGTACTTTTTCATTCATTTAGACATGATCTATTGTCACTTTCCTCGTGAAAGATTGAGAGAGAGAGAGAGAGAGAGAGAGAGAGAGAGAGAGAGAGAGAGAGAGAGAGAGAGAGAGAGAGAAAGAGAGAGAAAGAGAGAGAGAGAGAGAGAGAGAGAGATAGAGAGAGAGAGAGAGAGAGAGAGAGAAAGAGAGAGAGAGACCAATGCACTTCTGTGAAAAAAAAACATTATTTGTCTGGGCGGCGGCGCAGTCTATTTCATATTTGCACTTTTTCGGAGAAACCATGACCTTTTTATGACGTGTAGCTGCTTTTTTTCAAATTACAATCGAAATATTTAGCAGAGTGGATCGGTTTTTGAACTGCCCGGAGGAAGAGAGAATTGGAAAACGTTTTATACTTTTTCGGGAGGGGATGAAGCACTTGTGAAGAAGGGGAATAGAGAGAGAGAGAGACTAGACTCATGTTAAACAAGTCAGAAGACACAAAAGTGATTGGATGAATGAGCCACGAATACGGTAGATCGTGAGGTTCGAAATCTGATGTTACAAGCTTTTTTTGTTTGTTTTCAACCACTTTTTAGAAGGATTTCTCGGATTTTTGAGGTGAATTGATTCGAAGATTACTGTAGATGATCAGAAATCTTTTGATGTTTCTCTTCGAAATCAGAAATGATTCATTGATTTAAAAACAACTTCACCTGCTTCTTTTTTGAATAAAAAATACTTTGTAGACGTGTAAAATTCACTCTGAAGAAAATAAGAATCTGAATTCAGAAAGAATAAATTGACTTCGAAAAAGAAATGAAATTGAATTAAAATATTGTATTTTTGGAATATCTCAATTGTGTACTTTGAACCTTTCATTCTAGAATATTCTGCAATTTCCTCTTTTTTTCTGTGAAATGAGGATTCTTTTGAATCATCTAATTATACTTGTTTCCTGCTTTTGGATTCAGATTTCATTCTTTTTTTCTTCAGATTCTTCCCTCATTTTCAAGTATTTTTCATTCGAATATCTCTCACTCATTGACAATTATTCACCTGTTTTCTTGAGAAATACAGGTGAAAATGGAATGAAATAGACGTCTGAAGTGTGAAGAATAACATGATAAACAGTAAATAAACGTGTGAATTCCGAATGAAATTCTAGAAACTTTTGCAGAATTAATTGCATTTTTTGAATGTTTCGATGATCAACAAAAGAGGATTTAGGGATAAAAATGAGATCAAACATTCAATGGAATTACTGTTTTTGACTAGGGGAAACGATGATTTCAAATGAGTTTTCTGTTTCAGTTCTGAAAAATCCCCGTTGTTTTTCTGTTCGATTGTTCTAAAGAGGTTACTGTATCTCTTTTTTATTTTTGTTTACGTTTGATACATTGAGCTTACAGTAACCTGAAAAGCCCAAAACAGAATGATTGAATCTTTTTAGAATCGGAATTGGATTACGGTAGATATGACAGACGGATACTCACATAGATCTACAAAAACCTAGACTTAGTTTATCATTTTCCTTAATGAGTTATTCAATTTAATCCCAGAAACCTTTTTGTTCCGTTGGTTTTTGAACATCGTTTCGAGTGATTTCATTCGGAAAAAACAGAAATTCGAAGCGATTCATCTCTTCCGTTTTCCGAATATTCGACTTCTCAGTTTTGTTTTTTCATTTCTATTTTAGGTCTTCTTCTCATTTTGATTCTGAATCCTCTCTGATGACGTCATTCTTCAGAAAAAAAACAAACAAAACGTCCATCTCATTCCAAAATATTCTCATTTTCAGCTCTTCTCACCTCATCATCTTCTCCTTTTCTTTTTCTTCTTTTTCTTATTCTGGAGCAGTTTCTTTTTTTCTGCGTCTCCATCGTCTCATCATCTTCCATTTTTGTGCTCCTCCTCATTCGTCCCGTCGCCCTCTTCTTCTTCCCGTTTTTGTGTGCCTTCCCTCAGAGCTCAGAGCTCCTTTCCTCCGAAGGAGGGGAGAAGGAGGCAGCTCTCTCTCCGAAGGGAAAACGGAGTACCAGAGGAAAAAAAAGAGCAACACCTTTTCGCGCCCTTCTCTTTTTCTCTGAATTCTCTTATTCTCGTTCTCCTATCCCCGCCCTCTTTCAACATTTTTTTGCCTTTTTTCGAGTGCTCGGGTGGGCTTTTTTGTTGAAGAAATGGGAGGAGAGAAAGAGGAAAAATGACACAAAGAACATGCCCTTTTGACATGGATATTCTACAAAAATTGAATTCTATTCTATTATATTCATATTAATTCTCTCTCTTTTCTCTCTTTTATTACATTTTTATCCATTTGAATCTATCCGAATATTATTTCCATTTCTCTCAAATCATTTCGTTTTTTCCGTTCTTTTTCAGTCAGTTTTCATTCGAAAACATTCATGAGAAAACTGATTCATTCTAGGTTTTTCACTTCTTCCGATTCTTTAATTCTTTCGAGATTTGACTAATTCCAAAATGTTTTTCCATTCATTCATTTGAATATAATCTCATTCGGATTATTTTTATTCCAATGAGAGATTTAATTCCTACCGTATTCTTTCGTTTTTAGAACTACCGTATCCAAGAATTCTTTTCTCAAGCTCTCTCTCTCTCTCTCTCTCTCTCTCTCTCTCTCTCTCTCTCTCTCTCTCTCTCTCTCTCTCTCTCTCTCTTTCTTTAAAAAGATGAAGGACCTAGATCTTAGATTCCTAATTCCATATTTGTTTTGAAAGTGTATGGCGACTCTGAAATTGGATTAACATCATAAAGTTTTCACATAATTCAATAACATCTGAACTATGAATTCTGAATTCACATCTAGAAATACCGTAATCTTTCGTCCATTTCTCTCTTGGTATACGGTAATTACCCCATTCTAATCTCATTTTCTATTCTATTTTCAGTTCATTTCTCTTTCCGATTCCCATTTCAAAAGTGGGAATACATCGTCACAAATGAAGTTAATTTGGCACTTTCTGACTTCATTTCTCTCTCTTTTTCAGGCACAAAAGTGAATGAGTCTACTTATTCGAATTGACTTTTTTCGCTTTCTTCTTCTTCTTTTTTATTCTCTTTTTTTTCGTGTTTTCGAATTAAGAAATTTGCTCTTTTTCATTAGTTCACAAGTCATTTGAATCATGATTCATTCATCATTTTGTAGTTTTTAGTTCAAAGAAACAATACAAAATTCCATATTTTCCGATCGTCATCGAATACAATTCGTTTGAATCTTCAGTTCTTCTGATCTAGATTGACTCATTTTGAAATCAAATATCATTTCTGAGTCTTAAGAACCATCTTTTTTTTCCAATGGAACTGTCTTTTTGATTTGGTTTTTTACTCGGAAGCATTTGTTCAGAAAACTGACCATTTAACCCGAGAACTCTTCCTGTTTTCTCTCTTTGTCGTCGAATTCTCCCTTCCGCCATCATCATTTCAAACTGTTCGGAAGTCGATTTTATTTACTCAATCCATCACCTCAAAAGAGAAAAAGAGCATCTTTTTTGAAGAAAGATCAAAGAGAAATCTATAAATAAACTGGTCGTTTTCTCTTTCAATTTATGGTTTGTGTTGTTGTACTTTTCTCATGTTTTACACGTACAAAACACTTTTCTTCCGGGTTTCTCTTCCTCGGAACGACAAATGAGTGACGTGGATTCAAAGTAAATGTCCACTTTTGGATTTAGGAAAAATTGGAAAATGGGGGTTGAGTAGGAGGAAAAAAGGAAACGAAGCATCGAATTTCAGATGAAATATTTACTTGCCGTTTTGTTCATTTCCGAAATAAAAACGACCGAATAAATGATTTTATCGGGTTTTTAAAATAGATTCAGTCGAAGGGATTGTGAAAATTCATCGAGATTCCTTTGAAATCGTTATTCTGAATGGTTCTTGAAGGGCTACAGTAACAAAATAATCCGAAATCAAGAATTCTAGACGATTTGGGATATCAGAAATGTCGTCTATCACTCTCATTTCTCCGGTAAACAGAAGGGATTTTCATTCCTTGAAAATATTTTAAAATTCTGCAAAATCCACAATTTTCTTCACTTCTTTGCAACATAAATTTCTAAATTCTCATCTACTTTCTCCTCAATGAAAGTGTCATTTCCACCCATTTCCTCTCTCCATTTTTTCTCCTTCACAGCTCATAAAATTCATTTCTGTCATCCAAATTTATTCATATAAGTGGCTCGCGACACGCTAATGTGTGCGGAAGATGGGAAGGTTTTCGGATGACGATTATGATATCATGTCATCTTCAGATACTTTTTGAATCTTCAGATACTTTTGAAGCTTCAGATACTTTTGAATCTTCAGATACTTTTGAAAATGTTGAAACAGATTCTACTGTCGCTGTGGTAGCTTTTCGAATGGTTCTGGATATTCGTTCTGGAAGTTTGACTTTTTTCAATAGAGAATACCGTAATCCTCTCTATTTCCTTGTTGAATATTCATATTCCTTTCTTTGTTTACCACTAAGAATATTCATTTTTCTGAAGATAATCCCGGGGAACTTTGACCTGTTAACCTCATTAAAAAGGCTCAAAAATGCCAAAGTTTTCTCGTTCTTCACCCTCCTTTTCATCAAATATTCAAGTCCTTTTCCTCCATTTTTCAACACCTTTTCGGTTTTTTCCCCTTCAGCTTTTTCTCTCTCTCTCTCTCTCTCTCTCTCTCTCTCTCTCTCTTTCTGTGCCTTCATATGTCAGAAGACATGCTAAGCAGAGAAGATAGAAGGAGAAAGAAGTGACTAATCGGCGTGCGAATAAGTGATGAGGTTGACTCTTGACAGAAAAAAAAGAGAGAGAAAGAGCAAGAAAAGAGGACATAAAAATGAAGGTGAGAGCAGTCAGGCATCCAAAATATGGAAGGATAAAATGGAGAAAACGGAGTGGGAAGTGAGAGGAACAAATCAGTAAACCGATGCACTTTTCCATTTCTTTGATTGGAATCTCATCGGAACTATAGTTTATTCCGGGAATGCCAGTGTAGCCAAGTGCACTTTCAGAAGTACCGTAGTCTTGTGTACAGTAATCCAGGGATTGAATTACCGAATTCATTTGAAAACGACGTCTTTGAGTACCTAAATTGCATCTCAACAAAATTCAGTTACTAGTTTTTTCCTTGAAAACATTTGGAAAATCATAAACCGAAATCTGAAAAACTTTGGTTCATTCAGAGGTCTTTGCAGGTGATTTCATTGTTTCAGAAAACTTTCGAATAGAAATATGAATCTCCTCTCTTCTCTTTTCTCCTCTCATTCCATTTCCATCTGACATTTTGATTTCCGTTCCAGAATCCTCCGATTAGTCACACTTCCTCATATAATTTCTTTGATTTAATACCGCACAAATCTCTATTATTTCTCTTTTAGATGCAAAATTTTTGTTTATTTTCAGATTCAAACGACTACAAAATCTTGAATCTCTTTCTATTTTTTTCTTCTCATTTGACAAAATGTCTCTAGTCGTTTATCCCTTCAATATTCAGTTTTCTTTGGATTTGTGAAGGAAGAAGAAGAAGAAGAGGAAGGATATTTCAGTGAAAATTCTTCAATATTTCATTCGATTAGATTTCAATCATTTTATTTGTATCAATTTGTTAAAAGGTGAGTATCTTCCATTTTGTTAGAACATAAGCAGAAAGGGTTATTCTAATTCCAAAGAAATGAAGAAAAACAAAAGTATTTCATAACTTACCGTAATCTCATCATCTCAAAGTGTTCGTTTTGTTTGATGTATTGAAGACAACAACTGCTTTTTCCTCTTGCTCATCCCCTACTTTCTTCTTCTTGATCATCTTCTGGGTGGGCGTCAGCACCTGACCGCCCCCGGATGACAATGATCATTGATACGAGTAAACATGGGATTACAGTAGAATGTGTGGTTCTTGGAAATGTTTCATGAAGAGTTTGAATAGATCGAAACACTATACTTAGACATTAATTCATGATCTTTCTACAGTATCCCTCTAAATCCATTCAGATTGAACATTCAAAAGATATGACGAAAAATGACATTTTCATGGCTTCCTATCCTTTTATAATTTACATCATTCTGTGATTGAGATTAAGAGAAAAAATGATGAAAAGGATGAATCAAAAAACATTTTTTTTCCGGTCGAAAGTTGCTTAATTCGAGAAGAAGCCGGTGACTTATTTGATACATTTTCTATATTTCATTTTCGAATACATTTCCAAATTTCCAATCCTTTCGAAACCACAAACCACAATTTAAGTTTAGAAATATTGAAATATGAGAATTTAGAAACTGTTTTCAGAGCCAAGCTAATCGATTTATTTTGATTATAGTCATTCAGAAAAATTGAATCTTCTTAAAACTCTCTCCAAAATGTCAGTTTTCAGAGAAAAATGAGCAAACGACCGGGAATGATTATTCCTCCGACAGTTGAAATATCGACAATAATCGACACAGCAACACCTTCTTCTTCAAATGATTCTGAGGTTTGTTCCGAATGTTTTCGAATTTTAATTTTCTGAGAATTGATATCTGCGAGACTGAAAGTTCCAGTATTCTTCTCGGAGTTTCAGATAAACGAAACCAGAATTATATTGAATTTCTTCTGAGAATTCTCATAAAAACATGAAACCCATAAGCTCATTTTGAATAATCTTCATCCTTTTTCCTTTCATTAGACATATTATGACGTTTCTTAATCTTCTTTTAATCGGGTTAAATGATTGACTTCTCGTGAGAAAAAATGGATGTAAAAGTCATCCGAAGGTATATTTCAAAGGGAAGTTAAGAGATGATTTCTGGAAGTAAAACTGATGAATTGATCTTCGAAAACGTGTCTTTCGAATGGAAAAGTATGAGAGCGGAAGTCAATCTGTCTCATTTGAATAATCAATTAGATTGACTTTTGATTGAATATTAAAACACTTCATTTGCCTTTTCAATCGGATTCTGTTGTTATTCAAACGATTCATTCAGAGAGGTATTGACTGATTGATTGCCGATTATGATGTGGATTCTGGTAGGAATTTATATATTTTATTCCAAATCAAACTGTTTTTCATAGTGAATTCCACATTCAGAAGAGCTAGGAGATAATTCCACTATTACCTCAATTAGAAATCATTGTCTATACTTTTCTGGGATTTTATTCCAAACGAAAATTGTTTTTTGAAAGAAAAATGTCTAGACATTTTCGAGAAGAAATATCCATTGAAACACAACATTCTTTTCGTCGATTACCGTACTCTTTTTCCTGCAAATAGTCCGTAGACTCTGGTATTTCCTTCCACTTTCTCTTTCTTTTCGCTGCAAAGTTCTTGATAATTTTTCTGATAAATCTAGTTGAATTCTCACATTCAACCTTTCGATTTCCTCTCCTTTTTTGCACAGATAACCTCTTTTTGGACAGTCTTTGATAAGCGTTTCTTAATCTCTAATTCTCTTCGTTTTCAATGATATTTCGTGTCAACTAAAAAGAGTTAACCACCCCCGCGTGCTCCTATAATTTCTAGTATTTCTCTCACTTTCGATTCTTTTTTCTTTTCTCTTTCATTCCGTTTCTTCCTTGATTTCGTGGAATGATATCATCAGAAAAACACTGTTTTTTCCTGTTTACCGGTCTCTTATTTCTCTAAAATCCGCCTAAATCTGAAAATCCGAAAGACGATAAAATCTGAGAAAACATGTGATTTATGTAGATTTACGTCATTCAAATCTCTTATTTAAGTTAATAAAAAGAGAAGAGAAAACTATTTTTCTCTCTTCTCTTCATTAATATTCTGTTGCCCCAGGGCCTTTTGACTCAAGAAAAAGCACCTTCTTCACCAATAGACTTCATTCTTTCTGAAATTATTCGACTGGATGTTTAACTGTTGATTACGTCAGAAAAAAGAAGAAAAGTAATTTCAGAATCGAGTCGTCGGAGAATCGTCAGTCTTCATCGGACAGTTGCAGCATCCGCCGCTTCGACGACGTCCCGTCTCAGCGATGGCCTCGTTGCCATGGTAAGAATAAGAGAGAATGGGTGAAAAATTAAAAGGGAAAACATCTGAAGAGATCAATTATTATAGAAGTTAAATCGCAAACACTTACCATTGAGATATAAATATTTGAATAAACTAGAACGAATAATACAAAATCGTATAGGGTCGCCTATCAAGCACCACGCGAAGAAGGCACTGACGATGAAGATTTGGCAGTCGAATCGACACTTTTCCTTTCCACGTCACCTGGAATCGGACTTTCGTCTCCGATGACAGCTGGATCTGGTAGCAGTTTAGCTCTCTCTCCTCCCGGTTTATCCCCTTTAAATTTCAATGATGGATCTCCATTTTCACTTTCATCTACTCCATCTTCTACCTCTTCTCTAGTCAGGTTAGTCTCTATTCAAAGGGTTACTGTATCGATTAGAGACTATTTCAGAAATCAAAATAGATTCACTTTCGATCACATTCCATTTGCTGGTTCATCGACTAATTCAACACCAGCAACTGCTTCCACTGGACCTCCGGGTCTTTCACCAGGAAGTGTATTGAACATTGAACACGAGAAATCAGCATTTGAAATCGTATCATCTCATCATCAGAGTGCAGAAGAGATTCTTCAACGTGTTCGATTAGGAACATCTGGTTCCACGTCATCATCAGTTCATCGGAATAGTCAAAGTGAAACGACTGGAGGTTCGGGAGAATCGACTTCTGGAGCAGCCGATGGATCTGTTCCAGGACAATATTATTGTTTTATATGTGAAAAAGACTTCCGACGTCCAGATATTTTATCTCGTCACACTCGTCGACACACCGGAGAGAAACCATTTAAATGTGAAGATTGTGGTCGATTCTTTTCGAGATCTGATCATTTGAGAACACATCGAAGAACTCATACTGATGAGAAACCATATCATTGTTGTGTTTGTAATTATTCTGCGGTCAGTCGTTTCTTTTCTTCTTCTTTTCATTCAATTTCATTTTTATATTTAAGAGAAGAAGAGATGTTCTGACACGTCATATGTCGACACGTCATCAGACGATTGCTCCTCCTTCGACTCTTGGAACACATCGAAACGTTCGAAGGTAACGAATCGATTCTCAATTGAATCAATTAATTGTTTTTCAGATGCCTTTCGGATGGTGATTATCATAAAATGGCAGCTCAAGAACTCCGTCAACGTCATCAAGCGACAAGAGAAGACGTTGAAGTTCCACCGATGGAAGATATCGAAGATGATGTTATTGTGGATGATGCTGCTGTTTGAATTCAATTCCTTCCCTAATGATGTAAATACCTGTGAAAACGATTTGAAACGGGTCACAGAATCCCAATGTACCTCTTCTATGTTCTTGTTTTTTCGAAGAGTTTATGTATTTATTTGCAATTTTTTCCCATCTAAACTTTCAAATTGCCAACACCACCACAAAAAATTCAGATTTCTCATTCATTTATGAATCATTGTTTTGTGTCATAAATTAAGGTACAATTCGAACCGAAAACCGATAGAGAAAAAGAAAATGAGGATGGAGAGCAGAGAGGATTACAGAACAAGAGCTATGGAAATTCTGAACAACCGAAAAGGCATAAAAACCCATTTGTAGAGAAAGAAAAGGTGTAATAATTACAAAAAATTAGAAAAGAGGTGATAGCAGAGAGGAGGCAATCAAGGAGAAAACGGAAAAAAACTGATACCGGAAAATGATTTTTTTGGGATTGGAAAAGGAGAAGCTTGGGTCCTTATGGTACATTCATAAAAAACAGGGAATTGATCTAGAGAGATACTGTAGCTACTATGAAAGAGGGGGGAGGGGCTAGACGCAATTAGGATTGGGGAGACAAAAAAGGTAGGGAGAAAGTAAAATAAATTTCTTTTTTTGATTAAATTGATCTGGAAATTTTCAGCTGTTTTACTTTTTGGCACAATTCAAAGGTCGGGGGCCCTCCGAATAGCCAGTGTGTTCTGAAAAATTCACGAAAATCAATCAGCTTTTCAAAGTTTTGCAATTTTTTTGGGATTTTTCAGGAATTTGTACATATAAAGTGGGGATTTTAGTTGTAAACAAAAAGGGTTTAGGGAGAGGAAGGAAGGGAGGAGACTTTTACCTCGTGTTGAACTTTTCGTTAAAAAATACAGAAGAGGCCAGTGATTGGTGGAGAAGTTGAATAAGAATGATAGAGATCATCACAGTGTTGACAGATGATATTCAAAGAGGTGGTGTGGATGTGTTTTGGGAGGGAGAGGGGGAGGGGGAGATGTAGAAACAAAAAAGGTTTAATGCAATCAATAATAAACAGAAATGACAGAAAAAAGGGCTAGAAATCGGGAATGAGGCGTAACTTTTAAATCCAACAGACAAATCGTTTGGTTTGATGACATGCTTGTGCTTAGAAAGTATATAGAATCTTACACAGAAGAAGGAAAAAGAGAAGGGCGAGGACATTCAGATGATCATCCAATATTGTATAACTAGTGTAAAATAATGTAGAGATTAATGAAATGAGACAACGACCATCCTATCATCTTACAACGACTAAAAAGTTGGACAATTGAAATAGGGTATAATCTTATTCAGTATTCGTTTTAGCCGGCGTCACGGGCCTCCCATCAGCGTCATACTTCATCAGATCAGGAGATTGTACCAGTGAAGATCGCTTTGTTTTATTTCTGAAAAAAACCAATTGAAGGTTCGCAATAAGTAATAAAAACCAACCCTTCGTCTTTCTTCGGGAACTGTTTCTTCTCTGATAACGTCGTGACTCCTGTCAAAACATTTTCCTTAGACCCTCCATTGCTATTCTTTTGGCTCGTTAATGGACGTTGAGTACTTTGTTGTTGTTTTTGAGGAGAAGATGAGTCTCTGGAACTTTCCGTTGATCTTGAGGACCGTGTCCCATTTCCGCTGGGGTTCGATGAAGCTTGGTTATTGTATGACCGCCGGTTTTGTTGTTGACTGTTACTGTTCACTCCCCGATGGTGGTTCTGAAATTCAACAGAATCATAATACTGATACTCAATCATTCATTTCTATGTGAAGATGATCATATGAAAGTTCACTATTTTACTCGGATCTCTCACAGTATTGGCTCAAATTGCAAATAGATGCAATTAGCTCGGTTTTGCTGTTCTCTAGTAAACAAAAATAGAAATACAACATAGACAAGATGATTATTTTGATTCTTGGTAGTGATTGTAATAAGAAGTGTTTCAACCAAATGAAAACAACATGAACAACATTTGGAAAATAGTACCATGTGAAGGCTTTATCCAATGATTATGACACTGCTTTTTGTTAATCCCCGCCCACTTTTAAAAGACTAATATATCGTAGACAATTTTTCGTTAACTTATTGCGCTTTAGTATACCTATTTCTAACCAATTTTATTCAAGATTTACCATTTGAAAGCCTTGATTATATCCAGGTTTTTGCTGCTTCAGAACTTGCTGATGGGATTGTTGTTGATAGTGGAAGTGTCCGACTCCATTACTCGGTTGTATCACATTCATAGCACGAAGATTGGCTGACGAAATAGAATTGGGTTGTTGAGCGGAGGGGCGTTCTCCTTCATATGTTGCAGCATACACCGCAGCTCTGTAATCGGAAAATTAGGAAACGTCTCTCACACAAATTATACCCAGCATTGGTTGTTGATGCTTTTATCGGTTCACAATCCAATAATCTGTCAAGATCGTGATTAAGCTGAAGTTCCCTGTGAGCCTCACGGAAAGCCTCCTTGATAGCACCGAATACCATTTCATCGTATATTGAATGAGCAGTATTCGAGTTGGTGAAAGGTTCTTCTATGCAAACACACCGCCATTGTGATCGCCAGAAATGTGGATTTGACATAGAATGATGCATTGGGGCTCCAGAACCGACTGCATTGTGTAGAGAACTCGATGAGACAGAAGAAGATGGAGGCGGTGTTTCCTTGTCGCCTTCACTGTTTAAATGCATTTTCGGTCGAATAGCAAGGGCAGCTCGTTCGACTCTTCTCCCTTGTCGAATTGAAATAGCATCTCGATCATAGTTAAACTCATTGGCATAATAATCAAGAAATCCAATAAGCAGTTCTCCAAGAGTAGTCTTTTCCGAGAGAGATGGATCAATCTCATCGGGAACTTGTTCTAATGCTGTTGTAACATTGAGAGTACGAACATCAACTTTATTCGAGAAGCGTGTCGGATAAGACTGTTGCAAATTAGGAAGAACTTTTGCAGGCGTACCACCTAAATAATGGTGCCGTTCGAGAGCTGGTGTTTTGATATGAAGCACTTACATTGCAAAAAGTGAATAACCATCAAAACGAGTGAATAGCTCGTAAAACTAGACTTGTTGGCATCGTTAATCCCTTTGCGTTTTGCCCACTCTTTCACTACAGAAACCAGTGGTCGAACTCTCCAATCGTCTGAAACAATCAGTTTTGTATTCGATAACTGTAACTTTACAAACATGATGAATAGTAACACAAAAGGTGAGTATTTCGAATAGCTACTGAATTGTTTGCATTCAAATCCACTGTGATATCATCAAATGGTGCAGCGAATTTTATCCGGAGAATCGGTACTTTAGCCAAAATCAGCTTTTGACTGGCCACAAATTTCTCGTATTGCAACGTTGAAAGAATTAGATTGAGGACAACTACCGCGTCATTCTTCTGATCCAAATCCTTGTTTGTGATCATCAAACAGAGATCCATGTCAGATGAGTTATTACCAAATCCGTTGAGCGACGATCCGACCACGTACAATCCCGACACTATTAATGAAACAATTTGCTCAAATTTGATTATATACACAACTTACATGGAAAAACTGGACTTATCGCTGTGTAGAGCATATCACGGAGATGAAGTTTCCTTTGAAGCATTTCGTCAGTTTGTGATACCTTGTTGTGGTAGTCCCAAATCTTTTCGCTCAGCTGCAAAACATCAATTGAAGGAATTATTGGCAGTATGTATGAATTGTATGGAAAATGAAAATGTGTATTGTGCATTGGAGTAAATTATTGTCTATCAATCGGGCATAGTCCCTATACAGAATATGGACTGACAATCCCAACAGATTTAATAGTTTTCGACGAAATAACCAGCGATATAATCATTCAGAACTATATCACCTTCTCAATTGTCGTTACGCCAGCACAAAGATTGATCCTCCTTCTATTAGAAAGGAGGCAAACCACTTCCCGCCTAGGCTATGAGTGTCTCGAGACACAGAGTGCAAAGGCGTTTTATAAAAGAAAAAATCGAAGATCTGGCGTATGCGGTTTCCAATAGAAATGAAACAAAAACTTACCACGTCCATCATAGAAATTGGCTCAGATAAAAGATTAACAGGAGGATATGGAGACGCCATGCCTCGTCCTCCACGAAAATCGTCTGTAGGGAGAAGTTTTGTAAGCGTCGATTCATCGAGGTTAGGGGAACATGGCCCAGAAGCAGATGAATTGGTTGAGGAAGTAGAGTCTCGACGGTTTGTCTTGCGCGGAAGTTCTGAAAGAAAAACAATAATGCGTTTCAAGTGTGCTTTCAGCTCTTTTTGGTTAGATTAATTAGCTTTGTTACTCACTCCACACCGATATACCCTCATTTCCAGTTAATCCATGTCGCATAAAAACTCGCGCTAAGCAATAAGATGTCGGTGGATGAGTGTAAAATCGCCAGGAAAGATCAGAATATAGCTCAGCCAGCCTACTATGCCTATGAGCTCTCTCTACAACATCAAGCTCCCAATCCTCCATCGAGTCAACATTTGATTTTGGTGCTTTTTCCCCCACGGAGGAGATCATTGAACGTTGAGTTCCCATTGCAAACGACCATGATGAAACAAATGGTTCCATAGTTTCTACTTCATCTTCCACATTTTCATTTTCAGTATCCAGATCGTGCGCTTCATAGTTGTAATCAATATCTCCGTCATCACGCTCCCCATCTTCATCATCGTCTTCTGTCGAAGCATCTGATGTTAGAACTGTCTGCGCATCTTTTTCTGCTCGTGACAGGCACGCTTCTGATGCTGACGAGGAAGACGAAGTACACGTAGAGGTAGATATTCTTTCAAGGGAAGTTGTTGTTGACATGGATGATTGAGTAGATATTGAGTTATGGTATTTCCTCCGATTTATTGCCATTTGATAACTATGGTGATGATGGTTGACGATATGATTGAATCCATCGATCCTTGGAGATAGGGATGATTGGGAAGGTGACTGTTCCTCTGATTCTTCTCCTTCGCGCGACACGTCACATACTATTGATGATAGAATCGCCGGCATTTGTATCAATTGCCGGGTAATCAGCTCATTCGTCAGGTCCTAATTACGTTCTAGCGAAACAACGATTTGAATATGTAAATGTTCTTCGGAAATATACAAAGAGAAACGGAATATTTGACGTCAATGGGGAGGAAATCAAAGAAAATGCATACGGAGTTGAGAAAACTTCGACACAGAGAAGAAGTGATATCGTGGATTAGACCTATCGACACAAGATCAATACTAGTTACTAAACAGAGGCGGCGACCACCTGTAGTCGTCGCAGCCAGATGACCGCCAGCATGACCGCCAGCAAGAAAAAAACCTTCACAGCGATGTAATCTAGATCATCATCATCACTTCATCATCAAACGGAACAGAAAAGGAAGAAATCACGTGCACTATGTGATGCTTCTCGTTTTCCTTTCTTTCTCTAAAGTTTTCTTCAGTTTTTACTTTGAAAATGTGTCAACAAACTCATAAATTCGCGCCCTTGGAGAACGGGAGAAAGCCGTAGGTTTTATTCTGATACAGTGAAATACAAAAATACAGGTTTGGACTGGATCATTATTCAATTTTCTCTGGAAAAATGAGAAACAATGAATTAATGGAATTCATCATTTTTGAAATTCTATTGCGAGTGCCTCTATAAAATTGAATCGTATGAATAACTGTTTGGAACTAGATTTCCAGAACACTTTTTGAAAGCTGTGCAGCTTCGATGACAAAGAAGAAAACTAAGAAGAGCGAAGTAAAATGTAGTAAGAAAGAACAGAGACATGCATACAGATAGGTGGGCCGGGAAGGGCAGCCGAACGAAGCAGTGGAATGAGAAAAGGCGACAAAGGGGGCACGTCAAAGGGCAGGTGACGAAAATAAAGGCGCAAAAATATGTTCTACGTTCCAATGTTCCTGGAGGATACAAATGTCTTGGCCTTTACAATATTTATGAAACGGTTAAATAATAAAAAAAACAGAAGCTTAAATGATGTTCATTAATTTTTCCGCGTTCTCTAATACAAATCTCGATCTCGTAGTTTTTGAACCACAGTAATGACTAGTATTCCATATTGAAAACATGAAAGAATAGTGAAACGTTCCTGTGAAACATATTTAGGAAAGGTGAGTTTTGTGTCACATAGACGCCAGTCAGATTCAAAAGTTCACAAATCAGTTTGCTGTCAATTTCTTTGAGCAAAGAATATTCTCCGTAATACTGCAAAAGAAAAAATGTGCCTAAGAATTAATCATTAAAAAAGGTCCTAAGAATAACTTAATATTCAAAAAACTATTGAAAAACCTAATATTTAAATTTTAGGAGAAAATTTGGCTGGCCTAAAACTAATTTCTATACTCTTTGTAGATAATATTGAAACTCCTAGTTTCCATGAATTGATTGATCGAAGCAGGAGGATTTCGAAAAAGCAAGAATTTTGATACTTGGTTCGGCATAAAGTTAGAAAACGGATAAAAACCTATTTAAAAACGCAACAGAGTACAGAAAATCTGTGCAGTGCGATGGCGCAGCATTGACGAAGCGAGTAGAGGAATGGGGAAGAGGCATCAGAGAAAGCGAAGGACTGGGGAAAACGGTAGAGGACGATTGAAATAGTATGTGAAATCGGAGAGTGCTGGTAAAACAATGAGAAAGAACAACGACGGAGAGTGGCCAATCAGTTAGCGATCCGCCGTGGAGACATCATGTCGATTGAGGAGAATCAGAAAAAAGAGTACAGGTGAGCGATACATTTTACAAGGAAAAGTGATAAATGAGTGGAGGATCTTCGAGCAAAACTACAGACATAAATGAATCTAAACTTTTAGGACGCCCTAGTCATCACAACAATACAAGGGCTGCTATGCCTGAAGATACTTTCCAATTTCGTCCACAATCCCGTTGAAAAAAAACTGAATCAAACTTTGAAAATTTTTGTGTCTATTCCGAAGCAGTGAAAACATGTTTATGAACAAAAGCATCTATTTGATTAAGATAATAGTCAACATTCTTTTCAATGAGTAAGATGATAATATTTATGTGTACTCTTTCACATCCGAAATCTTCAAAATATCTTAACTCGTGTGATCAACAGAACCAACGAGCATAGAAACATTAGAGACGAGGAATATCATAAACATCGAGCTGACCGAACAAACATAGACAACAATCAACTATGATAAGCAACTGATTTGAGTAACATATGAAGGAAAGATAACATCTTCATTGCATGAGTTTTAAGTTTCGTATGGATGGATATGCCTTCGATAATATTAACTAAGACCACACTAATTTTGTGACGTTTTGTATATTATTCAAAAGCTGGATTAGGTTGCTTTCGAAGAGAAAGGAAGAAAAGAAAACTGACCTCTCGCTATAAGTTGGTCTTTCTTCATATTTGTCTCTCCATGGTCCTTTCCTTTCGCTCTTTCTTCTCTTTCATTGATAGGTGTTTTGTCCAGATCTCCTCCTGTTACTTCTTCATCAAATTGGTCCATAATTTGGGGCATGTTGGGTTCACTACTAAGCCTCGAATCATTTGAAGAATCCCGAGTATACTAAAAAAAAAACACTCAAATTTTTTGTAGGCAATTAATAATACTTTTCTAGTCGAAGCTTCTTCATTGAAAGAAGCTGCTCTTTGCAAACTGATGTGATGATGATACAGTTGCTCACGATTTTTTAGTGCTCTTACGTGTTCCAAGGCCATTGGGATAAATTGATTAACTGAAAAAGAAAACAATTTTTGAACAGTTATTGTTTTGAAATTCATTTCTTACAAGGATAGTAACTCTGTGGATACCGGTGCTGCCACTGTTGGACTTGCAGTGCTTTCAATGCGTCCATTGCAAGTGAAGCTTCGCGGTCGTTTTGAATTGGTAAACCAGGTGGCTGGTTGTGTGACTTCACTTGTGGTGATACTCTGCAAGACAATTGAGAATCAAATGTTTTGATGCTGTAATCGAATACTGAACTAAAATATACGATATTCTACGTAAGATATTTTTTTATCTGTGTTCTCTAACCGTTCCAAAAATTTGATATATTCGAGCACATCGATTGCCATTAATTGATAGAAAATTGCCGGCTGTGGAACCGCCCAACACAGAGGAAACTTCGAAGGGGCAATTAGTTTTTTGCTGCCTGCTCCGCACAATGAGGCATAAACTGGAGCTAAACATCCTTTTGGATCGCAGGCCTTCTTCCGAACTCCAGAATTTCCCCAGCGGGCATCAAAGTCTTTAACCAGATACACTATGCTTTCGCACATCGTTTTTTGACGATTTATGGCAATAAGAAGAGTTTTGAAATAAAAGTAGAGTCGGAGTGCAAGATCATCAATCGAAGAATTGATGGAACTGGATGGCGAAGATACTGAACTTCGACTACTACCAGCAACTGATAAACAGCATGAAGAATTTTCACTAGATATTGCTGGAGACGACGGATGTAACTGCGATGAGTTGAAAATGGGCATCACATGTTGCGGCAGTCGTTTCAGTTTTCTATTCGATCGACGTACACGAGTTCTATTTTTTCTCGAAAACACTCCACATGGGAGGCACATCGAAGGAGATATAGTAGATGGGACCATTTCTCCTAAAGGTGCGGATTTTTGAGAGAATCCGGAAGAGGATGTAGAAGATGTTTCTTCTTCGTCGGTCATTGGTGACGTGCATTGAAGATCATTAGAGCGCCCTTTTTTCAAGGAATCATCAGTAGTACACCCGAAAAAACCAGAATCAATTGAACCCGTGGAGAGCGGCATGGCTGAAATTGTATGCAGCACACGCAGTGGTGTCGAAGAATCTCTAGAATTTGACTTATGAAGATTATGGCAATGATGAAAGAAAAACGAAGAGAGCTCCATATGAAAAAAACGAATTGAACTAGATAGAGTTTCGATCATTAACATGAAGTGGTCATCAAATCAGGAAAATGGACATGAAAGTCAGAAAAAGATAGAGGAAATTGACGGGTCGGACCAACAAGTGTCAATTTTTCGGGAAAAGTGAAAGCGGTAAAACTGATTGGATTATCGACGGTCGACATGCCGACGCCAACAACAAACTCCAATAAATTCAAATCGAATGAAGGTCGGAGATTTACCATACAAGCAAAGTCTAGGATGTTATATTAGAAACCGTAAAACAATTTGAATAAATTCGCATAGTCAGATAAGAAAAAAGGCAAGCCGAGAAAGAAAATGAGACAACAAAGAAATGATGATGACGACATGTAGAGACGGAAACAAGAAAGCTGATAATGGCGACGAAATGTATTTAAAAGGGAGTGAAAGTATGCTTAAAGGAGAATCTAAAACAGATTTTCAGTCAAATGGACCTGATTAGAAATGATAATGTAGAATCAAGTAGGCTTGCTAGTTAATAGAATTTTCCAATGGAAAAGTCGATCTGAGGCTATCATAAAATGTTGCAAAACAGGAAACCCGTTCCTCCATTCCGACTCTACAAACTCTTAACATCCGATGTTTCTCTCGCTCTTCAGTCGTCATCGATAGTAAGCCACGGGCGGACGGTCCAACCTCTAACACTGAGACTACAGAGTGTATAAGATGAAGAGAGTTAGACATTGACAAGAAAAGTGCGGAAGAGCAAGACTAGACATAGAAAAAGACCAGTTTCTCACCCTTTCTCACCGTCTCTTTAGTGCGTGCTAATCTATACTCCGAACAGACAGAAAAACGAATTGAAACATTTGCATATTATCGACGATGAATTGTATCAGTGGAGAAGTATTTAGTAACTGTTCCAAAATGAGTATAGTAACTGGGTGTCATGAAGAAAGAACAACCAACAGGTTGATTTAAAATAAAAGCAAAGGGTAATATGAAGATTTAGTCTATAGGAAGCATTCAACTGACTTTTTTCAAATTCAATGTATGTTTGTTAACAAAAATGAGTGTCAGCGGCTGCCAAATAAGGTGTTGAATGGTTGCACTGACTGGCAAATCGCCTTGCCGATTCAGGTGAATAAACTAGAGCCACGTGGGGCTTTTATGATGTGTTTTATCCACTGTAGAAGAAAACAAAGGAATGTGAATGAAACTGTTTGTTGCGTTTGTGTGCCATCATCACACATTGCCAATCGCTCACATTCACAAAACAGTTGAAAGCACAGCAAAAATTGAAAAAAAAATGAAATCCGTGTGCCCATATTGACACACATGCCAAAGTTGACCTAACGTGGTAGCTTCGTATCTCACCTTAATTATTATTTTGCGGATCGAATACTGTGATCTGATAAAGATGAAGAATAGAAGAGTCTTCTGCATATTAAAAGGAACTAGCATGATTAGTCCATCTTGAGACTATTCACTAGTGACTTCTCGTGAATTCACTGAATAGCTTTTGCGTCTTATTAAATAGCTTCAAACCATAAAACGATTTTGTTATACTTCTGACCTCTCTCTTACTATTAAACTGCGAAATCGTTAGAACAAAATTTTGAAATATGCGAGAAATTGCGTGATTGACAATTTAAAATCTAATGCGTTTTGAGACTTTGAGACGGGAACTATTATGTTCAAAAGCTAGATGTATGATACTTTTATTTGTAACATATAAGTTGCATTCAGTTCTTTAATCAAAAGTAAAATTCTTTGCACTTGTCAAAATGTACAAATAATAGATGAACGGAGATATGGATTTTACCACATCACTTTTAAAGCAAGAATTACTCTACAGATAAATCAGTTTGCAGTATGACTGCTTGTAGTTTTCATTACATTCGCAAATGGTTTACAAGTCTGATACGCGGCAGACAATTCTAGAGTACTGAGATGAAGAATCACTAGCTTTTTAAGATATCTATGCCCTGCCATTCAGAAGTTCTTCAACCTCCATTACTACAGAGACCTCTATAGATCAAAGCAGTTGAAGAAACGAAATAAAAAACAATAGCAAAACATCATGTGTTCTTCTCTTTCCGAAAAACCGCGAGAACACAGATAAAAGTGTAGAGAGATAGGCGGTAAGGAAAAGAAACCTAGCCAAACTGCACGTAAAGCATACATCCCGTTTTCTTCACAGCGTTGGAGGGCAATCGTCTGAGCGGTAAGGGCGAGAAAAAAACCAACATAGTCTTGCGTCAAAGATATTGAGAGAAATCAAAAGGATCTCTCGAAACTGCAGCAGTTGTGGAACGGAAGGAACAAAAAGCATTAATTTCAACTTTCATATATTGTTTAAGAGTCTTATGTAGAAACATTATTATTGAGATATTTAATAGGACTTGATTTTAAAAAACCTTCAGTGTCATTGTCCGTTAAAAATGACTATAGCTTTTAGTGTATTTTTTATGCGACCAAATGAATCCACAAAGTGTTACCAAAATCTCTCAAAAAGCAAGCAAAAACCACCGTTCGTTTAGAAAGATTTGAACAGCTGTCAGCGGTAATCGAAAAAGAAACAGTGAGAGGCTTGAGAAAATAGATTTTTACAACATCAATCAGTGAACCGACAATGAACGCAAGAAAAGTAACTGGATAAGTAGTCTTTAAATCGTCATCTTGAACTAAATTCTAAATATATTTAGATTTTATTACGAAAACTAAACATTCAGATCAAATCAGCACATCCTATTTTAATCGGTTTATGCTTTATGATCTGTATTCTGAAACGGCATGAATATAAAAGAACATGCATAGCAAACGACGTATTTACACCCAGTCCCTGTATCTCGTATCCAACCCTCAGCTGTCATTTCTAACAATAATAATGAAAGGGACGAAGAGAGGAAGAAAGAGAAGTCAAAGGGAGAGGGGACTGCAGATTTTCACTTTTTCCGTGATGAAAACTGCCGTGAAGGAAAGAAGGAAGGAAAATGATGAGGTGTAAAGTGAACGAGTGAATTACATAGATATCTTCGTTCCACCTGCCGCTCATCTGAATACAGAAACAAGTGAGTTTTCTCGAAGCGCAATCCGATGAAAATATACTGTGATCTGCACTTGTATAAATCAAATGACTCATCCATGTCATCTGATAACTCAAAAACGGCTAAAATTTCTCAAAATAAGGTACAAAGACAGAAGCAATTATCAAAACGCTTCGCATTAACACTAGTTCGGAAAATTGTAAAATGTGAAGAAACGTAGACAGCCTAGTGTATGCAAGTCAATGAAGGCGTTGCCAATGGAGTAATAGAGAGATCACACACTTTCCAATTCCGCATGAAAACTGTATGCGCCTAAAACGGGGATGATGCTGATGAATCGAACGAAATCCCCGATAAAAAGAAGCAGTTAGAAATAAGAATCTTGAACTTATTTGACTGTAACTGACATGTTTTACTCCGATGACTTCATTTTTCGCAATTTCTGAGAAGCGACGGTATAATTATCATTATAACAATGCATAAACGTTCGCAAAGATGAACTGAGTCTGAACAAATGCAGATAAAAAACATATTCCGCTCTTTCAAACAGTTTTGTAGCTGAATACCATAACATATTCCTTCTCAGTTGATTGTTGTTGGCGAACTGGTTGTGTCTTCAGAAAAAGTAAGATATGATGAACATTCTCATTCTCTCTGTACAGTAAGAGAAAGCGAAGAAGAGACGTTACGACAGCAACGAAATGGAGAAGATAGGGCAGAGGACACACTAGGATGTAAACTATCAAATAATACAGACCGTAGAGCCACGCAATACGATAATACGATAAAAATTAAAAGTGAATTTCTGGAAATGCGTATATTTCTAACTCACCCTTGAAGAGCACTATGCAAACGGTCATCTGTGAAACATGGATGCTTGGCGTCAACACTGTCTATTGAGTGAGTTTCTTTTGATGGAACTGAAATTGAATATCTGTGCGAAGTCCGCAAAAATCAGGCATTTAAATAATTCCGATATTCTACCTCTCAACTGTGTAGTCCTATCAAACGATGCTGGAGTTGTTGGTTGACTTTTTGGGTTGATGTCTATAGGAAGTGATGGCACTGCATTTTTGCGTTGCAGCTCAATCGGTGGTGGTACGTTTTCATGTTGGCCTTAACTTTCAGAAATTAGATATTGCAGGATACCAAAGAGCGGGTGGGTCACAAAAAATTAACCTCTTCGGTAATGATTCTGAAGACCTGGAGGAGGTGGCGGCTGCTGGAATTTCGGATTCCAGTCATCGGAATCTCCCCTTTTTTCAGAAGAGGAAGGAGTTGTTGGTGGTTGAGGGGGTGATTGTTTATAAGGAGATGAACTGAAAAATGCCTGTGAAGATTCTATGCCTATGAGGTTTTTTAAAAGAAACCTATTGGAGAAACCGCCCGGAGCAGTTCCAGCCGATCTGTATTGGTGAATTTTAGCATCATGATGCGGTTCTAGCTCACTTTCCGATCCGCGGAAAGTTTTTTCATTGTGCAACGGGTCAACATGACGAAGGAGAATGGGAGGTGGAATAGAAGGCCTATTTGAAGAAGAGTTTCCCGCAGAAGGCGTCGGTGACGATGGTGATGCTGGAGATTGACGACGAACAGAGTAAGCGCCGAATTCTAAAAAAAACTATGATAGAATACCACTCTGGAGTTTCTGAAAGTTTCAACACTTTCATTTTCGTTTTTCTCACCCTGTGTCGAATTGAAAATCGGCCTCGACTGATGGAAATAAGTCGAAAATTTTGAATGGTGTTGAGGATAACTGAAAGTCAATATATTAAGAATAATGGTGGTATACTATAGAAATACTTCTGATAGTTCCTTTGCTGTTTTGGCTGATACCCTTGTTGATAGTGATTACCAGTGAACTCTCCGTTTTGTTGGTAGTTACTGTTTCTTTGATTGCTGCTTCGATGACTACGCTGGTTGTAGCTTTCTATAAAAAAATATATTGGGTCTCGTTTATGAATATTGAGCAAAATAAATCCTAAAACTTACGCTTTTTATATCCACCGTTGTTAGGATATTGCTGATAGTAACCACTGTTTCCGTCTTTCGAAAAACTTCCTCGGCGTTGCTCTGGCTGTTGCGAGTTTTGCTGATTAGGCTGTTGATTGTGCGTTGCAAAGCCCCCACTTTGCTGATGCAGACGGCTTACCGAGTCAACGGACGGAGATCGACTCTGCCGAGTTATCTGTTCTGAATTTCACGATTTGAAAAAGTTACGTGAGTAGTACTTTTCGTGAAACCAATTTTCTGCCCGAGCCAATGCTTACCATTTTGTTCTGCATTTTTTTGCTGATGAGCCATAATCATATTAGCGACAAAGGAAGGTGGATATCTCCGACCAGATCCTTCTGTCGGATTGGTAGAAAAACTGCTGAAAGCCGAGAAAAGTTTGATGAAAACAGCGCCTTTTGAAATGTCGTGTTGGCGCTCACTTACCGTATCTCGTGTTGGGACCCATAATATCTTTCAGGATATGCTCCTTCAAATGGTGAAATCAACATAGTAAAATAAGGTTGTACGGTCGATATTCCACGTGAATCCGAATGAAAGAAACAATGATGCTGATGCATTTTGTGGGTGAAATTTTATTGGAACTATTATTCAGAAAAATCCACGGAAATAAAAAAAGAAAAATGGAGCATGAACCGTCGGTCACGCAAATAAATCACGTGCTTGTTCACGTTTTTAATCTGGAACTTACTGTTTTTCAAACTTTTTGGTTTCAAAACCATTCTTGGCCAAGTTACAAAAAAATTAATACAAAAAAGTGACAACTTGTTATGGCAAAAAAATAAGACAGAAAAAAGGAATTTTTCAGAGGAAAGAAAGGGAAATTTTATAACAGAAGTGAAATGCGATTAGTTTTTGAGTTTTTGAAAAGTTTACATATCAGTCAAACCGAAATTTTCAGTTTTATGTTCAAGAAGTCTTTTTAATTTGACAGCTGTGAAGCGCTCTCTATCCTTATTATCTCCGGAATAATTGAAGAATACAGCGACAATAATGTTGTTTTTCTCTTGCAATACCACACAATCCCTGTTGTTTAGAACACCTTCTTTGGAAAATTTGAACCGATCCAACAATGAGTTCCAAACGATTTCTTTTAATTTGCCTGTTTTAACGTATGATGCGGTGAAAGACGTGCCGATATGAAATGTATCGAGAAGGATACGCTGAAGATATATTGCTTTCTCTGAATACTTTTGAACGTGACATACTTCACAGAGAAGGAGAAATGATTGAACATGGTTGAGTCCTAGGTGAACTTCAAGTATATTGTTAGAAAGATTGCAATAATAGTCTCGAATGGCTCTTTCTTCATTTCCAATGACAAACTCTTCATATATTTCATCCTTTTTCAAAATTAGATGCTTACAATTTTTCACCTGAAAAATCCCTTTTATTTTCGATATAATCACTATCAAATAATTCATGAATTCTTTTATAGTAATTATAATCAATTCAAGAGTTCGCCTTCCAGACCTGTTTCTCTGTTAGCAAAAGGCTTCCATAACCAGATAATTCCAACTTTTCGAAAATGTGGTTTTCTGGAAAGTCTTGAAATAGTGGGAATTCTCTGACTCCACTTAGTGTCCAATTCAAATTCAAGTTTTGAAGATTGAATAAATTTCGGAAAGGACGATCACACTGCTGAAAAAGAAAATTAATTTCAACAGATGATATAGAAATGAACCGTCAGATACAAGCGTCGAACGGGACGCATTGATGTTGTCAAAAAGTGATGGAAGTATCGTCTGGCCACTGAGATGTCTTCCGTGAACAATTTTTTTTCTGGTGTCAAGGAGCATTTGATTTCTACTCGATTAGTAAATGGATCTAATGTAAACGTGTATTTAATAGATTCCACATATAATTCTCCAGAACCGACTTCTTCCGAAATTCCATCTTGATTTACATCACCATGCTTTTGAATAAATGATAACGAATTCAACGAATAACCGATTCGAGTATGAATTTTTCGAATATCTGGTGATTGTATCGAAAGAGCTAATCTAGAAAATCATAAATCTGAATCTATTTTAAACACACAGTTTACCTTTTGTCGTAATTAACATTTTTGAGCAGAGATAAGAGAGCAGGATACGAAAGCGATCGAGTTTCATAATCGGAAAACGAATTAGTAATCATTCTGAATGAAAATTATGTGAAAGGAAAAAAACAGTTTGTTTCTTCTGAAAACACGCTCACTGAGAAGATCTAATATACTCTGAAATAAGGTTTCTGCATGATTACGGTACCTTTCTCTTCATCAAATGCTCATAAATATATCCTTCCAAATAACGATCAGAGACTTTTTCATTTATGGAAAATTACCAAAACAGTAAAACGGAACTAGACAGAAAAGAAAAGATCGTGAGAAAAGGTTGCAGATAATAAATCACACAGAAAAAATAAAACTAGACAGGCATGATGAAATATTACAAAAATGGTATAGAAATTAATAGACAAATGAAACTTATTAAATATAAATCTGATGAAAGTGGCTACGTCTAGCTGGAAATCGGAAGTTCATAGACGTGTGACAGGGAACCGGATCAACCGGGAGAGCGATAGGATC
This sequence comes from Caenorhabditis tropicalis, assembly GCA_016735795.1. Taxonomy (NCBI): domain Eukaryota; kingdom Metazoa; phylum Nematoda; class Chromadorea; order Rhabditida; family Rhabditidae; genus Caenorhabditis; species Caenorhabditis tropicalis. The sequence goes on along the minus strand of CM028614.1, from coordinate 7,476,344 downwards.
ACTATGGAACAAGTAGGAGTAAGTTTTTGATGAGCAAGTATTGTTAATAGGAAGTGCTCATGAATCTAATAAAAAGTTTCAAACTTCAGGAAAATATATGGCATGATGACAAGATGTTTGAGTTAATGATCACTGATAGTTTGACTAGAGACATAAATTATTACAGAAGGGAAGGATTAATTGATGGAAGTGTTTCAGTAAATTAGCACTAGTTTTTCTTGGAGCTTTTGGAGCTTCTCATATGTTCAATTGCTCGAATACTATCTTCTTTTTCCTTGATGAGCTGCTGGACACGTTCACGGTGTTTTTTCTCAATATTGTACTGCTCCGCTTTGAGTGTGCTGATCTGAATTATACAACTATTGTTGTAGTTTCTAATCCGTATCAAATGCATTATAATCCCTATCAGATTATAAAGATCTCAGAAAATCTGTTGTTTTCGAGAAAAATGTACCTCGCTAATGCACGTTGAATTCTGTGATTAAGAGAATGAATAGCTTACAAACCTGTCTATCTTTATCAAAGATCTGCATTTCTTTTTCTTGAACGAGAGATTTCAGTCGGCGAATTTCATCTTCCATTTTCTGCTGTTTGACCATACTTTCTCCGTGATCACGCTCAGCAAATGGTGGAAAGCCATGACCATTCTCATTGTTAGGAAGCAAAGGTGGAACACCGGAAGACGAAGCACCATTGCTCGAATTGTTATTGGTCTCATCTGGATGACGACGTTTTTGACCAGAACGACGACTAGATTCACGGTCACGTTGGCGTCTATCTTCCCGGCGGTTATTGTCTTTCTGCTGATGCGACGAAGAAGATTGATTGTTTCGACGGTCGCGGTCTCGATCACGGTGCTCCGACGAAGAACCTTCTCCCGATCTTTCAGGTTTTTCGGGAGGAACCGGTATTCCAGCCACCATAGTTTGATTTGTTTGGCGAGCTTGAAGAATACACAAGCGACACAGAAGGGCAGCACCTTCCATCTGAACAGTATAATGATAACAAGAAAAATGTAACTACTGAAACAAACCTTGTCACATTCTCGTCGTGGAAAAGCGCATCTCAATTTGCAATTGAAACATGTGAAAGGAGAGCCGAATTTTCTTTCTGCGTGCGAACACCAGACGCACTTTTGATCATGGAATGCGGCATTCAGCTTACAATACTCGCACGTTCCCGGCTAAAAAACGGTTGATAAGATTTTAAAAAAGTATTTTTGTCTTACTTTTCCGTACTTAGCTTCGTTTTTCTGGCACTTCAAGCATTGCGATAAGCTAAATAACAGTTTATTAAACATGAAGCACACCAAGTTGAAACTAACTTCACTGCGTCTTCCGTCAGGAACATGCGACAATTGAAACATTTTTTGAGTAGAGGGGCAGGCATTTTTATGAATTTTACCAATATTAAAGCTTTTTAGCCTGATTCGTCAGTTCAAGACAGCGCCACAGATCGATTCAGCAGCAGAGGGAAAAGAAATAGAGACCGGTCACAAGTGTCAACGAGTCGAGTGAAGTATGCAAACACTCTCACGGCAACGTGCACATTGAACTGCTTAAAATACGCGCGTGTGTCTTCGTCTGAGCATTGCTCAGGGGGCAGAAGAATAAAGAAAATTACTGTTAAGCGAAGAAAATTAAATAGTGTAGAAATTATCTTCTATAAGAATGAAGCAATTATAATAATGAAAGATTTATTTTCAAAGCCTTTATTACATAGAATTTTATTCTGAGAAATGTCGCTGTCGATAAAAAGCAGGTGGCTGGGTGAGAATCCTCTCAGGCGGAGCGGAAAGACGACCAGAAATTTGCTGAAAACGTTTGAAGATAGATGATATAAAAACATCAGATTAAATAAAAAACGGACCTCATAATACGTTTCAATAAGTTGTTCTCTGAGTGCTGCTCTTCGACTGAAAAGTTCGAGATCTCTCTCAGCCGAGACAATGTCCACACACAAATTTTCATCACTTTCTTTTCGAGTCAATACAATGCAAACATCATCAACCTGCAAACATATGAATCACATAAATACAAAAAATGAATATACCTGAAGGTTTTCACAATCTAGCCCGTAATTCTCTCCACTTTTTCGCGGATTACAACTAGACCATCCCTTTCCTAATACGAAGAACGGATGCTCAATCTGACATTTCAAAGAAACTTGTTGTCTCTCTGTCCCAGTTTCAAAAACAATCGTAACACTTCCAGCAGAATTAATTTTGATCGTTCTCACAATCGATGCATTAACTAGGACATCATCAGATTCAGCTGCACATTTCAAAAAATCGTCTGATGATAAGTCTTCGACCTTTTTAATATCTCCATTTGTCACGTGTAGCTGAGTGCCTCTCATGAAATGAGTTGGATAATATGTTGAAATTGGAATAGAACCCATTTCAAATGGATCTTCTGGAATAGAAGTGGAAGTTGATGGCTGATGATCACATGGTTCTGTTTTGATGACTGGTTCCTCAATTGATACTGTTGGTTGGATGGGTAATGGGGTCACAGGAAGAGTTGATGGAACAACTGAAGTCAATTGATATGTCGGAAACGGTGTCACGAATTGAAATGGTTGAGGAACTGACTGAAATGAGAAAGTTGACACATACAAACTTTTACAACTCGACTTTAGAATTAGATAATGCTTACCTGAGGTAATGGTAATGGAGTTGGAAGAATACGGTTCTGTCCAATGAGGTAGTTCGGAGGATTCCATAAGTTTATATTATTTGCTTGATTAGCCAAAATCAACTGCACCAAGTCCGGATTCAGCATCTGATTTTGAGGAAAACTCATTATTTCTATCAATACGTGCAATTCTTTACCGTCGTTGATGGGTTCAGTAGATTCATTCTTATCTATTGATTTGTGTTTTACAGAATTGCCCGTCTTATCAGTGTGACCCAAATCAAAATGCCCAATGATGTAGGAAAAGCACTAGAAAAGAGAACAAAAAGAAAAAGCAAGAAGTGCGTCAAGAGAAACCAACTGACACATGTTTCGAAATATGTTTTCAAAAGAGAAACATAAGGGGAAAAGAGGGAAAAATTTCGAAGGATAAGGTATCTCGAATTCGACGTTTCCAGTCTCTCATTCTTTTAGTGAACATTACAGAACAACTTCATTCATTTGTTCTCTATTTCTTACTGTAGTAGGTACAGTACTCCTTTTCTTTTCTTGAGAGGTGAAACCCGAAAAACTGAATGAAAAACCTTTTTATATGAAAACAAGAGTGAGATTTCGGGGGTTTGAAGTTCACAAAAAGCTTCAAGATTACGGTAGGTACAGTAATACAATGTTCAGAACAATGTCAGGGAAAACTAAAAAAAATTGCGACATTTAGCAGATGTCAGAGAATTTTGAAAATCACACAATTTCGACCGGTTCTACATGGTATACGATAGTCGATAATTTAAAGATCAAGTAAATTGATTTCCAATTTTCCAGTGATTGTTTCTGTACTCTGTGGAATTTCTCCGGAGAAGATAATCAAGTCGTCGACGGTTATCTAAAAGAAACAGTCTTTCAAAATAAAAGAAGAGAAGGACTTACCGATATATGCCTGACACCTCTTTCTGGTGTTTTCCGGTAATTGTAAATCACAATTTTAGAGATATAAGTTTGAACATCGAAAACAAAAAAAACACGAGCACATCGATTTGGGAGGAGAGCCGTGAGCCACATGTGCTTGGCTCTGAATTAATTTTTCTTTCGTTTAGAATTTGAATATAAACACTTCTTACAATTCGGTATCATTTGGAGGTTTAATCAAATTGTTCGAAGTACGTAAATCATTTTTGATGTTCGGAAGAATATTCACACTCTCTGGAAATGCTGCTAAATCTGAAAAACCGGAAAAAAAGAATGATATGATGGAAAGAGAATTCTCACTGTTCTCTTTCACTTTGATCAGTTCTCCTCTTCTATTAAAGAGTTCAATTCCATTCAGTCCAATATAAAATTCATCTCCCCACGTGGATAGAAGACGGATTTGGAAGACAACTGAAAACAACTATTTATTTCAAAGTCTCACATATTCAGAGAGAAAAACTCGTAGAATAGAACTTACATCCCCCAATACTTTGATTGGTTCCTTTCGGAACAACCTCTTGTTCCATCAGATTCGTATCCAAAACAATATCTTGAACGTAATCGAAATAAACAAATCCAGTCGCTTTCCGGAATATTATATTTTTGATTAACTTCCCATTTTCATAGATTTTTGATGCTTTCACTCCTGCATATGACAATTCAAAACTAGCATTGTAGTTCCATACTGATAATGCTTTCAAAGATATAGAAGTATGGAAAGTTATTGAGATTGTCACTGGCTTCTTCGAGTCAAAATCAACGAGCCACATATCTTGAGGATCACGAGTTAGATTACGTCCATTGAATAATCTGAAAATTTTGAAAATGAACTAGAAGAGATTTAGAATATACTTTGAACATTGTTCCTTGTCTCCATCAGAAGTTGTTACCGTAAACTGTGATTCTTCGATCAATTGATTATGGTCATCAATCAATTCCAATCCAGTTAGTCCGATCAATCCATTCATTCCCCAATTCGAGAGAAGTTCGATGTGAAGGACTGAATTCAAACGAACAAGTGAACGATGTTCAGAAATCATTTCACTTACTTTTAACATCATGCTTAGGCGCTGTAGATGGAGGATGAGCTGGAAACTTCGGCGCAGGAGCGTTTAAAATAGGAGTGGGCGGAGCATCTTTTTCTTCACTTGTTGCTGGACGATATGGAGTTAAATGATCTGCTTTCAGCAGCTCTAGAGTTGTGTTTGGAATAGATTCCTCGGGTAAATTAATGAGACAAACGTCATGAACAGCAATAAGTTCCAGAATAGTTTCCGATGTAGTGAAAAGAACAGTCTAAAAAAGAAGAAGAAGAATTAATTTGATTGAACCTCAGATTTCAACCTCTCCCATTACAGGTGTGAATTCAGAATCGGCTGAAAAAGCACACTCGAGCTCTCCACGAAAAATTCCAATTCCATCCAAATACATTTTCAAATAACGAACACCAATTTGAGCATGAACACGTGAAGCATTATAATTCTTAATGAAAAATTGGAAAACTTATCGAAAAGGAATATTATTACCCAAAATCTGATAAGAGCCAATTTGCTTTTTTCTTTCAACTCCAATTTCAAAACAATTTCTTCATCAGGGTTTTCAATTGACTTTTTGGCACACCACATCTTTTCAGAGTCTTTACAACGAATTCTTTCAATAATAAGAGACTCGAGACTTCCATTATACTCCGATGCATTTGTACTTATCTGGAATGACTTTGTATAACAACTGGAATTTGATTTTGATGTTATGAATATTTATTTTCAATTTGAATTTGGAAATTAACATGTTCTTGTTTTTCTGTGAATCATCAGTAAGGTGCCGTTCTATTGAATCGATTTCAGTACAGTACAGTTCCAAAAAAGATGTGATTTCACCAGGAAAGCTTTTTTCTACAGATTAGAAACAAATTCGAAAAAACACAGAATGAATACAATGACATACCTTCTCGACAACAGCTCTTTCTCCAGTCGCTGTGAATATCTCAACTGAATTCAAACCAATGAAATTAGGATCTCCCCAATTGGAAATCAAACGAAACTCCAGAAATTTTCCTTCCGGAAGTTCTGGAATTGTTCTGAAGAAACAAAAGAAAAGGTAAAAATTCTAATGTTCGGACCCACATATCACCGTCATCTTCATTGTCGACGCCTTCAAGATTCACTTTCTCTGTGCTCACTTCGATTTCTTTCATTTCTTCATCCGTCATTTCCAGCCAAAAAATGCGTTCCAAAAGAGAGTAAAAGAGATTTTAAAAAGTAAAAAAGTAACAACAAATGGAGGAAAGAAATGAGAAATTTGAAGAGATTCAGAGAAACGTCGAATCTTTTCTCAGGCTTCAGTGCTTTTCGTTTCCATGGAGATGAGAAATAGTGGACAAAAAGAAGAGAAACTGCCAGAAATGCATAATTAGATTTGAGAAAACGGGGCAGGTGCCTAGTACCAAATGATTAGTGAAAATAAGAACGAGAAGCCATGTTTTCGAAAATATCTCTGAAAGGAACGTCAGATGTTATTCTAAAGAGGAAACGTTGTAATCGTTTCAATTGCGCCAATGTTTGACGTAAAAAAGATTGTTGGAGAACAAACAGATAAATAGAAGAATTTATTCGAATCGAATAAAAAATCATGAAGCTTACATTTACAGTACAGTTGAAAACGGAAGTAAGAAAATATGGGAGGCAATTACAAGTCGATTTACAGATAGAAAGACTCACAGGGAACAGTATTTCGTTTTGTGAAGTGAAAAGAAAAATGGGAATGGTACAGTCATTTTAATGATTTGATGAACGAGTTGATGAGATTCTGTAGTTTAGAAGTTGGATATGACATTCGAAGATTAGAATTATGTATTAAAAGGCAAGGACAATCGTGCAATTTTAGTCAGTTGAATCACCAGAGGCTTGGTTTGAAGATGATTCTTGTTTTGTAGAGGAACGGTGCTGGTGACTTCTACAATCACGAGGATATCTCTAGAAAAAAAATAACAACTTTCTTACCGCCATAAAGCAACCAGATCTGCGACATTGGCTTCTCGGATATCTTCCATTTCAAGCATCATTCTCATTAGAAATGTTTCTGCTTCTATCGCTTTTTTCAATTTTCTTCGATTTTCTGAACGAACTTCCTCACGGGCAATCGATTCATCGACAGCTAATGTCATGTGTGCAAAGTCATCAATTATACGCGTGTTCGCTTTTTCCTGAGAGAAAAATAGGATAAATAGTTTCATTCAAATTAATCATAAGAGTTTTTTAAATCAATTTCTTACCATTGCACTGTCTATAGCAGATTGAGGAATTTGCCTCGGCCGCTGTCGCACAGTCTTAATATAGTTCACCATCATCTCTCGATGATTATGCATAATCGCTTCCAAAGCAAGCATCAAATATTCTCTGAGACAACGAAGTTCATGAGTATCTTTTTGGAGCAGAAGAAGCTGAAACTTCGTTAACCTCCATATTTGTTTTACATCCTGGTAAATTTACTTCTTGATGGCGACTAGCTTCTTTTGAAGAGTTTTTTACAAGACAAACTCTTCCGTTTGCGTCCAACGTATAATTTTTATTGTCAATCTTGTGGATTTCATCGTTCAAAAGATTTTGATGACCACCGTTACGTGCCAAAAGCGATTCTAACGTCCTTTTGCTACTTGCGATTCCATCGCTGGCCTGCAGAGATGTATGTCATGCATAACATGATTAGGCTTTTCTTACGATTTTTTTATAGCTTTTATCGAGACTCTGATTGATTACAAACTTTTCCAAGTTGTTGATAACTTTCTGTGAGCTGGCTATATCTGTCCTGAAACTTTCCGAACAGTTAATCATATTAAATTCAATTCGCTTACCATTTTACAGATGCCTTGACTGGGGCAATCGATGATTCATCTTCAGAAACAAGAGCTGCTTCGTCATCAGACATATTTTTCTTTCTTTGTACTGTTTGGTGATGAAAATCGAATTATTTTCACGCTTGCGAGCGCACACGAGTCGCGTCAGCCCACAGCAAACGCGTAAAACGTTCGGTTTGCGCGCGTCTCACAATTTTTTTACAGGAAGCCTGTGAAAATGTGACAGGGCAGACCATTGGAGTTTCAATTGAAGTCAATTGTTGAATAAGAACTCTAAAGTTTTCAGAAATCAACTGGGAATGCAATTAGATCCCGAAGAAGCTTATAAAGTTCACTCAAATCTCGAATCTTATAAGGAATTTAATAAAAAATTCGAACCTATCTTGCTGGAATTTGATCGTGAATTTGCTATTTTGTCATGCTCCATGTTAGATTACTTCAACGAGTCAAAGCAGGTAATCAAAGGGAATGGAATGGGAAACAAAAATAATTTTCAGCCAAGAGAAGAGTTCGAACGGAAAATGGATTGGTGCTATCAGTTAAAGAATATTATTTCGAAGCATAATCCTGACTGGCTTTTTAACATCGTGCCAACTGGAAGCACAGTCACAGGGCTAGCCACCAAGAATAGTGATTTGGACGTTGCTATTCATATCCCACAGGCTGCAAGAGTTCTGAACATAGAATATGACAATATTCCCGAAGACGAAATGAAAAATCATTGGAGACGGTCAGTAACTACTACATGGAACAAAGTCAAGAACTTGGAAATTAACTATTCAGGCGGCAGCTAGAAATTCTGCAAATTGTACGTATAACTTTGAAAAATGATGAACAAATTCGGTCACGGATCAACTGGGAAAAAGGAGTTCAACTCGTGCAAGCTCAAATTCAAATTTTGAAGATAGAGACAGTAGACGAAATTGAATGTGATATTAGTGTCGTCATGGAACCTTTTTTGTCTTCCATGCATAATTCATTCATGATCTGGCACCTTGTTCAGTGAGTCAAATCAGTTCTTTCTATCAATGAAAAACGGGCATACTAATATTTAGTATCGATCAACGGTTCGCTCCATTATGTGCTGTTGTGAAACAATGGGGATCCAGTACAGGTGTCAAAAACCCAAAAGATGGTGGTTTCAATAGGTATTGGTCTCTTTCTCAACCCGTGAAATTGGTTCTATAATTTGCAGTTATGCCCTTGTTCTTCTCGTCATTCATTTCCTTCAATGTGGTACTTCGCCACCAATACTTCCAAATTTGTCAAAAGTTTATGAAGGTTTTGAAATGAAACATTTTGGTAGAATATGAACATCATCATTTTCAGGTTGCAATTTTATTGCCATGAATGACATGGAATATCCGCTTTTGTTAGATTTCGATGCTCCTCTTCCAAATGAACTCCCAGTTATTAGACAGAACTATGGAACCGTTTCCCGCCTATTCCTCGAATTTCTTCATTATTATCACAAATTCGATTTTAGCTGCAATTACATTTCAATGAGAGAGTCCCGTGTTCTCAGTAGGTAATGTTTAGTTACTCTCATCAAACTTCAAAGAATCTTTAATTTTAAGGTTCAATTCTCCAAACCCAAATGTGCGTGATGAGAAACTGAAAGAAGTTTACATTGAGGATCCATTTGATGCACATAATCCTGGAAGGACTGTGAGAAACTTGAGAAATATTAGGAAAATTATCAAGTTTGTGATTTTAGTCTCAATTATAGATACTGAATTTTATAATTTCTTCCAGCGAGACGCTCAATATGTTCATTCCGCAGAAAGATCCTACAAATAGTATAGAAAATCAACGGAAAAACTTCCATTTTCCACAATTGAACGACATTATTTTAATGAAAACAAGCCAAGAGTATAATAACGATGTTAGAGAAGATTTTGGGAGCAACTTCTTCCACAATGATGCGGGTCCGAGTACATCTACAGATATATTTTAGTGCAATGATATGTATGTAATTCTTGTTTTTTAATAGCATGATAATTCCTGTTGATATATAATAACAAGACTTTATTAACAAGTGAACATAGCAAATTTTAACCCGGTGGATGGCAAAAAACAATCACATAAGAAAAGGTCACTTGCACGTAATATAATCAATACAAAATTGGAAGTACCCGGATTTTACAAGCATAAACACAAATTGGCAAAGTTAATGAAAATAGGCTTATACAGTTTGAGAAGCCGGAACATTCACAAAAACGTCATCTTCGTCTTCGTCATCAGAATTCACTCCTAGATTCACAGAACCGTTTGTCGCGTTGTAATGTGGAAGTGGTGCATACCTGAACTTTTTTTTCAAGAACAACGTTTTATATTTGTTCTCTCTTACTCGACGTTTGAGCCTTTTGTCTCATTAAAACATTTCTTGCAAGCACATAGTCCAAAACCACCGATCGTAATAACAGTAATCCAGAACATCCATCCGAACCCGGAGTATACTTCCGATGATTTAGAAAGCTCAGGATCCGGTTTAGAACAGTCTTCTGCAAATCATTCATGTTGTACAAAAAGTGAGAGAAGATAATTACCACATTGCCAACTTTGACCAGCTCCGGGAGCACAACAAGGTCTACAATAGCCAATGGAACCTTTTCCATAACCGCTTGCACATTTCTCACAACTCATGGGTCCTGGGGCAGTGCAAGTTTCGCATGCAGAGTCGCATAGATCACACTTTCCAACGGCATTTATATAGTAACCATCTCCACAAAGATCTTTCCTCCAGATGCATTTCGCTTGAACAAGATTCGATTCGTCTGTAATTATTAGATGATTTAAATGTTGTAGACTTTTTTGGAAGTTAAAATTGTTATGAGCTTTAGAAGTGGATTCAGATATAAGGGTTCATGATGGTTAACTGAATAATAATGGGGAGGATCATACTTTTACCATTTTTTATTATCTTCTGAGTTTTTGCTGAAATCTATTTTTGAAGAGAAAAGACTATTGTTTCTAATAACTTACAGTCTGCAACAAGACCAGGAGGACATGATTCAACGCATTTTCCGTGATCATAATGAGGCATATTGTCGACATCAATGAGTAAAAGACTTCCCGGACACGTTTCGCAAACCTATGATTAACAATTGGAAATTTCTACTGAAATCATATTACTTACCTCTGATTTGGTGCATGTATGGCAATGAGAAGAACACATTTTACACTTATCACCATCCAAATAGTAGGTATCATCACACTTCTGAACACATTTAAATCCACTTCCACCTTTATTTCGGAGTGTTTGAGTCAGATGTTTGCATGCAAAGCAAGAAGCTGCCGAGTTGGATTCAGTACATCCTGTAATTCAAAAATTTTAGAAAATAAGAAATATCTGAAATTCATACCTCCGTTACACTCAGCATGACAGTTTCCAGCTGATGTTAAGTCTGGGAAAGAGATGGGAGCTGTCTCCTCAACCTGAAATACAACGATCTACCGTATTTAATAGTGCAGTTTCTTAGTTTTTACGGTTGGAACAGGATATAGTATATGTGTATGTGTGCCTGCGTGTCTCACTGTTTCTCACTTTCAGTTTTCAAATTTCGGGTAAAGGTGGAAGAAAAGTGGTAAAATAATCATGCCAGGACAAGGAAGCTATAAAAAGTAGAACTGAAATGATTTCCGCGGGTAAATTGACAATAGTACAAACGTACAGACACACATACACACCACGACGTGTACAACCATAAAAGCATGAGAAAATACAAACAGGAATACGGTAGATCGTTAAATGGGGTCCCTGAAAATTTGAAGTGAAGAACAAATGGAAAAATAAAATCGAAAACCCAGAAGATTCATCATATTAAACCGCAAAATGGCGATGGATGGCAGCAAAAGTACAGACAAGAATCATTGAATAATCGGGCTGTAAATGGCTGAAAGAGAAAGAACGGGAGGTACGAGACCACACAAAAAAAGAGTTCGCTTTTGGATTCGATGCAGATTTCTGTTGGAGCGAATGTTCCCAATTCCAATGTGAACTCTCTTCTAATGTAATTTCCCAACTGTCACGATTTCTTTCAATTACCACATCACCCTACAATTGAAACATAAAATAATTATAAACAAATGAATAGAAATTTGAGAAAATGGTTGAATTGTATTGAACAAATTCTTCAATACAATTCAAACCTTTAACAACATATTCTAAAAATATTTTCATTCTGTGGAAATGGGGAAAGCGGGACTAGAAAGCAGGAAAAATACTCTCTGGTCTCTGGTACTACTTGTTCTTCTTCTATTTTCTAAATAAAAGTAGTGAAAGAGACTGGTGAGTATTCTTCGTGAAAACTGGGATGTCAGGAATCGGTTCAAGAGAGTTGAGAGAAAAAGCAATTTCAGGAATAAAAACAGTTAATCATATTCTGATCAATGAGAAAACATAATAACCTGTAGAAGAAATTGTGAATATATTTTGACATGGTTTTCAATTGTAATTCAGGGAAAACCTCGTTGGATAAATCTTGCCGGTGTTTTTTGTTCTTTCTGAAATTCTATTTTTCTATAAAAGTGCTGAGTTTTTCATTCAGGAAGAAAACGAACGAATCAAAACAGAGAGATTTGAATCCCATGAAAAGAAAACAAATAACACAACACGGCAAGATGATTAACCAACTGCAAATGGAAAGAAACCCCGAGATATTCTTTGAAAAAAAGAAAATAGGTTATCGCCATGGGCGGTTCACTCCAGGTGTTCCACCAAACATTTTCATAAAGAACTGATCAAAATAGCCTTTTAGTGTGGCAACACCCGACTGATATGATGAAAATGTCCATGGCGACGTTGATTTTTCTCCTTTTGAGAAATCCACCAAAAGCGTTTCGCTTCCGCCGTTCTCCGTCGACTAGAAAATATGAAAAACAACTATTTTTCTCGACATTTAGAAATTAGAGAGTGAGGGAAATTGGATAAATTTTAGTTTGGAATTTGAGTCGAGCGGAGAAGTGGGAAGAAACCGAAACGGAAAATTGGTTTGGAGAACATTTCATGCGATTATTGGAAAGATTTTGGACTCTTCAAAAAAAAACCATGCCGAAATATTAGTATTAACTTCGAAGAATGACAAGTTGAGGCAATTATCAGAATGAATGAAAACTGGGAAAATGAGAAATTCAGCACAGATTTTGAACCCGTAAACGAGGAAGAAACAATGAAAATAAATAAAATTGAGCAAAGAAAAGAATATCGAATCCCGATAAAATAGAGCATAACCGTGGAGAATGAGTAGAAAGTATGAAGAAAGAGGAGTGAAAACACTAAGAATACGGTACTCATCATTGGAATGAAAAAATAAATGATAGAACGCTAAGTGTAACTAACATATAATTCAAAGGAGGACTACAGGAGGCAATCACTTTTCAGCCTCCGACAAGGCTTTCTCAATCATTTTACGTTCGGCTTCTTCTTCAATTGACATTGCAATCGCTTTACGAAGCTGTTCCTCTTCAGAAGATCTTGACGACAATGATGTCATTGGAACGTCTTCTGGAGCTGAAGCGATCGGTGCTCCTGGAGTTGAATCACGAATTCGCTGACGACGACAAGCGTACAAAACAACTCCAAGTACCAAGCAAATGACGATGGCTTGGACAGCGACGAGAATAGTCGGCATTCCTATCTGTAGCGGGGAAAACGGAGAGTGGGTAAATTGGAAAAAGACACACAAAAGATTAACACAAAGTTGATTTGGAATTCGTTTTGACAAAAATTTTTATGAATAAGTGCAATTTGATTGCAAACAACGAACAAATCTCACACGTAGTTGAAAGATAAAAACTGAAGAGCACCGAACCAGACAACAACATTTTGTGTGGCACATAAACGGGTTTTCAATATCCGATAAATAAGGAAAGGCAAGTGGGCTTGAAGCAAGAAGTATAGACAGATCTTCGTGCTGAGATCATAATTCTTGTGCGATGATGACGATGGTGAAGGTGAAAAGAACCTAAAAGGGGTGAAAACGTTGATGTTCGTCTATTGGAAAGTAAACACACAAAATTTGAAAATCTATCTTTTAAAAAGTAGAAAATATCGTATTTTCTGAATGATTGGGGTACAACGTTTGAGTATATCTTCTGACCGCACATGCAAGAAAACTGTAGGAAACAAATGAAAAAAACACTGGAAAATCTGAAAGACGTAGACAAGAACAAGGATCTGAACAACAAAAAGAGAATCAATTTACATGTATCTTTCTTTTCTTTTTTGTGTTTGGAACTTTTTTGAACAATTTGAACAAACAAACAGAGAGACTGGAGAAGGAAAATTGGAGTGTGACAATATAAAGGAAAATCCCGCTTTCTTAAAGATTTGTAATAAATGATACCGGGGGAAACGGAGGCGATTGAGTGAGAGGCAAAAAGAGATTTGATTATGGAATGAAAGCGTTATAAATGAATGGAAAAAAACTGAATCTACAGATAGAGAATTCAAATGAATCAACAAAACGTACCCATCACCTGAAAAAGCGGACCGAGAGAAATTAAATAATCAATTGGGAAAGTCAATAGTGACAACCAATGGGAGACATTTGAAAGGTCACCGGGAATCAAATAGGTAATTCACAAGGAAAAGAGTAAGCACCAGAGAAAATGAGTTGCAGTACCGGGAGGATAAAAACATAATTAAGACGATTAGAGAGAGAGAGAGAGAGAGAGGGAGAGAGAGAGAGAGAGATAGGAAAAAAGGTTTGTACTACAAATATGAGTTATTAATGAAATGTCTGGCTAGTGGTTCAGATGCGGATTCTTTGTAATGAACTGTACTTATGGTTTTTTAGAATAGGCTCTGTAAAATTTTGTGAACTGACCCGAAACATGCTTTTGTGCATACCCACATAACATATAAAAACTTTCAGACAACATAAAAACCTCTATCCAGACATTCCCAAAAACACATTCTCTATTCCCAGTTGAAAGATTCCAAAATACATATAAAAATTAAGTAGGAGTAGGAAAGAATATCAACACAAAACACCATTCTAATGCTTGTATCGTCGCTTGTGTACAGCCGTTTCCTGATGTTTCCTAATGCGCCTGGACCAAACCCAGCGTTGTGAAGCTGGATCCCACACCCATTGACCAAACGTCGCCTGTTGGAAAACAGACTGTGGCTGCGGCCGTTGCGGCACCCATTGGCGTTGCATAGCTCCAGATGGAATCGGCATTTGGCGAACACGCGAGAACGCTTGTGGACGTTTAACGAAAGTTCGCTTCTGTAATCACAACACAACGAGCATGTGGGAAAGAAAAAATAGAAGTGGGTAACAGGCAGACATTCTGAGGACACCGGGAAGACACTGGGATACGCATTCTCATAGATAGTATCTTATTTTATTGATTACCTATATCTAATCATTATGTAATAGGTTTCTATACTTCAATGAACTCATATCCCATTTTAAATGTTGTTTTTTTGTATTATTGTTAATAGAAATTAGTTAAACTAAACTATGAGTGCATTAAAAAACATATCTAGACATCCATTAGCTATATTAACCAGACTGAATAACTCTACGTGATGGTGGAGGAAGGTAAATGGAAGTATGCATTGGACGAAAGTCCATAGCTGGTTGGTAAAATGGTGAAGGTGTTGGATAAGAGTTAAGGAAATCAAATGAGGAGTGGAATGGGGTGGAAGAAGGAGGAAGACGGTAGGTATGCGCATTTTCCAATGATAGAACCTGAAGTAAATCACTGACTGGGAATGACAAAAATTTCAAATTTCGGTTGCACATTACTATCAGTACTATCATTAAAGGGGTATTCCGGTAATTCCCTCGTTGCGCACGCGAAAAATTGAATAAACGCGTGAATCTTTTTTGAAGAATTTCTGTGGACCATCGGGAGAAGTGAATATAAGTTCAGATAAAATGTCACAAAACCACTAGACGATATCAAAAAAGTTACCATGAGTCAGCTGACAATTTAGGTCATCACGTAACATAGGTCATACTCACTTGTTTACTTACTAGTATGGAAACGGCTGAGAACCTGGACTCTGTCTTTCTGAACCCGGAAATGACAGGTGCTCTATCTGACCTACATAACTGATTTCCTAATTAGTAATAATTGTCTTCTTTCTGACCTGTCTGACCTTCTATTCCAGCAACTCATGCTGATCTGGGTCCGACCAGTATTACATGATGACCTATATTGTCAGCTGCCTCATGGAAAACTTTTTGGTCCGATTCAGGATTTTCTCATGTTTCCAGAGGCTGTCCCACTCTTCTAGTTACTATTTATGCCTCCCCATTCTACTCCAAAAAAAGATTCACGGGGTTATTCATTTTTAGCGTGCGCAACGAGGGCAATCTCAAGCGCAACGAGATTGAAAAAAGCGCAACGAAACACTGTTTTTTGGCACTTTGAGCGCTTATATCTCAGCTCACAGGCATTTTTAGAAAATATGATGTACTGGACTTCGATCAGGCTCAGCGAGCTGAATCGATTCATATGATTTTTGAGCGATTTCAGAATTAGCGGTATACCCCTTTAACAAGCTTTCTCGAAACAAGTTAGTGATTTTCGATATGAATAAACTGAAAAATCTAACTATTGAAATTCGGAATGCGCAATTCTACCGTAACCTACTTTTCACTTCACGAATTAATAATGGTGAAAAAGGAATGAACAGACATGGTGAAACGATGCGGGGAACAGGAACCGTAGTACATCAGAGGGAATAACTGAACCATTTGGAAAGTAGATGAAGAAGTGCTCGGGATAAAGAATGAGGGAAAGCAAAAAGAACAACCAAATGAATTAATGAAAACTAAAAGAATTTTCATTTATTAGGCAACTAGTATTGAGATTTAGAGGGTCACTGCAGAAATATAAGAAAAGTAAGGAAAATGCATTGAAAATTAATTCTCTTGATGACGTTTTACATTTGAGGACATTTAAAAACTGAAACGAGAAACAACGACACGAATTGACAAGACACTGAGCGACAATGATAGACAAAGAGACATATTGAGAAACAGACACAGAAAATTATTCAGAATACATAAAATAAAATGAAAAATTCAAGAACGAGAAGGGTATTAAAATCAAAGTGAAAAAGCTTTTTTGTGATGATTTTGATCTTTTTAATAATTAATTCTCACACACACTTACTCACACTCAAGCAGACACACACTCACTCTGATAAAGGGGAGGATTATAACCTAAGAACACTTTCACCGATACCCGTGAAATAATAGAACTTGAGAAGAGGAGGCAATCCGAAGTAACCAATTTTTTGGATAATTCCCCCCAGAAAACCAAAAACAGAGGGGACAACACAGCACAACACAACACACACAAAACTAGAGATTCTAACCAAATCCTCCAAAAAATGTGCGTACCTGAGAAGTGAGTTGCTGTACACGTGAGAGTACACCTTGTGATGTTGGTGGAGAAGCAGAATACACTGGATCTCCTGGTTGAGCAGGATCGGCAGTACCGTAAAGAAGAAGAGTCCAATCGTGGAATGTACCTACAACAGAGAAAATACTTCTTTGGAAAGTTCTTCTGAAGTCTTACCAGCAGCGGCGGGATTAGTTGTGACAGATTCGACCATGAGGAGCCATGTACCACGTGGATCTTCACCCCATTGTTGGACAGAAAGGAATGGCCATTTGTGGAAACCATTGGCATTGAAATCTTGTGGACGAGGTGGGAGGAGAACAGATCTAGTACCAGAAGGAGAGAAAAGAGTCAATTTGAGATCTCCTCGTTTAAGATATCGGACTGAAAAGATACTTTTCAATTAAATATGTATTTGTTATTCTACCTGTGGCATGAACTTGAACATGCTCCAAATAGATAACTGGAGTTCCAGATTCGCAACCATTAACGTCTAAAGTGAAATTGAGTTGGAAGCGGCCGACAATTGGACGAGGACTGAAACGTTTCAAATTAGACTTTAAACTGTTTTTTTAGTTCATACTTGGGATTAGCGAGACGATACTCGTATGTGCAGATGTGTTGTTCTGGTACAGTTTTCCAACCTTTGGCCATATTTACAAGGGCTCCCCCATCCATCAGACCATATCCGAACTTGTTGCTCACCATTCTCCCAACACCGTTTCTAGACCATCCAGGATTGTTTTCGAGTGGCTTCCAGTTAGCAGTCCGAAGAACAAGATGTTGCATATCTCTCCATGTCAATTCCGGACTGAAATCGTAGGTATGGAATCTACTGTCACAAAGAAAGATGACTCACTTCGCTTCAAGAGCAAGAGCTATAATTCCAGCTGCAAGAGGAGCAGAAGCCGATGTTCCTGTGTGTTTATCGGTGCATCCTCCAGGTACATCTACAGTGACTATAGCTGGTTGACGGTAGTCGGCAGAACTGTATGTTGTAGCAATTGATGAAGGGCATTCTTCGAGATACCATGGTCTGTAGACAAGTAGAATAAGATACAGATACTGTGTGTAGATGAGATGCCATTCATATAAAACACTTAGTTATTAATTCAACTCTGTCATCTGATGCAGAAGGCAGTTTATTTCATTAGTATAGAAAGCTCACCGATGATTGTCATAAGTTGCAGATGAAATGGAAAGTGTGTAGACAGATGTTGTATATCCATCAGCTGAACAAGAGTCCTGCCTGAATTTGGAATCAATAAACGCGTCCTACTTTCATCGAAAACGTACCGTGATCCTCCATTTCCACTTGCCCATACGAAGATATTTCCTTTTCCTCCTCTGCCGTTCTTTATACCACGGTAAAATGCCTCTCTTGCAAGTGGTCCTGGTCCGTCAAATGTCTTTCCGTCGTCCTCTGGGCCCCAGGATGCCGAATAAATATCAATATGATCTTGATTCAAAGACAATGATGCAGCTTCTACAGAATCAGACACAGCTCCATCAAGCATTCGAACTCCTCCTATTTTTGCTTTGTAGGCAACGCCGACACCACATTGATTATTTCCAGCAAGCGCTGCAACTTCTCCAGCGCATCTGGTTCCGTGCCTGGAAAGATTTATGATAACCCTTGATCAGTTTTAAATAAAAACTCACTTATTGTCTCCATTATTCTGTGGTGTAGGATCGTCATCATGGTCATTGATATCAGTAGAAGCAAGCGGATCATAGTTAGCAGCTAAATCGGGATGGTCACGTTGTATTCCGTCATCTAGAATTGAAACTGAGACGTTGCGACCAGCATATCCTTGTAGCCACGCTTGACGAACGTTCATATCGTAACCACCGACTGCTCCCCCATGCTATAATTAGAAAAAAAATCACTTTGAGTTTTAGAAAGAGAAACTAACCAAGTACCATTGATCTTTGTACAGTGGGTCCGGGAATGGCAAAGAAGGAATTTCATGCGGTGATTGTGCTTGTTGTCGAGATCTTCTAGTTCCATCACGACTCAGCACAGATCGTCGGAAAGGATTTGCGTGATGAACGTCCTGTAAAAACAAATTCATTTAGTAGAAATATCTGGGAAATCTTACATTGTCGAGTAGAATATAATCTCTTTTCACTCTTTTCTTTGGTCTCTGTTCCTCAACCCATTCTACTGCTGGATGGCTATCCAATCTTTCTACAATTGCTCTTTTGTGCCTTCTCGTTCGAGTATTCTCCGAATGATAAAGGAAATAGTGAGTATCGAGAAATGGGTCTCCTTTAACATGCATATCATGATCAGCAGCTATCCGACGAGCCAGCTCATCGTCTCTTTTAGCTAAACGTATTACCGTATGTAATGGCTCCACACAAGCACCGGTATTCTCGTCGCAGATCTGTTTATAAAATGGCATTTTTAAAACATGGAAAACGAAAAACTTACAGAATCATGCTCAATAGAATATGCAATTGTAACCAAAACTGCCAGAATATGCCATCCTATCCGGCCTATCGATATACGCATCACGCGTTTTAAATTAATGTGTGATCTGAAGAAAACATACAAAATTGTAGAAAATTTTGAATAACTTACATGGTCTATTAGTACAAGAATATCCGTTTTGATCCTATGATATGGGGTAAGTAATGGAACCTTTCGACGATTCGCTGGGTGCAACAGTTCTCTTTTCGGTTTATTCTGGCATCGACCCGAAGCGAACGTCTGAAAATGTTTGAATGATAAAACTACGCTTTTACGAGTGACGGATAATAATAAAATAAGATGTCAAGATACTTTTTTGCTTTAAGAATATCCCGAATTGAAGAAAAAGTTGCAAGCATTTAGGTTGGGAGGTCCTGGGAAACTGCGCTCCACCGAGAATGAATAAAAAAGAGTTCAAAACTCCTTTTTTGGTCGCGAGAAAACATTTTACTGCAGAAAGAATTTGGCTTCCTTACAAAATTAACAAAAATTCTTTATCTTCATTTTCTTCTCGACCTCGGTTTTACTTGTCCGACCTCGTGTAAACGCGAATATTGGGCAGTAACCGGTTTTAGTGTAAATTTTTTCGAAAAGCCGAGAAATCGAAGATTCAATGGAAAAAGGGCAAGTGTAAAAGAATTCGGAAATTAGCGTAGTCTGAGAAAAAATAGGAAGAAATCGGAGATTTTGATTGACACTTTTTGTTGTTGCAATTTGATACGGATTTCCCTCTATTTTGTCAAGTAGTTTCTGTTCTAAGCTGATGTAATAGTACTAATATTTACAACAATTTTTCTGAAAAATATGAGAAATTGAAGGTCAACGGTTTTTTTTCAATGATAATTCTGTTAAAACAAAACGTTTCGTACTCACAAGAAAGTGCTCAATCGGTGTTGTCAGAAAGGTTTCACAGAAACAAGAAATGGTTATGAAAGCTAGAAATTCTTTTGAAAAAGGTTGAAAAATGTCAACGTTTCACGGGTTTTCACGAGGGTCAAAGACGATTTCTTCGATTAGAAAGTGAGAAGAAGCCTGTGGCGAGAACTGAAGATGTTGAAAGCGTGTGAGAGGGAATGAAGGAACAATGGAAAGTGAAATCGGCCGTTGGCTTCTTCTACGATTTTCAAGAATATGCTACGTCCCCGATGACTTGTTCACAACGAGACTAACAATAAGGGACCGAAAGACAGATTGTTCCGCTCGACTGTTTGTCCTACCGACCCCATTGTCTGTTAGGGAGGTTCATTGAAAAATCACTGCAGTGGTTTCGTTGAATCTTGTTTTCTTGCAACTTGTGAGTTTATTGAGTGTCGAGAATATGAATAAACTCAGTTCTCGGATTGGAAATTCAATGAAAGAGCTTCATCAAATTTCCGATACTTTCTAAAAGTTAATGTTGGAAATCTCACATATAGCGAAACGGCTAAAGCCAGGAAAATATCTGTATTGCAAATGAATGATGGAAAAGCTAAATATGATTTTTAGCGTTGTTAGTTTCGGTAGAATATAGGTAAAAGGAAACGAAGTATACGCCATCCGCCCGGTAAGGCCACTCATCTCCGTAACGAGAGTGCATTCAGACACAGACATCTAGAGAATTATAAGGGAGGAACTACTCTTGTAAGGTGAGTGATCTCTCAACAGAAGAACGGTACACAGTTCGAGGTCAACTTGATCATCATTGGCGGACACGGGAGAAAAGAAAATTAGAGAAAATATTGAGGAGAGACAAAAACTACGAAAGGAGAGAGGAAGAGGAAAAAGAGATTTGATCGAGATTCAGAAGTGAAACAGTATGACTAATCTTCAACTCGCTCGCTGAATTTTTAATAGAAAAACCGGTTGTGTTTTGTTAAAAAGTGGATGTTTGGGTAATAGTAAAGAGATTGAAATTGGTTTTTTGCCCTACCGATCTCGTCGAGTAATGCTTGGAAAAACAATCGTTTTTGGATTGAAATGGGAGATTCTCAATCAAAATATCAGAAAATATTCATAGTTAACTAATGGAATAATATTAGAATAATGAGAATAACTGATCATTGGTTTGTCATGATTCTAATCAAAATAGACAGCTGAAGCTTCTCAATCAATTAGAGAAAAGGAAGAAACAGTTATCTGTCATTAATCTCAAGATCGATCTACGATGATATTTTGTTTCTGATTTTATGATCGGAACCTAAATACTTGGATTTAATTATTGGTGTTTTAGATTAAACAAATCACATGACATCACTCAGGGAACTGATATGTTTATTTTAGTTTTTGAGTAATGGATCCAGTATAAGGTGTCACTCTCTTCTATTGGTGTTCTTCTGCGAAGTTCAATCCCATTTAACTGATTTTCAAATTTTTGATGTAAGTTCGCTCCAATATGGAAATTTGAGAGATTTTAAAAAGAATCATGAGGAGTGATCTATAGAAAGTATATCAAAAGGAAGGGAAAAGAAGAGGAAAAGTGATAAAATATGCAGTGAATATGACACATACATACATATATGTCTTTCTATTTTTCTCTAATCACTCTAGTTTCTTCATTATCTCTCATACTTTTTCCTTGATTTGAATGTAAAGCCAACAAAACACTCATTTGTTACTGTGAGAAATAGAAAAACGAGAGGGAGAGAGAGAGGAACTGAACATATACCATATGAAAAAGAATGGTTTAGAAAAGAGAGAAAAGAGAAAGAGAACCTGTTAGATTCGAATCGAAGTCAGAGAGAAAGAGAGAGAGAGAGAGAGAGAGAGAGAGAGAGAGAGAGAGAGAGAGAGAGAGAGAGAGAGGAAAAAGAGGTTGAATGGGATTGAATGAAGAAAGGAACCGAACCGAGACAAGACGATAAATGATGATCTCAGTTTTGTTGCAAAAAGAGAGAACGATGCCTTTCAATAAGGGAACACTATAAAATTTAAATCACTCGAAATGGATGAATGATAGATAATTCTATTAGAATACTGGCATACTGTAAGTTACTGTATCATGAATTCGAATTCAAAATACAAACTTCTAATCGTGTTCCAAACCGTTTGAAACTAGAAAAAGAGACATCTTTCTAATTTCTAGGTTCTTTGAAAATTCGAAGTCTCATCTGCAGTTTAATGAAAAAGAAAAGAGGAAGAATCGGTAGAAATGAAAAATGAAAGGATTTGGATTGGATAAGTAGGACACATGTCTCTTCTTATCTCATCCTTTCATTTCTGTCCCCGCTCTTTTTGATTTATTTACTTGGCCCGTAAATTTCAGAAATTCAATTCTTCCGAAATGAAAAAAAAGTAAAGAAGAAGAGAAAAAATGATTCTGAAACAATCGATTCATCCAATAAATACCTCCTGGAAAACGAATTTAATTCCTATTTTCCTCTTATCTTTATGAATTTTGCCATTTTATTTTTTTTTCTTTGAGTGGGTTGACACTTGATTTATTGACGTTTCAAGGCAGAAAAAAGAACTGATAAACAAGGCAGAACGACTGTGAGTCATGTTAAAAACCACTGTGGATTCAGAAGAAAAAGTCTCAAGAAAAAACATTTCAATTGGAAAAGAAATTAGAAAAAAAGAGAAGGAAATGATTGCAAATTGAGCCAATTACTCTCAGTTTTTCTAAAAAATAAACAAATGAAATGAGAAATGGGAGACTTCGACGCATTAATCGCATGTGCAATCCGAGAAAAAAGAAGAAGAAAAAGAAAGACGCACATGGGTTAACCGACACTTTGGAGCATGGATTTTGGGAATATGACCCAGTGGATGACACTTTTTTCTAGATCAAGTGAATTTGAAGAAAGAACATTTGCACTTCCTTCTCTTGAATCTCATTTTTTCTTTCATTTTGCAAACAAACTGAATGACGTCTTTTTCACATTTATAGCTAATAAAATTTGATAAACGAATTGCACTGAAAGTGTACTGAGAAAGAGAAAAGAATGAGCACTCAACGGACTCTTTTTGATAAATTGACGAACATTTAAACGTCGAGATTGAAGAAAAAGAGAAAGGAAAAGAGAGGGAAAGGACAAATCACATGTGTGGAGAAGAAGAAGAAGATCATGATGATGATGATGAGTGGATGAAGAAGAAAACGAAAAAGAAGAATGAGAAGGAATATGATTTCTGATGAACGGATGTTTGGGTCAAAAGAGGGAAAAAAGAGATAAAAGATCACATTTGAAGAGATCTTTTTCAAAAGAACATCCTATTTATCTCCCGATATTCCGATGGAATTCTGGAAATTGGAATACAATTCCTTCTGAGAGCCTATGAGTAAGATCTAGTACAGTTTGGAGTTCAGTAACAAAAGTAATCTGTTCAAACAAATAGAAAGAGGGATTAACCAAAGATCTGTCAAACATATCGTGTGTTCAGCTGATGAATACGGCATCTACCTATATTCATTTGAAACAAAAAACTGTTTCTTATTCAAAAAAGGTTTTATTGAACTTGAGTATACATAAAACCTCACTCTGAGATTATTTCATATTCCAATTCCGTGTACAAAAAACTATTTATGCAGGAATGGAAATGAATGAGTTTTTGAGAAAATGTGAACCTTTAACCAGAAGAAAAAAGAAAAAATGGTAGGTGAGCCCCTGGTTTCCTACTCGTGGAGCGTCGCCGACTGAGCAAATATTTGAGAGACGGAGGACATTTACGGGTGGAAAAAATGAAAAAAGTAGGAGGGAATTTGGAAATATTTGGATGCAAAACATGCATTCGGGAGCACATATCAACAACAAATCCAGAGCAGAAGAGTGAGAAAAAATTATTGTAAATAGAGGAAGTTTGAGAGAAGTCTAGTTTTTCTCAGTTTCCAAAATCGGCTCTTTCAGTTGATTCTTGTTTAAAAACGTCGAAAAAGCTTCTAAACTTACAAAATAAGTTTGAAAAGAACCAAACGAATTTTCAATGTTTGGACAACATTTTTCTTCCGTTTCCTATTGAATATACAGTGACGAAGTGGGGAAAAATTGAATATATTATTGTTCGGAACGGCTGAATCATTGGAAAGCTTTTGATATCGAAATGAAGTGTTAGGGAAATGCATTTTGAGATACTTTATTGTATTATATGAATACGGTTTGGTATCTAGTTTCATTTCATCTTTTACAGAAAGGAAACATCTAAACGTCTGTTTGAAGAAAAAAGGTTCCACCTACTGTAATCTTGTGATATTACTCTATGAATGAATGAATAATTCAGACGAACTCACACAATTTCTGATAGAAAGCGGTCTTAAAATGGAACCAAAAAGATCTGAGATCTGTTCCAAAAGAAATGGTGCAGAAATCATGTTTGTCCATCTCCGGGGTGGAACTAAAAGTGTTTGTTGGAATGAGAAATCTGTCAAAAATGCGTATGTCCAGGAACTGCTCTCGGTCCCTCCTCCTCTCTCGAATCCTCTCTTTCAATGCTTTTCCTTTTGTTTTCACACCCTTTCAAAACGCAACTGTGCCATAGGCATAACCCGCCAATTCAAACACAAGATTTGAGAAAAAAGAGTTAGGAAAAAATATATTGGATCGGCGAAAAGATCGAGTTCGTGTGAACATTTCAAAAGAGAAAAACAGAATGTTGCGGATCCGGAGATGATGAAAAAGTGTTTCTCTTAACGTATAGTTAAACAGAATTTGAAAATGATTCCATTTGACTATTCTGAATCTAGAGTAAAATGAGAATTGATGATAGTTTGACTGATAGATTCTGGAAATGAATGTGTTGTCTAGAACAGAACATGGTCAATGTCATCTGTTGGTAGAAACTGATTCCTGATGCTAATAAAATTCATAAACTAGTCAAAGTTGCTGTAAAGATACCCAAAATATGAAATCGAAGGAGCCGTTGTACAAAAGATCACAAAATAATTCTTGCGTTATTCTAAATGAAAAAACAATACAGTGGCTATTTTCCGAATAAAAAAATGCGTGTCTAGGCTGTTTTTAAATAGAAAAAAGAGAAGAGACTAGTCAAATAAAAGCGGAAAACAATCGACTGTAAGGTGCGAGAAAACGAAAGAACAACAAAAAAGCATTTAGAGAAATGTGAGATTTCGAACAACTTCGATGCTTATTCCCGAGGGTTACGTCTGAAATTTGAGAAAGATGATTAGAAAAGGATACTGTAGACGAAAGACTGAATGGTTTGAACAGAGTCGAATCGATTCGAAGAGAATAACTTGAATAGAATAAACAAAAGAGTTTTCTATTCGCCTATTTGTCTGAAATTCTTTCGGTCACACTGACAAATTATCTTCTGCCGCGCAACGAAAAACGAACAGAAGACGAGAGAAAAAGCCTATTGTCTTGTCTACTTATTCTCTCAAATGTGTGTAAATCTTGACACTGAGACAGAAAACAATGAAGGAGGAGAAGGAGGAGGAGGAGACGGTAACAAGAAGAAGAAGTAGAAGAAGAAGACAACTTACTTTTACTTTTACTTATTTCAAGAATATTACACTGATAGACTGATTGTAGACAAGAAAGAACTTTTTATTCGAGTGTTCGAGATGAGAAAAAGTGGAAACCAGTCGATGAAAAATCAAGATCATTGAGTCTTTTAGACATCTTTTTCTGTCAATGTCAGACTCATTTGGAATAGAAGAAACGGTCAAAGAACTAGAACAGTTTGCACCGTTAACTATAAATCAATTGAAAACGTTTACACAGCTGAAAGCACCTACGCCAAGTTTTGTTTTGACGGAAATTCAAAAATATCCGATTAGCAAACAGAAAATGAATACAATGTAGTGGGAAGAGAACGGTAGAAATGGAAACGTAATGAGAGGATTCTGTAATTTGTTTCTGTTGAGAACATATCTCGAATCGAAGTCAAAATGAACATGAAATAGAATAAGAGGAACAAGTTCTCTCTCTCTCTCTCTCTCTCTCTCTCTCTCTCTCGATCGAAAAGAACAACATTAGCTTTTCGAAATGAGACAGACAAATCTAGATTTGGTAGATGAAGGAAAAAAAGAGAAAAAGAGAGGAAACAACATCGATCATCATTTTCGAAAAGAAGAGAGAAAGTGAGAAGTTTTGGGAGAAAATCGAATAGGCTTAGTCTAATTTCGAGTTGAAACCAATTCATACAAATAGAAAGTGTTGACCTTTTCGAATGGGGAAACGATTCCTTCCTCTCTCTTCAGCTGTTCAATTGATCACAGATGGAGCATCTGGAGTTTATCCCCCAATTTTTTTGGGTGTTCTCTCGGTTAAAAGTACATTTCTTTAGTGTATCGAAATCTTTGAAACAATTTGATATACAATTTGGTCAGAACTGTTCTCGCATTATTTTTATTTATGTGATTTTCTGCAACAGTTTATTCTAATTTTCCTCGAAACGTGGAGGCGAAAAATGGAAGACTGTCCCGCTTTCAGTTAGAATTATTACAAAAGTATTACAATATCGTGTTAAATGACGAGATGACCTTGAATGTTGATACAATGAAGATGACCTCGGAAGTGAATAAGGGAAGAGAAGAAGAATAGATTTTGGAAACGAAGTTCCGTGTTTCAGCTTTTTCGTGTTTTAGTTTCTCTGCTTTCGGATAAAAAAGAGAAAAATGAGATAGATTGATTACACTTTTTCTTAAGAAAAAGTAGAGCGATGTTAAGAAGTAAAGTAGTCAAATATGAAAAGCTTCGACGTCTGTTTATGTATGAAAACAGTTCCATCCTTTATCTGGTTGATTATACTGAATCACCACCGCCAGAAGATCAGAAATACTCTCATTGTCAGACGGATCCCCGGTTTTGAGTGAATCGAGTGTTGGTTACTATTTCTCGAAAGACTCTGAGAAAATGGAACTGAGTTTCCAGTCTAATGAACTTATTAATTCCAATTACGTCATCAATTTTTTCTGGTTCGACAAATCTAACTCATCACTAAAACAAATATGAAATGATAAATAGATGATTGTATTCTACAATAATGGGAAAAGCCATGGTTAATCGTGAAATCTGAGAACATAAGGAATTCATTACGGTTTTTTCCTTAACTTTTGAGCGTATGAATTGGAATTGAAAAAGAAGAAATGAGGGAAGATAAAAGTGGAAAAGAGAAAAGATAAGGAAGTGAAAGGAATGTAAAAAGGATAAATGAAAGAGCCCGTGAAGTGGTTCGTTTCGATTAGAGAGTTATGAAGGTCAGTATGTCCTCCCACTCCGCACGCTTTACAAATTATGAAATGGTTTATTGAACAAAATGAGTTTAGACGACGGAAAGTAACTGTATCAGGATACAGTATCAAAATAGAGTACCCAAATAAAATTAACTTTCTATCATTAGAAATTTTAAAGATTTCATCATGAGAACCAAGCAATAAAAGTTCAAAGATTGTTGAAATTTTAGATTTTTTAGGTATCGTCATTTCTTTAATTTGACAAAAATCGTTCTGAAATTCTGATAAAACGAACGAAGATTGAAGTGATTTAGAAAAGTTGTGAGCAGTCGAGTGAGTGGGGAGTTTGAAGTGAAAAAGGAACGAGAGAAAGGGAATAGTTGCAATAATACTCAAGTGGACAATCGGACAGAGAGGATGAACATATATAAAATGAGAGAGAGTTGAAAACGAAAATGAGAAGGAAGAGGGGGCGATAGAATGGTCAGTGAACATAGTGCAAATTGTCTGTGTTGACACGTTGAAAAGGCACACGAAATGCAGATGAGCATGGATGATGATGATGATGAGAGAGAGAGAGAGAGAGAGAGAGAGAGAGATCCCATTATGAACTATCATAAAAAAAGAACCAAATTACGATAAAAAACGTAAACGAAAAAAGGATTCCCTCAATATTTTCACATTTTCCCGTGACACTCTGATTTCTTATCTTTTCGATCTCAACGTAATCCACGTGGAGGCCGATCAAAAGGGCTGATAAAGGTCGATGTGGGATCGAGAAAACTTCAATAAAATCAGTTCTCGTTTGAACAACAACTCTCAACTAACCATCAACTTTCTCTCTACTCGCACTTTCATCGACGAATCGACAATGCAGATGATCAACATCTTCCTGTTCGCCACTCTTCTCTTGGCTCCAATTGCTCTCATCAATGGAGACGAAGCGTGAGTTTGGAACTTTCAACTAATCGATAAACAGAAGTGCCTTTCAGACCCCAATCTCTTGCTGGAGTTGAAGGTAATGTTTTTCCTGCAAAAACAGCTGCTCCAGAAGTTCCTGCTCCAGAAGTTCCTGCTCCAGAAGTTCCTGCTCCAGAAGCTACTGCTGCTCCAGAAGTTCCTGCTCCAGAAGCTACTGCTGCTCCAGAAGTTCCTGCTCCAGAAGCTACTGCTGCTCCAGAAGTTCCTGCTCCAGAAGCTACTGCTGCTCCAGAAGTTCCTGCTCCAGAAGCTACTGCTGCTCCAGAAGTTCCTGCTCCAGTAGAAGAAGCTCCTGCTCCAGAAGCTACTTCTGCTCCAGAAGTTCCTGCTCCAGTAGAAGAAGCCCCTGCTCCAGAAGTTCCTGCCCCAGTAGAGCCGGCTCCAGTAGAAGAAGCTCCAGTTCCAGCCAGTGAAGTTCCAGAAGTTCCGGCTGACGGAGTCACTGAAGAATCGGTTGTGAAAAGTTCTCGTCCGGTGTTCTCCACAGAAATTCCATCTGAAGAGAGCACTATCTTCGATGAGGAAGCACTCAACGCCACTTCAGTCTCATTCCGACCAGCTGGAACCTTCTTGGTTGTACCGATCGTTCTGTTCGCGTTGGTTCAATAATTTTGGATGATAACTAACCTTTACTAACCTTCTATGAATAAAATTGATTGTGAATGCTTATTTGTTTATGTTGTTTCTTGGAGAAGTCTCGTAGAAGCTAACTAGGGGACTGTCTCCAGCTAATACTAATAACAGTTTTAAAAGAAGCAAAATTAGGATAATCAGCCGAGACTTCGGCCCTTGAAGGTCATTTTTTGAAATCGGAAACAAACGTGTTTTGTTCTTCCAATAATTTTACAGAGACTGTTATTCAGTTTATTGAGAAAGGCATTCCTCTCTGAAACATAAACTAGAATTTTATATTTTGGAAATGATGTAAGAAAATATTTTTCATGAACCAGAAGCAGAACAAAAGTTCAAAAGTGTTGAGCACTACAATACTGTTCAACTTGTCGATAGGTGTTCGAGTCTTCAGTTGGTTCAATCGGCATTTCGAAACCCGGATGTTGTGGACGTTCGTTTAGTGGAGGTGGCTGAAACTATTGGCTCTATGGAAAGAGTTTTAATGAATAAATAACTAACTCTATACGCATTTCCAGCTTTATTTTGTTTCAGTATTCGGGTATCTGATGACTTATTTCTTGCTGTTTTATGTCCTTTTCTCTGCTAAAAATGTCTGATAATTCATGAAATTACAGTCGATTTTTACCTTTTTGAAGTGTAAAGATTTCCATTTTGATTTCGTTTTTGACGATCCACTTTCAGAATTTTCATCATTTTCTTCCGATTCTGTCTTCTTTTTTCTCTTTTTTCTTGTCGATTTATTTTTCATTTTCTTCTGTTTCGCTGAAAATATATCCATTTTATCGTTTCATAATGAACATTTATACGTTTTTTGAAGAATTTCCCACAATTTGATCCAATTATTGGTGTTAGAAATAACGAAAGAACAACTCCAAGCAATACGAAATTCTCTAAAAACAAAAAATGAAAAATTCTGAGAGAAGATGAAAATGACCATTCAATAACGCGATAAACCAATCAGACATTGCTCACTTTTTCTCTGAGCAAACGGGAAATATTTATTAAAAACCTAAAATGAAAAAATATCGAATTTTTTCCACGCTTAAAATTGAACAACGAGAATAATGAAAGGTTCGGGCTACTTTGATCTCGAAGATCAATTAGCATGCCCTTCTATTGAAGGTTTTCTGTTTTCACTTCAGTTTAATTGAAACTTCGTGGTTATGATTCTATCCCTTCCTTGAATTGTTCCATCATCTGTTGGAATGAGAGAGCAGAACCACAATGTATCGAGTTACTCCTTTCTCTGCTACCTCTTCTTGATATGTACTCTCTCACTTCATATGTTTATATCCTCCACGAACAGTTCTGTGTCACCAAAAACACACTCTTGGTGATAGAAATGAGTGTGAAAGGTCAACTAAAATGAGCAGATTACTGGATGCGAGGAGAGGTCAAATGTGACAATTGAGCATGAAGCACGAGGAAGACATATGATTTGACCTGTACTGTAGTAATGGATAACGGACAGTGTGAATATCTATAGACTATAGAGTCACTTACAAATGACATCATCAGAGGAAACATACAACCAATTGGAACACGAATCACTGCTTTGATAATAGAATAATCAGAAAATCCATTTGAGAGATCTGCTTCTTTTCTCATATGCAACTGTTCTCATTCTTCATTTCAAATGGTAATCGACACCCGATTGAATGCTCTCGAATTGACGGAGATGGTTACATAATAGTTGCCTCTTCCTCGAATATACTTGGAATCAAAACAGACAGTTGCCACCTTTCAATTGTTTATCGTCTCTCGTATTTAGGTTAGAAACTTGTCGTCAATCGAGGAATGAATACTTGAATTCGATACATATCCATGTTACCATCGTTTTCAAGTGTAGGTTTAGCACTCTGATACAGGAACACTGTATACTGTTACGCAATCGAATTACAACTTCCGGTATAGAATACTCGTGTGAGCTGATTTTTTGTTTACTGTCAGTACAAACAAGCGGACCTTGAGAGTAAATCACTTTTTCAGAGAATTTTCGGTTCTTCTGGATATTTCGAGTCAATTTATTTTGACGAGATCACCGAATGTTAACTTTTTATTCGACAACAGTTTTTTCTGCAACGTCAAATATACTTTTCCATTGAATTCGCACTGAATGTTCCGAGACTTCCAGATAAATTCATAACTTTCTAATCTGATTCTTCAGAGTCAATTCAACTCATTCAGCCAATACATATATATTCTTGACTTATTCAACCAGATGTGTGCCACCAACACTTCCAACCACTCTATTTGTCTCCAACCAACTTCTCGTCTTCCCATTATTCTCTTCCTAATTTTTCGAATTGTTTATATTATAGTCATCCTCTCGTCTCTTCTGTTTTCCACCATAAGCCACCAATTCTATTCTGTTCTGCTCTCGTCCACTACCGTAAGCCATCCGAGAGACTCCGGGAAAAAAGGGGCGGAGTCTACTCGCTTGTGCACAGGAAGGGACCAGTCAAGGGATAGAGGACAAAACATTACAAGTTTATTGGGGTCATCACCTCCAATCGGATCATCATTTATAATAATTTATGTATTTCCTGTATCTTTCTATGTTCTGTTTAAATGTAATCTTTAAAATTTCAGGTCATTCGTCTTCTCCTTCTTTCATTGAGTCAGCCTATTCTCATTTAACATGTCATGGTGAGTAAACTCTTCGATTTCCTCGATAACCGCTGAGATAGAATACGATATGTTACCAATGGGAGGATATGACTCAGCAGGAGAAATTCTGATAGACGAACCACTCTGTCTCGGTCTCATTTCTTCGTCATCTCCACTTTTTTTTTGAATTATCGATCATCAATTCTCATTTGTATTCCAGCCCTCCTCTGTATTCGATTGCTGATCAATTGGGTCCATTGAAATTGGATAATGACCAACCGCCAACAAAACTGATTCCATCTATCAAAATGGAACAATTTGAGGATGAGGAAGGAGAAGAAAATGAGAATATGGATGAGTATTATGATGATACAAAAGATGATGAAGACGGCTGTCGCTCGAAGAAAAGAAAGGAGAAACCTCCATATTCTTATATTGCGTTGATCGCCATGGCTATTTCGGTGAGTTTCGGATTTTTAAAATATCAATTCAACTCAATTTTTTTTTGCAGAAAAGACCAGATAAGAAGGCAACATTGGCTGAAATCTACAGTTTTCTTCAAGAGAATTTCGAGTTTTTCCGTGGTGAATATGCCGGATGGAGGAATTCGATTCGTCATAATTTGAGTCTGAATGAATGTTTTGTCAAGTTGCCGAAGGATACCGGAGAGAGGTAAGATCTTTTTATTGTTTTCATTCTATTCAATTCAACGTTTCAGTTATCGTGGTCGTAAAGGACACAAATGGACAATCAGTGATTCGTGCGAATTTATGTTGGAAGAAAACGGATTCCGTCGTCGTCCACGTGGATATAAAGCTCGGAAAAGAACACATTTTCCCGTAACTGATGGAACGACGGATATGTCAATTGGAGGAGGAGGGGCGGTGAGTTAGAAAAAGAGGAAGAGGGAGTCACGTGGTTGAAAAGAGGACAAATGGTAAAAGATGGTGAATTTATGGGTTAAAGTGTCTCTTTAGACATATGTCACTAATAGGAAAACATTGAGACAAGTAGTAGACAATCAACATTCGTGACGAAAAGAGTTCCGAAGAAGATAAATCGATTGAATAGTATTCATTCTCGAATGAGAAAATCAATTGGACACGTGGACTCTTATAGATGAATTCCCTCTGATATCAATGAAAAGACATAAAAAGAAACGATCGATTTCATTCTCTCTTTGATTCTATGTTTTTATTCTTTGTAATTGGATCACACAACCATAAATCTTTGATTTCAACATGAGAAAATCATAATGAACAAAGACAGAGGAAACCACAATTTGGCGCACTTTCTTTACATTCGCTGACTTATTTTTTCTTCACATGGGGATACATTTCAGAGTTATGACTTCCCGTGTTCGACAACTGATTACAACGATTCGTCTTCAGTTGGAAACGACATGAAGAATCATTTGAGTGGAAGTATCGAAGAACAAGGAACTGTTATCTCTGAACCATTGGTTTCTTCAAGTAAAACAATCACATATTATTTCTTTTCATCTCTCATTTCATTTCAGCCACTTCCATTGTATTACCTTCTCTCACTGGCCTAGATCATTCTCCAATGTATCCAGCTGCTTCTTATGTCCCTAATTGCCACGGATCTCCAGATTTCCCAATGCAATGGGCGTCACCTACGTGGGTCAATTCTCTACTTTCACTTCTTTTATCTTTCATTTTTTTCAGATATGATTGGCCTTATTACACAGCTTCTCAGTTCGGATTGTGTTCTTCTGAATTCAATGGAATCACTCCTTCATCGACAATTACACCTCATTTGACACCACAAGTTTCTCCATATTTCTATCCTCCAATCACTTCCACGAGCTTCATGGATGACTGGCGTTTCGGTGTTTCTTCTGGATCCATGCCCTCTGGAGTTTATAACAGTGCCTCAGCTTTTCCTGCAAACGGTTCCACTGCTGGCGATGAAGCATCAGCTCAAACACGTTCTGAATAACTTAAAATTTCTTTCACTAAATAGGTTTCTCCTTTCCATTGTGCCTTAATTCATAAAAAATATAAATTCACATTACAACATAAATATTTATTGAATGAAAGTAACTTTGAATATAATTTTCAATGTGGATCGAGAAGCGAGTCAAAGTGCCTAGCAATCTACGGGCATGCAATAGTTATACTCATTAAAAGTGACGCAAAAGTTTATAATTTGTGTTCTCAGAACAAGTATGAAGCGTTCAAGTAGAAAACACAGACGACACTTTTTAAAGTCAACTTTTGATGCAGTAGTGAATAGATTGGGGTGTGGGAGAGGAGAACAGGAGCATATCAGGTTGGTTGGGGATCTTTTATTCTACTAGAAACGGAGTAATGAGACCATTTCTGAACAGAGCTGTTGGTGGTAGGGCGAACGGGGTAGTAGAGAGATCAAACTCCAACTGGGGAGAAAAGACTGATAATAAAGTTTTTGAAAAGTGCTTGTAAAATAATTACGGTTAACTTTTCAGATGTGGGGGAAGGGGAGGGGGCGGGAGAGACTGGGGAGAAAAAATAGGGGAATGGGGAAAAACGTAAAAGTATACTGCTACTGGAAATCTTCGGAAGATGACTCAGTTAGCAGAGTATTGGTGGAAGACAAGAAGAAAAAGAAATCTGGCACAGATATGTTACAGTTGTAGGCTAAAAAATTTGCCAGACAACTGTGTAAAACTAACAGCGAAATTATTATCAATCTTGCGAGATTTACTAAAAATTAATGATGACAAGAAAGAAAATCAGTTTAAACATTTCCTCCGAATCTTTCACGACCTTGGGTTGAGTTGCGAACACTGAAATCACAAACATCTTTTTAAAATAAATTGAAACCTCTACCATTGTTGGAGCAGATATTGAGCACTGTGGATCTGCTGCTCAGTTCCCTTTATAGTTATGATTCGCTCAGCTTGCCCGTTGCTTGGTTCAAGTGTAATCTGAGCTCCCGATTCTTGACGAATACGAGCAATGCGTTCTCCTCCACGGCCGATGATGGTTCCTCCCAAATCCGATGGGATTGTCACCTGAAACGTCTTCATCGTCATGTTAAGGGCTTTCGAAGGGATAGATGGAAGGGAAAAGTGAAAATTTCTCGTTATAGATATTTACCTGAGCAGTAGTGACTGGTCCGCCACCTCCTGGTCCATATCCATAACCAGTGGCAGCAGGAGCACCGAACTGTCCTTGTGGTGGTGGGTATCCGGGTGCTGTCATGGCGTACCCTGGAACTGGCCCCCCACGGAATTGTTGGAAGTCTCCGGCTTCGAATGATCTTGGTCCACCTCCTGGAGTAATAGATCCCCCATATGATCTAGGACCTCCCGGTGGACCTTGAGCTCCACGTTGTTGTGGTGGTCCACGATTGTTCGGAGGCCCACCGGCCGATAAGTTGCCAGCAAAACCTCCATACTCAGAGATGTTTGTAGGATCGTAATGGAACGAAGGCAAGTAAGGAGTAGCGGAACCTTTGATGGGAATCTCTTTCAATTCTTTCATTACTTCTTCGATGATCAACAAGACGTTCTTCTGCTCTCCTGATGTGATAAGAACACGGTCGGTGGAGCCTGGAGCGCAACCAGTGAAAATTTTCAGTCGAGCAGAGCACTTCTCGCGAAGCTCCTTGATCTTGGTACCGTTGCGGCCGATGAGAGCTCCAGCATGAGATTGATGGATGAGCATGCGTACTTCGCATGGATCGCGTTCGGAAAAATTCTGTAATATTAAGATAAATGAAAAAAGGCTGACGAAAGTCTTTAATGCAGACTTGTCACGGGCCGGGCCGGGCTTTTTCCCGAATTTCCAAGGCCCGGCCCGGCCCGGCCCGGTGGGCCCGGTGTTCCATAGGGAGGTCAGAATCGAAAATTTTTGAATTTTTGACCCAAATTTTTTTTGTTGATTTCCTATCTTAAATTGCGCGCATTGGCAAAAGTTTGGAATATCGTTAGAGAAAAAGTCATTTTGAACACTTTTTAGCCAAAAAAAGGTCGAAAAATTGGCTCGAAAAGGGGTCATTTTTTCTTCCGGGCCCTCCGGGCCGGGCCGGGCCTTAAGAATTTTGCCCAAGCCCGGCCCGGGCCCAAATTTTACAAGTCTGCTTTAATGGAAGTTTAACTTACGTCCTCCAAACGTGGGAGCACATCTTTCAAAATGTTGAGGACGGTTTTCTCATCAGCAGTAACGGTGCAAACGCTGAAATATAAATCAACCTGATTACGGAACTCAACAAATTGGGGGAAATTATGCAAAATAGGGGTATTCCAAAATGCCATGATTCTCTTCATGTTTATGAATACAATTAATGAATGGAAAATATGGGTTCTCATCAATGTGGGGCGTGTGACCGGGAAGGAGATGGTGATGGGCTGATGGACTTGGGCTTATTTACCGTTCAGGGGTATTCGAGTCGGGGACTTGGACATGGGCGTTGAACTGAAAATTAAATCGGGGTAAGGCAACGGGTCTCTATCGGGTCATAAAGGCCTGGAACTGAAGCGAAGTCGATTCCAATCAATACTTACCTCGGCACGGAGACGTTTAATATTCTCTCCTCCTTTACCGATGATAGCTCCAGCAGATTTGCTGCTCACCAGAAGTCTAACTTCAAACTTGCCTTGCTGGATAGCTTCGGTGAAACTGAAAGTTTTTTTAAAATATACATCTCAAATTAACTCTACTCACCCATCAGTTTTCTGTCTTTTATGACGAGCAGAACGGTCTGCTTCGTCATTATCGTGTTCTCTCTTCATGGCCTGGAAAATAAAATATTGTAGAGAAAAAAATAATTTTAGGACAAGTGTGAAGGCAGGACTGCAGTTTTTGAATTAAAATGCAGTCGAGGATAGACGCAGAGAATGAGCGCACGCACGCTTTGCGGTCTGTGAGCGTTGCGCATACTCTGTGCTGACACATTTTCTGGGCCAATATTGAATACTGACGTCATTACCAAAACTTAGTGTAAACTAGTGTGCCTGAAATGTTTGAATTGGCAAAATCACCTTTGGACTATCTGTTCCAATAGGCCCTGTTGCTAACTTGATCATCATTGTTGATAAAGATTTCTGAAATTAATGAATCAATAATTAAATGAAAGCTGTAACTGAGGATGTATTAGTATTGCCTGTGAAACAGATTGTTAAAATATTTAAGAAAGTAGTTACACATTGAATAAAAATACAATAATTCACATGAGTAAACGAATGTTGCTCAGCAGTTTCATTGGAATGCATATTTGTTTTCCACCTCATCACTCGTGTGAATTAGTTTTTATTCAATGTCCTTATAAACAAACCATAATAATGAAAATCTTTCGAAAATAAGTGGAAAATGAGCAAGTAAAAATTCGGTCCGTTCGACTCCAGGAACTCCATCTCAAAGGCGCAACAATATGGTCTCACAACGAAAACCGTATGTCAGGCGTTCCGCCAGCGATTGGAGTGGATTGAAAAGAATCCTTGATGGTTGTTGAAACATTTCTTTTTCTTTTAAACTTTTCAAAAAAAATTGAAAAAAACATGAGTAAGCATTCATTCATGAATTTATCTTGGAAATTCACATTTTCATGCAGCTCGCATGCGAAATTCATTTACATATTGTTCGTCATAACGATTGTTAGAGTAAAGTTATTCATCGAGCAACAATAATTCCTGAACTTCTTGCTAACATTTTTGAGAGGTGTTCATTGCCTCTTGTCTTTCTTGAGAATATGTCCTTTCGAAGTGTTTTGCTGAGGCATAACATAACGATTGGAGATCCAATGGTAAGAAAATCGAGAGCTAAGAAACTAACACCATAAACAGGGCTTGAAGGATCGGTGTATGAAAAGAAAAAACTATAGTATATCTGTAAATATATCTGTAAACAACAATAGTTTAGGTCAAACCTGAAAAAGAACTTTGAAAGTAAATCCAATTGAGTTGACTACTGTAGCATTCGTAATAGATTTCTCTATTTCTTTCGATCTTTCAGGCAGTTTTAGTAATGTAATAAAAGTGCAGACGAAAGTGAAAAACAAAGATATAATAATAAAAATAAGTTGGAAACGAGATTGACTTGCCTGTTTCAAATCTGATTTTTCTCTCGTCAACATTCTTCACTCACCCAGCTTACTTTTTTGAAGTAATTTGTCCAAAACCCTCCATACGTGGATTGCATATAAACTCTGGATATAGCCAAATTCCAATCAACGCTCAGTGGAATAAAAAAAGTGAAGAATAATATAATTTTCAAGTTCTTCTTCCATAATGAATCATGACTAACGGGGAAAACAACGCACGTCATTCGATTCAAGACTAGCAATGATTGCATTATGAATTTACAAACGATCATATGATGATTCAATATCATGATAATTTTAAAACCAACTAGTGGAGTTGAGAAAAAGTCAGAAAGAATAGGACAAACCGGGATGAAGTAAATGAAAAATCGAGGAAGTAACCCATCTGTTATCAATATTGATGTATTCTAAAACTTCTCTAATGATACGAATCGAATGATGCTCTATCAAATACTTACAATCAAACAGTCCATAGAAAATAAAACAAAAAACGAATTAGACATGTAAATACCTCGACATCTCCATAAAATCGTAGACAGAACTCTCAAGTTGAGTAAGATTCCAAAGGTGAGATAGACGAATTGAATAGAAAATTTCAGGATTTCCGTTCGATTATCATAAGAAAGATCACAATCAACATATAATGGATCAATTTCCGGATTGGCGGAGAAGAGAGTGAAATCGGACATTTGAAAGAATTCGGAGATTTCTAAAAGAGAAAAAGAAACGAGAAATACTCAAAAGCACCAATTATAGAAATATTGAAGTTTGTAGTGAAAACGCTCTAAATGTCGGGAGTTAACATTTATAATTTGAGTATAAATAGAAGAAAATGATGATTGTGAAAGATCGAAGGGTTCAAAGTTAGGTTAGGAGTACTGTAGTTCTATGATGTTAAACCATCCCAACTTGTGGATAGAATGGAAGAGATTTTTGAGTTTTAGATTCAGGAACTTGATAGCTGACCTCCATGTTCGGGATTTTTGAGCCGTATTCGGGATTTTTGAGATCAAAGGAATTCGAAATAAACGTTTGAACAATATTTATTTATGACTGAAATTCGAAAAAGAAATTGCGATGAGTATATAAAATGCTGATATGGTACATTGAACGGGTATTGGAGGAAACGGATAATTATGAAGTGAGTAGGTGACGAAGAGATGACACTTATTTACAGTAGATGTTCACAAATCGTTCGGAGAGTAATGAGATAGTTCCTTCCATCTTTGTCTGTCACTTTCCTAAAACAGAAAGATAA
Source organism: Caenorhabditis tropicalis (assembly GCA_016735795.1). Lineage (NCBI taxonomy): Eukaryota > Metazoa > Nematoda > Chromadorea > Rhabditida > Rhabditidae > Caenorhabditis > Caenorhabditis tropicalis. The sequence continues at coordinate 7,437,407 of CM028614.1, read as the reverse complement.
GCTTTTTTCCGATGTACACAAGTAAAATTACTCACTTCATTGTTTGATCGAATTGGTTTTTCCATCTCTTCATACCAGAATCTTTTTCTGTCGGAAATCGTCTTCCAATGGCAATCAATGTTGTGATGATTGGATTAAAGAAGTTTGGCGACGTCGAATGTTTCAACATGAGAAGGAAGAGCCGAGGAGAAAGTTTCGGTAGAATCGGTTGGATTTTTGAATTTGTTATCGACTGTGGAATGGAAGTAAATGACTTCTGGAGACAGTGGAGGAGCGGTTGAAGAATTGCTTTGTACGCATAGCCTTGATCGGTCACTTCAAGGATTGCGTAGATAAGCTCAATTCCATTGAGTTCGACGACAAACTTCTCTAGGAGAGGTGGAAATAGATCCGTAATACGATCTGCAAAATTTAACTTTTTGGTGAACCTGACCAGACCAAATCAAACTCACCGATGATGGTCGCAGCGATGTGAACGACGTGAAGATTGTTGTTGGTGAGACCATGAAGGGCAGAGTGCCGCAGTCTGAAAACAAAAAATCAAGTTACAACTCTATCTTAATCTGAACAAATCAGTGACTACAGTAACCACTTTGCTGCTCACTTCATTTCCAGAGAACTACTTTTATCGCTTCCTAACTGCTGCTTTTCCACTTCCAACGCTCTGTTGTAGACAATCATTCGTTCTCTTCTCTCTTTAATCTCCTGACAGAAACGACGGCGAGCCAGGAATCCACGAATCGTTTTCTGGATGATGACGGCGGCTCTGCGTTCTTCTACATTTGAGTTTTTCTTCAGAGACTTCACGTCGCTTTCAAGATTTCTAAGTTTTTCTTCCAGATTTGACGTTTCGTTGTTTATGAACATTGCCTCGTCATGACCTGCATCAGACCTTTCATCTTCATCTCGAGCAGTGGAACAGGATGGAGTGAGCCCTCCTAGAGTACTTCTCTCAATGGTTCCCAATTTCTTTGCCTGAAACTTGTAGTTTTTATGATTATATAGTTTTTATCACTCACAACATCCAATTGTTTCCTCTTCAGCTCACGTGTCTCTCTGAGTATTTTTCTCAATTCTGGAGTATTCGATGGACTTTTTTGGTTTTCCGTGATGATAATCTCAAGGTTGTTTTTAGCGATGAAGGCTTTTTGATTTTCGATGTACGATTGGAAGAAGTCTGAATCTCTTTTTTGTTCTTCAGCCATCTGAATCATTGATTCTGGTAGGTAAGGTTCAGGAGTGTCTGTGGTAGATGTCGAGACATTTAGAGCATGTTCTCCTGATGTTTCGACTGTAATAGCTTCGTTTACTTTTTCTGGTGTGGAAGAAGCATTTGATAGAATTGGAGAAGATTTTGGAGAATTCGGTATCACTGCCTCAGTCGAAATGTCTTCCGAACGAGGAGACGACTCGGCATTTGTGATTGGAACTTGATTTGAAGTATCTTGAACATGAGCAACAATAACACTTGCCGTTAGTGTCTTGTCTGTATCAAGAAATGTTGAATTAGTATTAACAAGAGTCTTTTCGAAATCTTCTTCCGTGGCTTGTGTATTGATTAATTTTTCCTCAAGTCCGACATTTTCATCAACAGTGTTATCTATACCATGAGAACATTCTTCTAACCGATCAGAGTATTCTTCAAACGTTTTTTGAAGTGACATCTTTTTCTCAGATTTTTCTTTCTGTCTCATGATACCTGCATTGTCCAAATTTTCTGTGTTTCGAGTATCTTGATCTGCCGAAAAGTCTTGATTCTCTTCCAACGCCTCGGAGTTAGACGAAGTTTGAGGAAAATCTTCTTTCGAAACACGGGTTTCCCCCTGTTTCTCTTCACTCTCGGTACTTTTAAACTGACAATCAATGCTATCAGAAGTGGCTTCATGTGTTTCATAACAAGTGGACTTCGGTTCAAACGAATCATTCTTTTCGACTTCTGTCTCCTCCTCTTCAATCACTTCATTCAAATGTTTGGCGATAGTGCTTCGAGTAAAGGTGCCACGGAGTGGGGTGATCGGCATTTTGAAACCCGATCCACCTCCAAGAACACTGTCTATCGATTCTCTGGATATCGTAAACGTGGCATCATTCCATGTGGAATTCATACTATTTTGCATGTCGCTTTCAGAGGATTTTTTATTGAGAAGTTCAATTGAATTCTTGTTTTCTTCATGTTTTCGAATCATTTCCACTCGTTCCAGAAACGTTTTAACAAAGAGCGCCACATTCTGATCGATTCCACGTGGAATTTGTAACTCTATTTCGGAAAAAGTGACTGTTTTTTCCCAGGAGGAAGCTCCAGAATATGTTTGAATCTGGGGAGCATTAGGTATGAATTGCAACCAGATTTGCTCCAAGAGACATCCATCCTGTATTGAATTTAGATTGGAAACTTCCATCTGCAGGACTCTACAGTAAGAGTTCAGTGCCGCGAGAACTTCTGTTGACATGTCGTCATGAACTCCGGATTGTCGTTTCTTCTTTTTGGGAGTTGTCTGATCGTCTGATGGCGGTCTTTGATACCGCTCGCGCTTCTCTTTTGCCACTCTAACGCCAATGATAGACCAGAGGATTGAAACAATAACTTCTTTCTTTCCGCCAACGATTGTGGATGCCTTTACGTCATCTGTCGAAATTCCAAGATCGACCATCTTTTTCAGTACCATCTCAACGTTCTTGATCTTTCTGATACGATCTCCAGCAGGGTCGCGGAGTTTATAGAGAACGCTTCCGTGTGGCAGTTCACCTACTGTTTCAATGAGCTTTCTAAAAGGGAATGGGTTTCAAAGGTTCTGGAAATTAGCGCTTACGCAAGAATCAAACCATCCGAAAAGTCTTCGAATCCTTTGGCTTCATAGTTGTGATTCTCGAAAAATGACTGCACATAAGTAGGTTCGAAGCCAATAGAAGAGAACGCCTTTCCAAAATCCTGCGAACTACCGGTTAACAGTTCTCGGGTCAGCTCATTGAACATTTCATCAAGACATTTGAATTGTGACGATTTTGTGAATACTCGCGTCACGGAGGGGATCAAACGATGTGAATAGGTTGACTCGACGAGAAACATGATCTTCATCGACATCTCCAGGAAATGATCGTGAAGCGCTTTCCGTCCTGCGGCTGTGATGATTGGACTGAAATTTGCGGTAAATGTGAGAACTAAGTTTCTGATCTATAAGAGATATTTACACATTAGATAAAGAAACTTACACTCCGGATCCTTGGGCATATTTTTTATTTTTCAGCATAGCAGGATTCGAGAACACTTTCTCAATCAGCATTTGAGATATATTGCGGATTAATGGAGCTCCGATTTCAGTTTTGAAGATAGCCTCAAGTACAACCTTCAGCAACTTTGGATTGAAAGATAAGAAGATGCGGAGAAGAGTGGTTTGGAGGGCTGAAAAAAGGGGGAATATGTGTACAAAAGCTGTTTTAGTTTCTTACTTAAATCATTATAAACCGATAGTTCTTTTCGGATTTCCAGTCGCTTTTTTGATAACATGGATCGAATGCTCTGCTCCATTTCCGAGTCTGCCAACAACTTCTGGCATGCTTCCCGAACTTTGGTATGGTCCTTATTTCCCAGTATATTTTGATACATTGATGGTTTGTTAACAATTGGCTTCTTCTCTCCTCTCAACATTCTCTGAATTCGACGAGTTGCTTCTGCAGCAGTGGCCCCAAGATCAATCTCCTCTGACGAATCGATGTCGATCAGTGTGTTTGCCCATGTTGCAAGTGCTACGATTTGTTTATCTGCTCTCTCTTCTGATGACAGGATAGGAGATACGGTGATCTTTGTGACGGTTTCCGATGGATCTAACGGTGTCTTCATATTGATTGCCGATGGGCTTGTATCCAAAAACGCTTTTTCAGTAGTTCGAAGATCCACTGTTTTTCCGATATTGCTTGAGCGGTTTTTCAGAATCCGACTTTCTAAATGAAACTTTTATGTTATGAAAAAATCCGATATGGCTTGCTAAGCCAAAATTTATAATCCTAAATAAATACATTTCTGTAAATCATGTTCGATTTTTCTTTCACTTCTCACCATTACGTTCCGCGAGCCGCTTTAACATTGCCTCCTTTCTGTTTTCAAGTGAGCCCATGACTGAAAATTATCATTTCATTTAAATGATTCCTGTTTGAGATAAAAAATAAAAAGCATTATTGACGATAAATTCAAGTTTAGACTCCTCATGTTGTTTTTGAACAGCAAGGTTCTTATGAAAAAAGGAAAAAAGTAGGAGAAGCTAATACTTAAGTTTAACGTAACAAACATTTTGTGCGATGTCGTTGAAGTGTAAGTTTTTTTTCAGAAAGAATGAATCATTTGAAACTAGGATTCTGCCGCCGAAATTCTTTTTTGCCGAGCGCGGTTGTTTTCTCGGCGTCTCACTGATCAACTCACTCTCTCAACTATTCTATGTTGAATAATCAAATATTCAGAATGCCCACTGTTTTCTTCGGAAATTTGCTTGAACAGTGCGCACCAAAATGGGAAAAATTGAAGTAAGAGAACAGTCAATTGTATTTTAAAGAATGAGACTTTCGAAAGCCTATCTTCTTGAGTCATTTTCAAGTAGGATGCATTTGTTTGAAACTTGGAGAAGCATCACTTTAATCGAGCTTCATCACCAAATTTCGCAGAATTCCAATAGAAATGAGAATTTGTTCTGTGGACTTCCGATCTTATCTGTTTGAAGAATTTTCAGTTTTAGAACTAGTTCAAAAAATTTTCGAGTTCGCATGATTTATTTTATTTTACAGTAATTGGTGAAGTGGAAATTGAAAGTTAGGCACTCTTCTTTATTTGTTTTGGGCATGGACAATATTCTCCGTCGACTCCCTGTGGACCAGGCTGTCCCATTCCTCCTGGAACTCCATCAATTCCTCGTTGTCCTGATGGTCCTTGTGGTCCGGGTGCACCAGAATCTCCGGGAGATCCAGCCAATCCTGGCGATCCTGGTCCTCCTGGAACTCCTTGATCTCCTTCGGCTCCTTGTGGTCCAGGTGGCCCAGGAAGTCTACGAACTCTGACTCCATCTTTTCCAGGGTTTCCTGGTTTTCCGTCGGTTCCTGGATCTCCAACTGGTCCTGGTAGTCCCGGTTCTCCTGGATATCCTGGAGTTCCTGGCCTTCCTGGAATTCCATTGATTCCTGGAGCTCCTGTTCTTCCTGGAGGTCCAGAATCTCCACGTGGACCTGGTGGACCCATTGGTCCAGCTGGACACTGTGCACAACGTCCTGGATCATGACGAAGAACTGACGCATCATCATCACCGGACTGTCCTGGAACTCCTGGTTCTCCGTCGTCTGAATGAAATTAAATGAGGAATAAACTCAATTCGAAAATAAAAAATTAAATTGAATGCGTATCTTTTCCGCTTTCGTATTCACAAGGAACTCACATCCATCTTCTCCATCCAATCCAGGGGGACCCGGCGGTCCTTGACAGTTACATCCTCTCGTGGCAGTTCTTCCTCCATTTAATGATCCTCCATTGACAGGAAGTACTGGAGCACGGGTCAGATCTGAATTAAACGTATGAGAAATCAACAAACAGATTATATAGAAGCGCGGAACCCGGTAAATGTCGGTATCTCACAATATTCATAAAGAGAAACATTCTTCACTTTTTAAAAGCATGGAACAAGAAGGAGTTTCTTGTATCACAAGAATCAAACATTGGGTAATTAATAAACTCAGTCAGATGGTTTCTAGCTCCCTTGTTCACATAATTTTTGAAAACAGAATCTGAAAATCAGATTCTGAACTCACAAGCATGTCTTTTGTGTCGATCAGTTTCACCAGTTGCCACGAATACGAGATCATCCCAGATCTTTTCCGAAGTTTCCTGAAATCGATAACATTTGAATATTCATTCAATCATCTCATCTTACTTGGAATATTTGTGTCTCAACCAGAACTTCTTCCGTTATTTTCGATATCTCACTCTGCCACGTTGCAATCGAAACTAGAAGAATGATTGCAGCAGAAAGACAAGCAGCTGATAGCCCGAAGGCGACATTATCCCATTTCGAAGAAGACGTCATCTCATTCGAAAAGAAGAAAGAGAGATAATGAAGAGGAAAGTCGATGATTAGATAAAAGGAAAAAGAGGTTGGGTTAAGTGTAATCTAAGTGTAATGAAGATAAAACAAGAAATATCAGAGAATGTGTATTACAATCAGAAGCCGATTCTTGTTATCTGAAACATCAAAGAAATCAAATCAGTTGAATGAACATTTATGCAAAATTTTATTTTGGAAACCTGAGTGATTTCGAAGTTTTCTGGTTGATATCTAATGAAGAAAGTTGATATTTCATGTATTCGGAAACAATAATGTGAACGGCATGCAGGAAAAAACGAACAAAAAAATCAGTAATTGTTCCACGTGACGAACTACAGTAACCTCTCTTCTTTTCCGTTATTTGCCTTCTTTTCGCTTCAGAATTCATTTCATTTCATCATTGATACTCTTCTCGAATAGAGTAGTTATTAAAAAACTAGATAACAACTGTGAGTTCTCAATTTCTTTTTCTCACTCTGAATAAACTGCTCAGCTTGACATCCTCTATCAGAAAAATGGCAGATGACAACAAAACGCTTGATATGAACGAGTTTCTTAAAAGACATTTGAATGTCAGAAATTGGCTCAATTACCGAGAGGTTCATAGAAAAAACATTATTTATGTGTGTGATATCGAATCACTTTCCAGCAAACTTATAATAAAACAGAATTGGTTCAATTAACTGAAATGGTGACAGAATTGTTTCGTACGGAACAAACTCTTGCGAAAATGTCTCCTCCGTGTACAATTGTGGGTGATATCCATGGACAATACAGTGATCTTCTAAGACTTCTTAATTCTCGTGGATCAAAACTAGAAAGCAAGAAATTGAGTCAACCGGGATTCTGTGCAAATCGGTAATTTTATGACACCAATAAGATGAAATTCCCGTATTTCAGTTTTGTTTTTCTTGGAGACTACGTGGATCGTGGCAGCCATTCAATCGAATGCATCTCATTAGTTTTTGCTCTAAAAATTGTTTATCCCGGAAATTATGTTCTTCTTCGAGGAAATCATGAAACAAGAGCAATCAATTTTGCATATGGATTCAGAGAAGAGCTTATGAATAAACTCGGAGAAGCGGATGGAGCTGATGTTTGGGAGAAGTTTAATGAAGCATTCTCATGGATGCCATTGGCATGTATTGTTGGAGAACGAATTCTTTGTATGCATGGTGGAATCAGTCCTGAACTTCACTCTTTGGACGATATTAGAAAGGTTTTTGACGCATTTTAATCCGGAAAACAGAAAACTTTTATTGAAGATCAAACGGCCACTTGTTGACGTTGGGACAATTCATTTGGCACAAGATTTGCTGTGGGCTGATCCGGCTCCCGATCAAACGATGATTGTTGTTCATGAGTAAGTTCCTATTCCTATTCAATATCATAATTCGACAAATCAGTGAACCAGTCTACAATAAGAACACTGTTCGCGGCCTTTCGTGTGTTTTCAATGCGGCGGCTGTTCGTGATACCTGTAAAAGGCTGAATATTCAAATGATTGTTCGTGCTCATCAGGTTGAAATACATTTCAATTGATTTATATTTATTCCTTTTCTAGATGATGCCAGAAGGATTCCGCTTCTATTGTGATCGCAAACTCATCACCATTTTTTCGGCGCCTCGTTATATGAACGAAACCGATGTATGTTTCTAGAATTGATTTTTTGGAATAGGAAATTGTCTGATTTCAGAATAAAGGTGCTGTTTTGAAAGTTGAGGAAAGTGGGAAATTCGGAGTGATTGTAATGAACAGTAAGAAGACTCCAACTGGAAATATGAATGATGAATTGACACGTGCTGATGATATTCCATCTCAAGGAACGGATAAAAAGAAATCAGATTCGACTTCTAAAACAGCTCAATCGACAAGTTCAAAGAGTGCTAGTGGATCTAAAAACGATTGAAAATAATGAATTGTAATTTAAGTTTATTCTCTTTTTTTTCTGTTGAAACTGAATTTCATCAATCGTCATTAGTCGAATCAATACTTCCAAAGAAAGTGACATTTGTTTAATGAGAGTGAAATTGTGTTATAAAACCCAGAAATGACTGCACATTGTCAATTTTGAAGTGCAAATTATGTTCTTCTATTGTTTCCAAATTATGCAGTTTTGGGAAGAGTGCAGATGTGAACTCTCGATTTTCTCCACCACCTCACTCTCAGGTGTCTTTGCGTGAATCTAGAGTGTTATTTCAGTATTCAAGATGTTTTCTCCTATTGGATACGACTATTACTTCTTACCAAATTCCAATAATTCTTTTTCCCAGCCTATTGCTCCAAATCCCGAATCAATTCTTCTAAATTTAACATCATCCAATTCTTCGGAATCTTCATCTAATCGTAATTCTCCCCAATCATTAGAAGAATCCCCATTCCAACCGAATAATTCTGATTTTCCCAGCCAGCCAGGCGTTATTCCCGATGTGCAACTTCAACAGAATCTGAACATTTGCCAATCCATGACTTATCCCTATTTCAATCAACCAGCCGTTCAAAATTATTTTTTACCCATGCTCCCAACCAATGAATCGCCCCCATCAAAAAACATCGAAACTAAAAAATCCTCACCCGGACCGATCAATGAAAAAAGAAAAAGAACTACTTTCACTCGAGAACAGTTGGATAAATTGGAATCGGAATTTGAGAAATGTGAGTGGGTTGGAAATACAAGACGAGTAGAATTGACTGAAAAGATCGGAGTGAGTGAAAGAGTAATAAAAGTTTGGTTCAAAAATCGAAGAGCGAAGAATAAGAATCAGATTAAAACGGAATGTAATGATAGAAATGGACATTGACACGAATCGAAATTTTTTTAAAATTTTAATTGTTAACTTTCTATTGTTATTTACCATGGTGCTAATAATTGAACCAATAAAGTTTTCAATTCGAATTGTTTCATAATTTTCTTTTAGTAATCAGATAATCTAAACTTAAACAATCCGTTTTCAATCCCTCTTTTTCGAAGGTCTTCATTCCGAAAAGTTCTCGCGACAAAATGCTCGTTTAATTATCTAGTGCCAAAAAGAGAAAAATGAAGAATTTTATTGTTTTTTCTGCTCTTTTCGTCAAAAAATTGCCTTTCTTAAATTGATTTTTTGCAAACAAAACGACGAAAGATCCTCTAGAATCTTGTTTTGATTTCAAATTAAACTTGGAAGAAAAATGAAAAAATCTCATTTATGTAAACTGGAAGCAGCCACACGATTACTCGAGTTTTCAGACAATCTTAACAGTTTTATAGTGAATTTTCGATATGGAATATTGAAAACAATGAGTGAAGCAGTTGAAAAAACACTGTGAGCCGGAATACATAAAATACAAAAATTTGTTACACCTGAAATGAAATTAATTTTGAAACTTTGATGTGTTTACTCAAAAAACGACTTGCCTTGTAAATATTGTCTTGTAATCTTGACATAAGCTAGCAGAAATAATGGAACAAGTAACACTGAAATCGGCGAAGCAACTTGAGCGAGAGCTGATTGGAAAAATGCTTTTTGAATACGTTTCGTTCGAATCGAAAATGTTCGAATTAATTGAGTTTTTCGTAGATAAATCGAACTGTGAACGATGAAGAAAATCAATTGAAAAGCTCCAATGAAATTGAGAATTGATGAGATAAAAGTCCATTTGTTGGTGGTATTTGGCAATGCGAATGAACAAGAATCGAAATAAATTTCAGTTGGACATGGAATTTCTTCGAGATATTGCAGTTTCGTTTCTTCCTGAGGCAAACTTGGTTCCATCAAAAGAGGTAAACATCCCGAACATCCACAACAAAAGTTCAATATCGCCAGAAGAATACGATGTCTGTCTCGTATTTTATAGAAGACGTCATTCGGTGGAACGAGATGTTTGTGACGATTTTCAAACATCATGAGAACAGAAGAAAGGATTCCACCGTAGACGAAACTAACAAGATAGAATTGATGGACATTGCTGATTCCGATATAACGAAGAATACCCAGAGAGCATCGGACTTGAATTGGGAAAAAATAATAAGGAGTTGTGAGAAGAGTATAACAAATTGTGAGTAAGAATAACCTGAAAATCGATTCGTTTCGGAGAATGGAAAATTGACTGATAACTCAAAATCCAATTCTGAATGTCAATAGTCATTCATAGCTCTTGAAACATACCAAATATGTAAATGTAAAAGATGAAATTGAAAACTTTTCATGTAATTCGGAGTATGAAAAACAATACAAAAAATGCCGAATAAATTGATTGGAACAAGAAAAAAGCATTCAGTTAAGGCACTTGTCGATAGAAATTCAGGAGAATTAATTATGTTTTTATTCGGCGGACATCTTGTGAAATTCGTTTGAAAATACTCAAAAAGAGTCAACGGACGGATATTCATTGCAATGAAATGAGAAATGAAATCACGAGAGTCTTGTCTGTTAAATAAGACTCATTACCTCATGGTCGAATGCATTTTTGGAGAATAAACTTATGTCTGTGGCATTTCACCCTAGACAAGTGCAGTTTTAAGAGGACTGTGACTCTGAGTCATATTTTTCAAAATTTAACTGTTTTTTTTAACTTCCAAGGTTTTCCACTTTTCTTTTTGTTCTCATTACAATTCGGATCAATATTAGTTTTCGGATTAGTATCCCGTAAAGAATCGATTGAAAAGTTGGGTACTGTAGGAATCAATTGGATTGAAAATGCAAGTGATGTAACAGACACGTGTTCATTTCTGATGTATGTATCATGCGGAAACACATGCTTTTTTCTAAGTTTGAAGGCGAAAAGTTCATTTCTCCATCACCTCATCACAAACAAATAACTGCTTGAATTTTTAGACATTTCGGGAGAAAAAAGTAGAAAATCATCAGAATCCACTCGAAATAGCTCCGACTCGATTCGCAGAATATTCAGAATTTGGTAAAACTTTCAAGAGTCCTTTGATAAAATTTCGATAGGAAGCATTGAAAATAAGAAGAGAAATAGTAGAAAATGCACTATTCGCGGGAATAAACAAAACGCAAATGTTTATTAAACCTGCAAAATACAAATTGATATCTATAAAAACCATTTAGAATCTTGAGAATGCTTCATATCTGACTTGTCCTTTCCGCAGACACTTTTTCCTCTTTTTCAAACCAACCTTGCAAATTAGCTTTCGTCATCAATAAGTATCCAAGCATAATGAATGGAACAAAAAGAACGATAATAGGAGCCGCCGTCTGAGCAATCGCTGCTCGAAAGAAAGCAACTTGAAGACGTTTTGTTCTTGCTGAGAACGTGTCAATTAGTTGACTTTTTCGGAGACAATAGAAACTATGAATCATGAAAAAAGCAATTTCAAAAGTAATGATAACATTTGTAAAATAAGCGAAAACACTCCATCCAGTTATCCTTTTCGACTGTGCAAAAGAACAAGAATCGAAATATAAACTCATTGGACACGGCAGAATTTCCAGATTTTTGAGTTTCAATTCCTCTTGTGTTTCCTCTTGTAAAATAACTGGAATTGAATTTGTTATTCCGATTGAAAAGTTTAAAATTCCAAGAAGAATCCGTGGACTTTTATGTATTTTATAAGAGAAATCAGTAATCGGAGCGAGATGTCTGTGTCGATTCTCAAAAAGTAAAATGACGGCAGAAACGATTCCAGCGAATATAAAATGAACGAAATACACTTGATATTCAGGACTGACTCCTATTTCTCTTAATAATCCAATTGAACAACGAACTTGTGCCGGATAAAAGTGCATCGGAGTTGTGAGAATTGAATAGAATATTGTTAAGAGAAAGAACCTGAACTTTCCGATTACTTTTTTAAGAAACGAAGGGAAAAAAGACACGAACCAAAACTGTAAATGCAATAAATGCCACTGAAATTCTCTCATATACTTCGGAGATTGAAAAATAATACAGTAGAAACCGAACAAATTAATTGGAAGAATTACACAAAATTCAGCTTTCGCAAAAAATAAAAGGAAGTCGGGAGAAGCGAAAAAAGAGAAAGATTCTGAACATTTTGTGTAATTTGTTGAATAATATTCCGAAAGAGTCGACGGTTTAAAAGACATGAATAAAAGGAAAAAGTAGAAAGAAATGGAAAATGAATAAGAGATTCCCACGTTGAACAGACCAGACATTTCATGCTTCACATAACTTTTTGGAGGTGAGAGATTTCTCTAGTTTGCACGATCTTTGTAAATCAGAAATTCCTCTCATTTTGAACTTTTGGACCTTTAAGAACTACAACCAAAGTATTTCTGATTGTGGAAGAAGACTGAGTCATTTAGATCAGTAGCTGGAGACGATTCCCACCCGATTACTCCCGTTTTCATGTTCAATTTTCAAGATTCGTTTTACAAAGTTTCGATACGGAGCATTGAAATAAATAAGAGCAGCAGTTGAAAAAGCACTATTCGAAGGGATAAATAGAATACAAATATTAATAATCCCTGAAATCATTTTTGGAAGACAGAAAGTTCAGAAATCATTTTCTCAATCACATCGAAATCAGATGATTATGGGAAAATTGAAGAAAAAAATGCATGTTTTAAAAGATTGAAAGTATCAGGGGACTCGTACCTGGAAGATATTGTTTTGTCGTTAAAATGAAAGAAAGAAGAATCAAAGGAATCATCAATACAGAAATAGGCGATATCACCAAAGCAATTCCAGCATGGAAAAATGATTTTTGAAGTTTTTTCGTTCTTATTGATAATGTATTTAACTGTTCACTTCTTCGAAGAAAAATCAAACTTTGTCCGATAAAAAAGAAGATTTGAATTGGAATAAGAAGAGAAATTAAGAGAATTGCGATGTTTAAAATGTTTGTTTCTCGATAAATTGCAATTGAGCAATCATTGAAATACAGTTCAGTTGGACATGGAATCATTCGAAGATATTCTATTTTCAGTGTCTCTTGATTCACTTCTTGCATCAAAACAGGCCATGCACTCGAACTTCCGATCATAAAATTGAAGAGACCGATCAGAAAACGGTGAAAACTGTTCATTTTATTGAATAAATGAGTTGGCGGAACCAAGTGTCGATGTCTATTTTCGAAAAGAAGAATGACAGCAGAAATGATTCCCCCGTATACCAAATTGATCATGTACATTTGATATATTGAACTGATATTCAACTCTCGAAATAATCCAACCGAACAGCGAACTTCAGCCGGATAAAAATGATACGGAGTCGTGAGAATTGTATAGAAAACTGTCAGAACAAGAAACCTCAAACAAACTTATTTTTAGAATCTAAAAGAATCGGACAAACCAGATTTGCATATGGAATAAATGCCACCGAAATTCGATCATATACTTTGGAGTTTTAGTCAAAATACAATAGAATCCAAACGAATTAATCGGAATTATCACAAAAAACTGCGTTTTCGAACCAATTGATAAGAATTCTGGAGTAGAAAAAACTGAAAACGATTTCGAACATTTCGTGTAGTTTGTATTATAATACTCAAGAAGAGTTGTAGGTGAAGACATCGACGAAAAGCAGAAGATATCATGAAGAAAGGAAGTGGAGAACATCAAGACTATGGTTGAATGAATTTTAGAGTTTAGGCTCGATCTGAAAGCATCAAATGATCTTTCAAAAGTTGAAATAAACATATTTATATTTATATATTATCATCTGATGAAATAAATACAATTCAGCCCAATATAAATTTAGTGTCACAATTTTTGTTCGTATTGGTCTCACTATGAGAAATGCTTGAAAACTTATAAATGGAATTATTCAAGATTTGATTATGACTGTAGAGGGAAAAGCTTAGAAACAGGAATAGGGGATCTTATATATTCAATCCAATTTGCCATCCTCATCCAAAAATGAACCCATAGCACCAAGATATCCTTCATGTTTCAGATACAACGCTTCTATTTCGCCCTGTAATTAGGTTATAAATGAATTCGTTGTTTCCTGAAACTAACCTTGCTCCAATAGTTAATGGCGAATGAGAGAGTTCGCATTGTGATTGGATCTTGCCGGATGAAATATCCTCCAAAGTATATCCTTTTCAGATTATAACGGGTTCCATACAGGTATGCCATCTGTCCAATATTGTTGCTAACCATCAGGAGAAGTGATTTGGCAATATCTTCTGGTTTATGTGTCTGTTTCTTTGGAGGCTCTCCGAATCTGTTACATTTGGCCATTGATCCAGCAATGAGATCAGCTTTCAGTCCGAGTTCATCGTAGGCTCCTCCATATATATCACAAACTAATTTGTCTACATTACGATGGTCTCCACGATTTGCCATCTCGAGAAGTTCATCAAAGTCTGAGAAGATACGAAAATTATATGGAGAGTTTTGAAAAAACTTACTTTGTGCTGGAGTCAGCATGCTACCAAGACCCATAAACGTTCCACCGCCCATTGAACTTCCACCAACTCTTTCGTAACTTGTTGGAGAATCTACTTTCAGAATACTGATTCCTGTTCCAATGTTGACGAGAAGGAATGGATAAATCAAATCGGCAGCAATGGGACGATATTGGAATCTGAATAAAAAATAATGATTCGACAAGTCAATTTCATTTTCATTCGTACTTATTTCTTCCAATAGCATCATGATGATAAGTGAAGCTCTCGTCGACATTTGTGCTTAACAGGAAATTGACACCAAAGATAAGTGAACGCATTTCGTCCGTCCTTTGAAGACGAACTCCCAATTCCTTCATTATGATTTCTGAATACTTGTAGGATCCACCTCCAGTACAATGAATAACATCTCCAGCTTGACGATCTGTCCATACCTAAACACTATTCATATGATTGATTCAAGAAAAGCAAGACTATGTTACCTCTTTGAGGAAACTGATCAATCTATCAAGATCTGTGAATTTTTTGAAGTTGACAAGAACTCTTTTTCCATCTTCATAAGCATATTTGCGTGTATGTCCATTCAATGACTCTTCTGGAAGCTCTTCATCCATAACTGATGAGTAAACAACTTTGATCAAAGTTCCGCCAATATCAACAGCAACTCGGCAATTTTTTCGAAATTTCTTGAATTCATCGCATGCTGTTAAAATAACATAAGGAGTTTTTGGAGCCTTTTGGGCTTGACGGGGCGTAGTGGTAGCTGGGGCGCCAGTTGGAAGTGAATCCGTGGATGGAGGCCGCGGAGATACACATCCAGTAGCTGAATCCACCCGCCTGAAAATCAGATGCACATAGTATACCTTTTTATGTTTAAAAGGAGTGACTCACTTTAATTTCGACGATAGTAGTAACTCGTCCATAATTGGATCTACTGTTTCTGCTTGCCTCTGTAGAACGATGGGTTAGTTAGTTCTCACATAATCTGTGTCAAATCAAAAACCTTTTCTTTCAACACGAGAACTTTACGAAACTTCGGTGGAGTTCTCCTCAAGTTTGGAGGACTGCCACGTGGTGAAATACGTCTGGATGACGCAACAGATGTATGTCCCATTTTGAGTAGAAACCCGAAAAAAGATATTTGATATAGATGAGAAACTATACGATTTAAGAATAAACTTTGAAGGAAAGAATAAAACGAAGGTTTATTAAAGACGTACACATACGAAATCTTGGGAGAGATCGAGAAAATGAGGCTAAAATTAAAACATTTGAAATAAAAATGAATAAAAAATGATGTAAAGTATGCAAAGTCAGACAAATGCTTTGCATTTTCTTCTCGGTTATCAGTTAAAGAGAAAGAAGGCGGATTGGAAATGGAAGAATAAGCAAAAATCACACCAGTTTCATTATCAATCACTCTTTTCAATGAGGGGAAGTCACTCTTCGGGGCGTCATTTTTCTGGTAGCAACATTCGGTTCGATGAGCGAACTTTGGCAGAAAGAGGAGTCAACAAAAAAAGAAATTGCAAAAAATTGAAAATTGTACTTTTGAAATTGATAAATGTGAAAGTGCGATAAGTTTTATGTACTTTTTCGGTAAACACGTCAGAAGAAGATATAAATCACTGACCAGCCAATATAACACTCTCACTGCGCAACTGGACAAACTTCTGATTTCTTTTTTCAAGCACAGTGACGGATACTTTCCTAAAATATAAGACCGAAAGGATTCATAAACCGGAAATTAGACTATAATCGCTATGAAATGATCCATAATCTTTCATTGTCTAAAATAGAGAGAACACGCCACATTTTGCCCCTATCAATGACTTGTTATCAGCAAGAAAACATCAAAAAACCCTACACCGTCGTCTTTTCTAAACAAAAAAGAAGAAAAGGAACCGAACAAGGAGTATGAGTTCTCTTAAGTCTTTAAATACTTGTTGGGTGATGAAAAACTCCAGAGCACAAACATGTTTTTATCAGCTGCCGATAAGCTTGCAGCGTTTTCCTATCGTCCGATCGTACGATGTTTGGAGTTGTTCACGTGAATCATTTGGAAATCACATGTAACTTATTATTTCGGTAAAGATGAAAGATATGAAGGCAACGAAGAGAGTGAGAGAAACAGAAATGGTTGCTCGGTGAGTCTTATATGAATACTGTTCTTTGATTTGTGGGAAGAGAAACTAAATCAAAAGTATTCTGAATTCCAAAACGCCTTTCTACTGGAACTCGAGAAGAAAACAAAGATTTGAAAGATAAAGATAACAAGATAATAACAGACAACTGAAACAAAACTAGTTTTTTCTAAATACCATGGGTCCCATGACGACTTTTAGCCATTTCCTCAAACGGAAGGATCCGAGAGCGGCTTCCGACGTAGAGACCATGAACATTGATACCAATGATTCCAGAGGGAGTAGACGGAATAAGAGAAGGAAGCATTGAAGTTGATGAACTGAAAATGTTTCAAATTTAGAGCTTCAGTTTTGTTTAACAAAATACAATGATTTGGAGGAAATAAGAATGTGAAAAGAGTGGAGATTCGTCATAGAAAGGGTGAAAAAGAAGCATACAGTAGTCTGTTGCTCATATGAAACACATAACTGTTTTTAATAGAAATAAAAGCGTCAACGTGCGATGTAATGGATTTAAGAGTGGGAGGATGAAGAATGGAGAAGGAATCACATTGGGAATGGATGCGACCAGTCCATTATTTTCTAGCCTACAGACCGTTACTTCCGGATGTCATGCAGCAAAAAATCAGAAAAAAGGGTTTCGAGAATCTCACAGAGATGCATATTGAAAAAGATCGGAACTCAATCATCTTTAACAAGAAGCAACTAAACTGGGAAATTACGATATGGAGTAAATGTGTAAAGGGACACAATTGAAAACTCGCCTATGTTCCTACCAACCTTTCATCATTTTCAAAGGATTCTCGAAGGGCCGGAACGGCGCTTCTCTGAAGAAGCGGAGGTGGAAGATAATTTGTGATGAACGGTAGAATTTTAGGAGGTGGAACTGGGACTGGATGATAAGGCATGCGCCATGACGTGTTGTCTCCAAAATCTGAAATAAATGAATACGAATGAAGGAGAGGATGAGGACTGCATTAAGCACAAAGCCATTTAGAGTTTTTATAAATTTAAAATTAGTTTCGTATTCGCTCACGCAATAACCTTAATGTTACTGGAAACAAAAAATCTGTATGCATACCACGTGCTTTGAAATTCTTCAAATTATGCTTTTGTCTCTGTACATTCTCGACTTCATCCTTCGCAGCCGACCTTATAAAGTCGTATTGATCCTTTTTCACGACTGGTGGTAGAAGATGTTGCGACGTTAATGTGAACGGAACACGCGGTGTAGAAGAGATCTGAAAGAGCAAATTGGCATGATTTGTGGAGGACATTGTTTTTCAATTAAATAGGTTTCTAGGTTTTTAACTCGAAGAAGCCTTTTTTCAAAATGGATGAGTAATTTCTGTGAACACCTGTCTGTCTTATAATGAGGCATACATCTCAGTGCAGATGGCTGTACGAGATTAACCAAAATAGAAGATCCTCAAAAGGATGCTTTAAAACAAATAACCTACAAAAGCCCTGGACATTGCAGATGTAACCGATGTCGTTGATGGTGGCCTAGCGAATGGGCTGACTGGATCGCAAGGTTTAAAAACCGACGGAGGAGGAACATGCATCGGAGGCAATGGAAGATGTGATGGCGGTGGTCGCCGGGTATCAGGAGCATCAAGTGGGCGGCTTGCTCTTTCAAAAGCATCTTTCCATTCATTTGTAACCGAAGTATCTGCAATTTTTTTTCGCTTTCTAAAAGTTATCAAAACTGAGAACAACATACATGCCGGTCCATAAAACTTTCTAACTTTGTGTTCGTTTTCGAATAAAAGTTTCTTTCCGATTGCACCTTCATCATTGCGTAATTTATCCATCACACTACAATAATGAAGCCATATTTCTCATTAAAACAAGATAAAAAACAAACGAACTCAAGTTGACGTTTCCTTTTTCGAATCAAGTTCTTCGATGCTGTCTCGAGAAACATCGCTTGAGAAATTGCTTTCCGAAGATCATCGTCATTATCCATCAAGACATGCTGAAAAATCTTGTTTTCAGCCTTTTATATCCCGTTTTTTGCACTTACATTCTCCGATCGAATTAAGCAACATGTTTTTTCTCTCCATGTTTTGAAATCAAGATACTCTGGTTCAGAAAAGCGACATTTTCTTCGCAATCTCGGCTGAAACAGTAGCATAATTCAACTTGCGAGAGTAGTTTTTTTACCGAATGTATTAGGCCTTCCTCGTCGTCGTCAGATGAAACCATAACGCTGAAAAGAATTATATTTCAGAATAATGCGCGAGATCTTCTGAATTGTTTTGAAATATTGTGTTTTTTGCAGGAAAAAAGCCAACAAAACGTGGCGATCGAGACGGAGAGAAAACAAGAGAGAACATGAGTGAAAAGATGCAGCGTTGTTGTAAGAGTGCAGACGGAAAGAGAAATTTAACGCCGGCGAGAAAAAGAAAGTGCGGAGGGGCGAACCGAAATGTATGATATTTAGCGATCATTGATATTGAAAACAAGTGATAAATAATTGTTTTCAATTGGATAATCGAAGTAAAACTGAAAATCAATACCTATGTTCATAAGAACCTCATTAATTTTATAATTAATTTTTTAAACTCCCATATTCACTGAGATTTTATTCAAAAAGTGAACAAAATGGGTTCTTGTATTACTATCAATTTGAGTTTTGAAGCCTAACATAATCTAAATGCGCAAATAATTTTGAATCTACTGAAAAATGTATTATGCTCAGTTTCAAATTAAATCGCAAAATACTCGTCCATAAGTAATAAGTTTAGAAACGAAGTCGTTTTCAAAAGTAGAAATTAGCAAATTAATCGGTCTTTCCAAAATTTATTTCAATGAAAAGGAAAAAACTGAACATGGGAAAAGCGAAAGAATAGATTAGACTCTGAAAACAAGCAGAACATCAAATCAATCAAAGCTTGAACTCATTTAATGAGTTTCGATTCGGGAAAGTGGGAAGCGAGAAAGCAAGAACAATAATTATCGAAATTCGAAAGAAAACATGGTGAATCAAGAGTTTGGAGAATGGAATAAAAGAAATGAAAGATTATTATACTCATTAGTTCAGATTTCTGACTAATTAAGTCTTATTATGAATGAAGAGAGTTATCGAAATTGTGTGGTAAAACATTGAAAATCGCTTTCCATTGATTAAAGTTGAAGGATTGCTGCTGCCCGGCCGATATCAAAAAGATGAAGATTGATTGGAACGTTTTGTAGGGAAGACCTGAAATAATGAATTGAGTATAAGTGAAACTTTTCCGAACTATCATGATCTCCCAGTCTTGAACGAGAAGTCATTACAAGTCTCTCGAAATGAACCCTTTCCGTTTCCCATTCATTTTATTCATCTGTCTTTTCTTGGACAGCTCCCATTAGAGAGCAGAAATTGATGAACAATTACGTCAAAAACGGCTCTTTTTTGGTGCTCGTGACATTTAGTATAAACAATTATAATCTCAAGGTCCTTCTTCTATTGCCCTTTTCGAATATAAACAGTTCTTACTCACTGCACCAGACATCCCCCTGTTCCTGTCTCCCCCTTTCTTTCCGACTCAAATTACTTCGGATCGGTTGGTCAGGTTGACCTGTATGATGACGACAGGAAACGAGACATTAGGTAGTACGGACCATAGAAGAGACCGTAGACAGTAAGAAGGGTCACCGAGTCAAGGTCTTCTCGCTTTTTTGTAACGACGAATCGGCGAAAAATGCATATGACTGGTATAATCTGATCCATCGCTTCCACGCCTATTTGAGAACCTCAAGCGAAAAAAGGACGGAAATTCAGAGAAAAAAGTTGAAGACAACAGTGGTTGTGAGGAAAATGAATAGAAGACATAGATAATGTCAAGGCTACTAAAAGAACAGAGGTTGCTTTCTAAACTGAAACCAATTTTGTTTATCTTATCATGCAAGCATAGTATGATCTCGAGCTATTGAATGGACTACACGAAAACCGAAAACTCGGAGACCGACGTCTCGAGACCTTCGAATGTTCAATACAATGTCTCCTACCAACCAAAACACCTTTCTAATTATCCCCCACACAGTCGGTCTCTTTTTGTGCTCACTGAAGCGTCATTGTACTCTACTTCCTAATTATTGTTCCATGTCTGACCAATCGTACAATTTTCCCTCATTGAGACGAAAACCCGAAAGAAGAGACTTGGCCCAGTTCCAAAACAAAACCAACACTTGTCTTCTCATTAAGAGCACGCCGACCGATGGAATGTGAGCACGCGCGTCTCGGGCGACGAGTCCAATAGTACACTTTTGCATTCCCCTTTCCGCTACACTAAACGGTCCAAAAACGAGACCAAATAAGGACTCTTTATGCATATAAATCCGTTGCTCAAACACAAACACACAGACATCCCGCCACAGACGGTCACTTCTTTTGTATTACACTTACTTTTGAGAGTGCGTTCCATACTTTAGACGTCTTTGCAATCATCATCATTTCGAGGAAGAGATATTGAATATTTGGAATGGAGAGGCGGAGGAAACAGTTGAGATACCGGAACACGATAGTGGAAAAATTGAGAGAGAGAAGAGAGATGCGGACTAGAAAAGAAAACAGAAAAAAGGATAACTGTTTTTCAGATTTCTAGTTGGCAGCAACGGCTGCCGGTGCACTGGTCTCTTGTTTCACGGCAACTGGTTCATCAGCAGTATCTGTGACCTCTCCGGTAGCTCCTTCCTCTTTGGCGGCCTCTCCAGCTCCTTCCGGGGCGGCGGCAGCATCGTCCTTTGGCTCTTCAACAGCGGCAGCGGCTTGGCGGTTTCTCTGGAAAAATGATTTATTTAGAAATCAATGACGTCATCGGAACTTACTCTGAAGAATCCGAGAATAGTGTTCAAAAGTCCGCTCTTGACGACACTGTTGGCGAGTTGAACAATAGTTTCAACATTGAATCCTTCCTTATCGAACTTCTCTTTGGCTTGGACTCCAAGTTGCCAGAGAGTTTGGAACACAGCCGAATATCCAGCCTTTCCTTTCTCAAGAAGATCATCACTGGTGACTGGAGCCGACTCGGTTCCGAGAGTCTTTTGAGCCCAAGCTCCGAAAGCATCGATGTTCTTCTTTTGAACCTCCTTCTGAGCAGCAGCGTCGGCGTTCTCTTCAGCAGCAGCGACTTCAACTGCTCCTGGCTGAAAACAAATTATATTTGAATTATTCCCTGAATGTGAATGAAAGCATTCCCGATATAACACAACCAGAATTCCTACGGAGCGGAAGTTTCGCTAATTGATTATGACACCTTCCGACCTATTTGCATATCACTTATCACATTTTATCATCGTGTTCACCACCTTTTATCGTCTTTTATCATCTCAATTAAATGAAGAACATACCTCGAGAGCGTTGGCAAGTTTAGTGAGAATCTCTCCATCCTTGAAGAATCCGAGGAATTGATTGCGAGTGGTGGCTTGATCCTTTCCTGGAATAGTCTTGCGGTCTCCCTCTTCTGGAATGGCAGTCTTTTGAACCCAGTCAATGACTTGGAAGTTAGCCTGAAATGAATTAATGGAAATGATTATATATAGCTATCATGTTCTTTATATTGAGAACACTTTCAGACATAGGTTTGAATGAGATGGAGTGGCCTTTAAAGTCAGTCTCCCATGGGAGTACTCTTAGTGTTGCAACCAATTCACCTTCAAATGAATGCTCGTTTTCTCGAACAAGGACATAAGAAGACGAAATGGTTTGCATCGGAGACAAAGAAAGACACGAAAGCTTCCGGTCTATTTAGAGGATAAGAGATGTGAAGAGGACATTTGTCTTTTGAGTTCAAAAAACATCTGCCCTTCTGTTGGAGACTAATGTCATGGGAATTACTTTGTTTTTGCAGGTTTCCCTCATTGGGCTAATCAAACAATTCTTCTTTCTACTCGACTTACAAACAATTGTAAACGTTTGTCAATGTGAGAACCATCGTCTCTCTCTCTCTCTCTCTCTCTTTCTCTCTCTCTCTCTCTCTCTCTCTCTTTTTCCGAGTTCTTATCCAAAAGAGTTGCGCAATAGGAAGTCTGTTGCGCGTAGTTAGTTATATTACACCAGAATGTACAGGTCTCTGCAGGAATGAGAGCCGTCGAGAGAATGAGAGAATGAGAGAGAGAGAGAGAGAGAGAGAGAGAAATTGGCACAGCTGCCCTTTTACAGAGTGCCGACACACATCGACTATCTCACCGGCGTGATCAAATAAAAAGAAAATCTTGCAAATACCCTTGCGGTGATACATCATCAAAAACGATTGATGAATAGACCTAATGAACTGCGAGAATGTTCTTTTCACAAACTTTTTTTGTCGGTTTAGTATCAGATTTCATGTGAGCAAGCTCTAAAACTAGTATTAGTACTACAATCATACATTGAAGCTTCCGACTAGTTGATCCCCCAAATCAAAATTACTAATCTCTTACCTTATGAACGGCTTGAGGGATCTGCTGAGCGATCCATCCAAGGACGTCTTCTTTTGGATCTTTTGGTGCCTCTGGCTCCTTTGGAGCAGCAGCCTCAGCATCACGGTGCTTTCCCCATCTCTTGTTGAAAGTGAAACGACGAGCAACACCTCCAGACTTCTTTTTCTCTTCTGGAGCAGCGGCAGCAGCTTCTCCTTCAGCAGCAGCTGGAGCGACGTTCTCGGCAGCTCCTTCCTCAGTCTTTGGGGCTTCCTCGACAGCTGGAGCTGAAGTTTCAACTGGTGGTTCGGTGGTTGGAACCTCTGGAGCCTTCTCTTGCTCGGCGACTTCTTCGATCTTCTTGATTTCCTCAGACATGATGACGATTAGTGGCAAGTGAAGAGTGAAAACTGCAAAACGAAGGTCAAAATAGAACTCATTAATTTTCGAGACAACAGAGAAACAACGAACAAAAATAGACAAATGGAAGATTGGAAGGAGAGGAGGAGAAGAAGAAAAATGGAGAAATGAGAAGAAATGAGAATAGAAAAACAGAAGAATACTGGCATGAAAGTCAACTCAATTACGGGAGTAATCGAATAGAGAGCCTCCACTAGGCGAGCCGTTTGCAACCACATTTTGGTAGGCAAAAGACAAAACTGGAATGAGTACACAGGCTCATTTCTCTCTTCTCTCGATGGACGAAACGAGAGATGAGCACTAATTGCACTCGCCTTCACAAATGCTCATTTTCTATTCTAGGACCGTCTAAACGAATGGGTTTTTGGTGGATATAAAAGTGATGGAGAATAAGAAAATGGAGTAAGTCGACTACTTGGTTGGTTGAAAATGAACGAATGACAATAGAGAGCAGATGGTATTGGAGAGAGAACAGGTATATCGATCTGTTTTAATACAAAGAGGTATCCCCAATGAAGACAGATGAGCAGGTGTGCCAGAAGAGAACAGAAGAGAGGTCACAAGAGTCTTCAAGAACACAGATCTTATCTAACATTGTCTAATAGAACACAGAATTGACCTCTTCTTACTAATGGGGGACTGTTGGAGAATTCTGATGTTGAATCGATTCGACGAGTGCAATGTGCCTCTTATAAATACATTTTAAAGTTCTGAACAATGTGATTTGTTCATAGATAAAAGTAATAAATCAACAAAAGTATGAATATAAAAACAGAGAAAGTAATGGGAAATGCTTGGAAAAAAAACCAAGAGATTATTCTATAAAAACCGGTTCTCTCAGCAGGTGAGATGGTAGAAAAAGGGTCATTCGATCCTCTTTTCCATACATTTCATAATAGCAATAAGGGTGTCGAAAAGACTGTTCAGGTAAGAGAACAAGAGACAAGAGAAGGCAAAAAAGCGGTCCAATAGCACCATTTACCTTTTTGAATGGTCTCTCTCTCTCTATGTGTCATTCGATCCGCCCGGGAGGAGGGAGAGAGTCGCCCGCCCCCTATTTGCTCTCAATTCTGATTCAACTATCCCGTTCTCACCTACACTAAAAATTGGAAACAAGACAAATATAGAAGTGAAATGAACAGAAGTCCAAAGAGAAGTATGAGTCATTCATGATTTCGAAATGAGATACACTAGAAACATAGATTACGAAATAGGAGGGAGAGAAGAAGGAGATGAAGTCAAAAAGAGAACAAGAAGAGAAATGTCTCCAAAAAGATCCGGAAAAGACGAATGGAATGAATGTGGACCACGAAATGAATGAATTTGAGAGCAGGGGTCTTTGCACGAATTGTGTAGAAGGAGGGGGGTAAAAGAGGACAAGGACACAAGAATAGAGAGGTCCAGTCGTCACCACTACCACCACTGCACCACCACTACACCAACCGCAATGATACACACAGTGGCAGCAGCAGCCACCGAAACGTCCCCTCCCATCTCTGCAGCAGAGGGGCAAATGTGTCCCTTTCCCGCCTCTCAGTGCGGACGGAAAAAAGGGGGCGGAGCCTTCTGATGGGGCGGGTGTCCGCGTTGGATGTCTGTTTGCGTGTATTGTTGGATGATGAAATGAGTAAGAGACAACGGTAAAGATTTCAAAAAGAGGGGTTTGCAGCCGTAGCCGTAATTCTCTGTTCTAGTAGAATCCGTTCGGATTAAGAGTTCTTATATGGAACAGTAGAGGGTCAGAAGGTACAGTAACCTACAGAATCACAAAAACATCTCTGATGCTCATAGTATGCCAAACTATTGTTCACACAGTTCCATAGTTCTCGCAATATTATCAGATCCAGATAGGAATTCATTTATCGAAAACTCTACATCATCAACTCATCAACTACTACAAATCACAATTTCTCATCAAATAAGATCTCAATTTCGTAAACGCTGACACATTTCTTTGCATTTGTCAGAAGCTTTTTCGGAAAAACTCATCACTACAGGTAAACAAAAGAATCGGTCACCTGAAAGTACCGTCTGCTTGTTTTCGTAAATTTTTGGTACTATTTCACATGATTTTTCCCCTACCGGTCGTTCTCTGTTTACCGAGTTGTTCGAGTTGGAAGGGGAGGACGTGCGCGTCGTCGCCGACTCGAAAATTATTTACGAAAAATTATGTTTTTTTGACCGACAAAAACTCAGGTGCAAATGGATTCTTTTGACGGCGGAGACTATAATCGAATATTCAAAAACTGAGAGAGTGAGAGCAGTAAACAAGAAATCGTAATAAACCTGTTTGAATGTGAATATGAAATGAAAACATAAAGAAAACAACAGGAATGTTCATAGACTGAACAGGCGGCCCTCATTCGTTTGGAATGTCACCTTTTGGGAGATGCTCTCTCTCTCTCTCTCTCTCTCTCTCTCTCTTCCAAATCATCCGAGTCTACTTTCTGAAGCTCAGAAATACTGTAGTATTACTGTCTCTTCAAATTTCAAACTTCTGTGTATTCTGTTCTGGAGATGTACTTCCGAGTTCAGAATAGAGTCATCTAAATCTCTCAGAAGATATTCACTGCAACTCCAGTGAACTCAATACAAAAAGAACCATATCGGTTGGAGCAGAATCAATCTTATAATCAATTATGAAAAAGAGAACAAACACGACAATCTAGGATGAGAAAGTGTCTGATAGTAACCGTTGAATGAATCACAGATGACAGAATAGAACACTTCGAAGTCACCTACGCATTTGATGACAGAGCACATTCTAATGAAAATATAAAATTTATTGGAAAACAGAAAGAATTTTGAGATGTTTTCAACAGAGAAGTTTACGAGTTTTTCGAGAAATTATGTGTTCTGTTTTGTGACGAAATGAGAGGAAATTGGAATTTGAAGAGAAAGAAACCGATGGTGTCAACAAGGCAAAATTGGGTTTGAAGAGAGGAAAAAAGATGACTATTTTTGGGATATTCTGGACGCGGGTAATGAAAATTCGAAGGAGAAGCAGCCGATGGAAAATGGTTTTTTTATGAGAAAAGAAGGATCTGAATACGAAAATGAGAAGTTGAGAAATTAATTAAAGATTCTAGAAATACACTTTTCGGATATTGAAATCGAGAATCTGATTCCCTGGATTTGACTACGAAATGATCAATTTCATAAGATTTTGAAGCAATGACCGAATTTGTAATCTCTGACGAATTCCTTTTACGTCATGCGTCGAAGTATTTCAGAAGACTTCTGAAATCAACAACATGAGAGTTTCCGTGGAAACGAATGGGAGAGAGAGAGAGAGAGAGAGAGAAGTAAGTCATCTAGAAGGTGAATAATAACATCTTTCTGATTCTTCTTTCTTCTGATGAAACTCTATTTTAGTTTCTGAAGACGTGTCACCACTGAAAGCTATAAAGTACATAAGTACTATTCTGAATTTCCTTTTCAAAAATGAAAAATGAATCGGTGTAAATGTGACAAATGAAGAAATTCGGTGAGAAAGAGACACAATTCCATGAATAAGAAATCAGTGTCCCATTCGAAAACGGACACTGATCCTTTGAGAAGAACAAGTAGAAAAAGTAGATCATTATGGATAGAAGTTTCAATAATCAGGGGAGAGAGAGAGGAAGTATGGATGATATTTTCTTAGGAACGAGAGGAGGATTTTGAATAAATCCGAAAATAATCAGATGAAGATGTTCTCATTTACAGTGAGAGAAACAGAGAAGAACATTCGATCGTTGTGACTGAACTCTTCTGTTTCTCCAAACGTCTTAATCCAAAATATGGGAAAAAAGAAGTGGTTGATCTTGCATTTTCGTCCTCCTTCTTCACCCAATTACACCAAACCCATCTCTTGGGGTCATTTCTCCATATTTCTCTAATGTCTCTCTTAATGACATACTATTTCCTACACCAAGTCAATGTGGTGTGTCGACCACATTGCTATGAGAGAGAAGGACCCTCTCTCTCTCTCTCTCTCTCTCTCTCTCTCTCATTCCCTCAATACTACCAACCCGTCCACCATAATTATCTGTTCCACATAAGACGGACAGATGGTCTGATGTCTGTTAGGGAGAGGGGTTTACAAAGAGAGAAGACTATGAAGGAGATCGGTATCTATATGGACCAAAGTAATCCGATTCATTGGTGACGCCTACTGGTTGAAGATCTAGAACTTGAGATAACAAAACCGAAATTTTTAAATTTATTGGGGTGAATGAGACCAAAAAATATTTGGTTGACTCAATTCGGTTCCATTGTTTGATTTGGTTCTTCTCTCTCGCTTTAGGTTAACCGTAACGGACGGAACCCTGATGAGGTACGAGGGAGAATATATCCAGTGCTAATGCGGGCATAGTTCTAATGCGGGCCAGTTCTAATGCGGGGAAGCACCGAATATGAGATGGTAACCGAACGGAGTTCTCTCGGAGATTTCAATCATGGATGAAGTTGGTTAAGAGCAATACGTTTATACAAAAAACATAAGGCTGAGAGAGAAGAATGGATTGTTTGCACACTTGCCATCATCGTCTCCATACGGAGATTTCTCAGATGGAATGACCACTTCTGCCACGTGTCAGTACCCACTTGACCTTCTTCTTCTTCGTTTGAAAAGTGGGTGAAGACAACAAAAAGAGTAGCAATTGTGAGAAATATGTTCAAATGATAGAATACACTGATTCCAATCCTCTTCTACATTTATTCGAAGGCTCAGAAAGATTTGTGAATGCATTAGCTAATGACCACCTGAATTTGTTGTTTATGGTCAGAATCCCATTGAAATCCATCTAAACACATACATCATTATTCCTAAAATATTTACTATGGACCTCTTTCTCTTCTAAACATCCAAATAGCTCTACCAACATATGTTCAGAGATGCCTATCGTTTAGAGTAAAGACTGAGAGAGAGAGAGAGAGAGAGAGAGAGAGAGAGAGAGAGAGAGAGAGAGAGAGAGAGAGAGAGCTAATCCTTCCACCCGTTTGCCGCCCCATTATCGCCTTTTCCCTCTTCTCGCCCCACACAGGATCACATTCGGAAAAAGGCGCCTCGATCCACCGGAATAGAATTAGAATGTGTATTCGATAGTGCCCTCGTTTTTGATGAAAGGCGAGGAGGCAATTATACCACCCCGGGAAGAGGAGAAAAAGGAGGAGATGAAAAAAAAAGAGAAATGAAGAATGATGAGATGAAATAGAAAAATGAGAAGAGAAATGTGTTAATGGATTGGGTCAAAGGTTTTGAGTTAAACGAAGAGAACGTCTTCTTAAAACATAATCAGAGGGATTTTTTAATACATTCCGAAGATGATTAACTTTCGAAGCTCGAAGATTTGTTTTCGTTTCGGTGAGATCAAAGTGAGTTGGCACTTAAATCTGAATCATTCGAAAACTATTCGATAGATTCCTCATTCAACACATACAAAAACATTTTTATTCTTAAGAGCATTCCATTCGATTCTATTAATAATCGTTTCTAGAAGTGAGGAAGAAAACGGGAAATATCCGAAGAATTCCAATTGTATATACACAAACTGAACACCGTCCGTTGTATTTTTTGGGGGAAAAAGAGAAACGGAGATGAAAATCGAAAGTTGTTCTTTTCTTTGAAATGTGAATAAACACAGTAGTAACTGAGAATACTGTGATGGCATTCACGGTTTTTTGTTTGAATGAGAAGAAGAAGAAGAAGTGTCTGTGGGAACGAAAGATTTCTGAGATGACTATGACACATTAATGCGGTTTTTGAATGAGGTAAATGGGTTAGATTTATGAGTGAGTGACCAATGTGACACGAAGAGAAAGAAGACACTATGAAGGTAAATATACTGATGGGAACCCGCTGAGTTCACTTGTTGGCACCCCTTTTTCTGGGGACTCTCTTCGACGTTCTGGTTAGAAATCTGAAACTCCTGGAATTTCACTTTTATGTTTATCTCGATGATAATTACAACTCAAAAACTATATTCTGAATGAAAGATCACTTGAAAAATGAGAAAAAACATTAAACTTTTGGTTTACACAAACACAAAAACTATATAGGACCACTAACGCATGTTAATGTCTTTACACAAAAAAGAATACCTTAGTGTGTGTTTAACTAAACAATCGTCATTATTAAACTTTTAAATGCTCCGATTGGTCAGAGCGTCATAATTACATTGGAGAGCATCGATGAATGAAAAAATGAATTGGGGAAGAAGAGGATCTTTCCTTTTAAGAAGAATGATATGTTGTTGTCCAATAGGAATAACTTGTCTATTGCTCATCGTTTCCGGTAACAAATACCTTTCTCTTCAAATCAATCTGTCAATTAAATTCATCAGGTTGACACATTTCTCTTGCAATTCTTCCAAGAGTTTCCGTTCCATTAGTCACTTTTCTCGGTGTGCCCAATGGTCAGATACCGGTGTAATACATACCTTCTCTCTCTCTCTCTCTCTCTCTCTCTCTCTCTCTCTCTCTCTCTCTCTCTTTCTCTCTCTGTCTTTTCTCTCATGACTAATAACACCTGTGACTCATTCAAAAATCTACAAAAAGTGGGAAGAGACAAAGAAAAAAAGACGATTTTCGAGGGAGAAAAACAAAGATTTTGTTATTCCTCTCCTCTTGTTTTCTCTCCAAAATTGGAGTTCAGATGAAAAATAACGGGATTACTGTAGTTTTTGAATTGAAGTTTACAGGTTAAAAGGAGAGCAATTTCCTGATGTTTTCGACAGAGAACTCCGTTGATATTTGAATCATTTGAACCCGGGAGACCTTCTGAATGTAGTTCGCAAGTATTCTGTATGATCAAACAACAAGTACCTTCCACACTGTTTCCCATTATTGATAACTTATCAGAGCCCCCTTTTGGTCACTTGAATAACTGTTTACTGATAAACTAATTCTCTCTTAAAGACAATGCATTCAAAGAGATCTCTTACCTTTGATGTCCATAAACATGAGTGATAATGGAGAAAAAGAGATAAGGAAACGATGTTGAGTTCATCGGAATGACCACCATATCAGATGTTACATTCTAATTATTCCGTTTGGAACAAAGAACAAACGGAAATTGAATATTCAATTGGTAAGGGAAAATGAACTCTGAATCCTTTTTGGAAGTGAATGTTGATTTTGCCTAAATATATTCTTTGAGAGCAAAGAGTTCAGAGAGATCTTCAAAAACTATTCTGCCACAGATGACACATTCATTCAACAATTAATGACATATCTGATCATATCAGACCCTAATATTAGCTAATCGTCATCACTTTCGACTTGACACCTAGTAATTAAAACATCTTCTTCTTCTTCTTCATGTTACCTAATATCATAATTCGATCCATTTACTAGTTCCTCTGTTTTGAGTACTACTACCACTACTATACGTACTTTTGATTGTTCCCGTTAACCCTTTGATGACTAGTATTCATATAAAAAGAGAGGAAAGGTGACACCGGAAACGGTGCTATTATGATGGGTGAGTAGAGGAAAAATGGATTGGTTTTGTATAGAAAAGATTCAATCAAAAAGAAGATTGAAAGGGGAAAAGAGAGGGAACTTCTGAAAAGGGAACATCGGAATTCAGATGAAATCTTCAGTAAGAAAGTTCCCAATCGACAGAGAAACATATTGAAACCTGTAGAATTATTTTTGTGAATCAGTATAATCTATTTCGAACTCTTTTCCATTTCTCAATTCTGCAAAATTACAACTATTGTTTGCAGAAAAAGGCTCCTCCCACTTCATTATTCCTCTCCTCTTCTTCATTTTAATTTCGTTCTTTTTAAAAGTAAATGAGGTTTTTCTCGAGTTAAAAGCCTCTCGAAAGAGTATATATTTCAAATGTAAAAAGGAAAGAAGAGGGCTCTCTTGTCATATTTCACTGTGAAAAATTCGGTCGTTCCGGTTGGAAGGAGCACCCATAAATTCTAAGAAAGTGACCCCTCCTCTTAGGAAAAAAAGAGAACGAGAGGGGAGAAGAGACAGCTCGTCGAGCACCACTTAATTGATGTATTTCTGAGTTAGTTGGAAGCAAAAGAGAAAGAGGGAAAGACGTTTTTGCAAGGAAAATAGAAGACGTTTTTAACAGAAAAGGGACCAAAAAAGAGAGGATGAAGATCAGAAAACAGTTGGAATGAAGTGGAAAACTTAAAATCTAGTGTTTCTCACAATGATGGAGTTCAAAACGTTTATCTGACTCGATCAGATACAGAAAACAACTTCCGGAAGTGTTTCTTTGTTTGTACTAGATTCTATTATCTTGTTTTTCTTCAATCGTTTCCATTTTGAACTCTAGACTCCCAAACTCATTTATTTCATTTCAGCAATGAAACAATTGCGAAATCAGAAAATGTGTTATTCGAAAACGAGAAACGAAAATGAGTTTTCTGGTACGGAAGAGCACGAATCGAATGAAAAACCAAATGGAAATGGAAAAGAACGAAGGAGGGAAAATGGGATTAGTTGGGAAAAATAGAAAATGACCGAAAGTAGGAGAATGTTGCAAAACGGGAAAATGAGAATATGGGTTCGGATTGAAAAAAGAATTCAGAATTCGACAGAGCAGTGGACCTGATAAAAATCCGACGTCTGCAATTAAAATATTTATTATAATAATGAAAAGTCCATAATGGACGTTTCGCAATTCATTAATTTGAAAATAAAAACCATCTCAACTCTGAACTTTTTATGAAAAACTGATCAAAGAGCAGGCAGTTCTGTAATTAAACTCTCCGTTTCTCTTTTCCCTTCGAAGGGAAAAATTAGTTTTGCGTGAACTTTAAACATACAGTTTCTTGTATATTTCGGAGATTCATCACGAGAAAATAATTTTGAAATCAGATATTTCGACTCAACAGAAATCATGAAATTGTTTAATAGAAAACGTACAAGGTACATCTAGAATCAATTATTTCATAATTCTTTCTCGTGTTTTCAGTTCGTCTCAATCACCGAATAGAGATTCTGATGTCGTTCAAAAACCCAATAGTTCATCGTCAAGGTTCTTTATGAAAATTCATTTGATTCAGATGAATTTCTAATTTTCAGTTATGTGTCACATAGGCATACAAATCGGATAATTAATAAATTTATGGAGCGAAAAATGGAAAATGTTCCTCCGGAAACACATGATTTGGTCAGACAACAATCAGTTTTCAATTTTGTCGAAAAGAAAGAAATAGTGAAATCAAAACAAACGAATTTCAAGAGATTGCTGAAAAGAGTTCGGAGTTTGTTTCTCTTTTATAATCAAGTGTTCTTTTTTTTTGATTTCCAGAAAATAATACAATAATTGCATTCATTCTTCTCATTATTTATATTGCTGGCGGAGGAGCATTATTCTGGAAAATTGAATCAAGTCCAAACGAACAAGTCAATCTTTTCTTGAATCTTTAATTGAAAAGACGACTTTTTCATTTTAGATAACCAAATACGAAAGAGAAATACTCGAAGAATCGATAAGATTTTATCAACAATTGGATCCAAAATGTGGATCACTAACACCGGTTAGCTTTAAATTGAAATCTGTTCACCAAAAGACGAAATGAGTTTTGATTTAAGCGGGACAATCTGAAGAACAATCGATGTTTGAGAGAGATCTACGATAGTTTATATAAATACGGAGAACCGAAACAAATCAAAGAGTATTTAGACGGAATCGCATGATTTCTCACTTATATAACAACTATTGGTTTGCTTATTTCCCTATTCCATTCCATATTTTTTCATATTCAGGATACGGTAATTTAGTATGTTATACAGTAGCCGGGAAACTATTTACTGTAGTTTATGGTGTATGGTAAGGGTATGGTAAGGAATTATTATCAAAAAACATTTGATCCAAAGGGAAATTCGGAAGAAAACTTGGATATTTTAGAAAACCTTCATAACAAAATTCATTCGATTTTTTGCGTGTTGATACGTTTTCATAAAGTTTTTTTTCAGTGGAAATAGAACAGTGAAATTGAAAATGACGGTAACGAAATCATTCATTCTTCTTTTTGTTTTCTGGATAATCGGAGCTCTCGGAATCGCCAGTTACGAGGCATTTCAATTTTGGGACGCCATTTATTTCTCGTTCAGCACGTTTTCAACCATTGGATTCGGTGATTTAACTCCAAAAACTCATTGGTCTGGATGCATTATTATCCTTTTACATTTCATTGATTTATCACTTCTTTCGATGGTTTTTGTTCTGGTTCATGTTAGTTTTGAAGGTATTAAAAGAGAAAAAGAGATGTATTCAGGAAACAATGGAGAATAATTATATGAAAGTTCTGGAACTTCTTGATGAAGGATATCGTCGACACACAGCTGAATTGAATACCGGAACGACCAATTTGGGATCTCCAGGACCCTCGAAACAGAATTTGAACAACGTGACAACGGCAAAAGAAGCAAGATAGTAGACATCGAGTTTTAGGATACTTTTGGATTCAAAACAATATTTTTTCTCATTTGAATTTTCAACCATCTTTTCTTTTCCTTTCAAATTTCATATTCTTCGAGAAATAAATGCATTTTTCTTCTTTTCTTTCAATTTTTCTCTTGAAAAAAAAAACTTCTTCGTCGACTGAGCAGAAAGTGAAAAAATCATTTTCGATCGAAGCTCGATTTAAAAAAAAACAATTTTCCCCGTTTAGTCGCCACGTCGAATGCCACGTTTCCTGTCCTTCTTCTTTATTTTCCACGAGGAATTCATTTTTGAAAAAAGTGAACGCAACATGAATAAATCCATTTGGATAATCGTTTTACTTCTATCATTTTTCTCAGTCGACTGCCAATTTTTCAAAACTGGAAGAGAAATTCTTGAAAAGTTTTTTGAGAAAGATGAGTTCAATCGAACGGGATTCCGGAAATATATCAATAAATTAAAAGATTTCCGCGGTAAGCATTGAAGAAGGTAGAAACTAATCAACTGTTTTTCGATGTTTTCAGACGATAATTCATGTTTGAATTCACTCGAATCGATCGGTAGAAATGCACTGAAATACAATCCAAAAACTGATTTCGAACCGAGTTGGGAAGTTCGATTTCTCGATGCATTACCCACGAAACCAGCCGGATTATCGAGAAAAGGACCATTCTTTTTCATAGGAGAGTACGAAATATGTAAAGAATTATGGATGAAATCAGAGAATGTTCACTATTGTACAGTCAAAGGAATGATTCATTTCGGAAATGAATGGACTCCTATTACAACTGGTGAGTTCTGAGAAAAAAGAAAAGAAGTAATAGATTGATTCAGGTGTCTGTTCTCCGTCAAATTGCAATGAAACTCATATTAAATCACTTTTGGATTTGGCAAAAGAATATTTTTTAAACGAAACAATTACAGTTGAATCAATTCATTGTTCAGATGGAAATGATGAAATTTGGACTACAAAAAAGGTTCCGAAAGACTGAAATAGTCCTAAAAAGTTTCTATTTAAGCCATTCGTTCATCTTGTTTTCTTTTCAATTCTGGCTTTATTGCTTGTTGGAACACTGATTGATAAGATGAATCGAGATGGATTTATCAACAAAGGTCGGACAAAAATGAGAAGAATAATACATCAAAGTGAGTAATTTTCAGGGAAGTAATCCATATTTCATTCTACCTTTCAGAATCATTCGAAGTCAATCGCTCTCCGAATAACTCTTTAAACGGAGATGATTCTGATCGGGAAACCTGCGGAAATGACACATCAGAAGGAGATAATGAATCCATTGCCAATTCTTCGATCAATCGAGCAATGGCTCCATCAATTGCTCTCACATACCGTAGTTTCTCAACATTGACTCTCTCGAATTCTCTTCTTATCAATATTCTCTCTGCCTTCTCCATCCGTTCCAGTCTGACATATCTCTTCCGAAACTCGACTCGTGATGTCAAACTGGTCAATCTGTTCCGTGTATGCAGCTCTTTTTGGGTCATTTTCTCTCACACTTGCCTATTTTCTCTTCATTTCACGGATACAATTCGAAGTGTTGCAAGAAAAGGACAAAGTGTCGTCGGATGGAGAAACTTTATGTTGAATTCATCACTTGCAGTCGACACGTTCTTGTTTTTATCTGCTTGTGTCGCGACGTATTCAATCAGAAAAAAGCTTTTGTTTAGGTATGATTTCAGACATTTAATGGTTTCATTCGTTTCAATTTTCAGAGGTTCCGATGCGAATTTCTCGATTTTGAAGTGTTTATTCATTATATTTCATCGTTGTCTTCGTCTTCTTCCAGCCCTATTTCTCTATTTAATCTTCATTTCATTCGTTTATAATCATTTAGCTGATGGCCCATTTTGGAATACAAATGGTGAGATGTTTTGAATGAAAATGGGAAAAAGAACTATTTCATTTCAGGAATGTTTGGAACCGAATGTTCCATTTCATCCCTTTGGCCTCATTTCACATTCCTCGCCAATTTCTTCCCTTCGATGTGTGTTCCATGGCTTTGGTACATCTCTCTTGATTTTCAATTATATCTTGTGAGTTCTCTAATGTTCTCTTTCTTCAGTATTTCCCATTTTTAGACTCTTCCTATCGTAGTTTTCTTCATCGCAAAGTTCCGTTATGGATGGATATCAGTCATTCTTCTTTGCATTGCAGCATTAACCTATCGTAGTTTGATGTATTCCATTTTCACGTAAGTCTCTCTTTCTCTCTCCCTTTTTATTTGTTACAAAGTTCAAATTTAACAGATTGCCAGCTAATATGTTCGTTGAAATGCTATCTGGAAAGTTTGAAAAAGCAGAGTTATCGTTCAAACTTTTATACATTTCTCCACTATCGAGATCTCCTCCCTTCCTGATTGGTATCATCGAATAGAAATGCTTATATTGAGAAATACTGTTTTAGGAATTCTCACTGGATGGTATATCTGTCAAATAAGATATCTGGGAACTCTTCGAACAATCACTGCATTCGGTCTCAAACTTCTTGCTCTCTCCTTCTTGATTTTTGCTCTCTTCGGACCTTTCACTTCCTCTGATTATCTCATTTATCCCCATGCAATCGTCAATCGAACCATTTGGGCTATCGGATTGGCGATTCTTGTGATATTGGCACAGAACGGATACAATTTCGGAGTATTCAAAATGTTCAATGGACAGGCGCTTGTCGTTTTGTCGAGGTTTGTTTCAGAAGACAACAGAATCCAATTGCTTCTTCCTTCTTTCAGACTCTCTTTCGGCGTCTATTTATCTCATGAACCGATTCTTCTTTTCTATTTGAATACTCTTCGTCAACCAATGTCTCCTTCTTCTTTCGGATATTTCGTTTTCATCACAATTTCAGTCTACGTTCTATCTCTTATCTCCGCGTTTTTCATTGCCATCTCAATCGGTAAATTATTGTTTTTTCTCATTTAACTTCTCATTCATTTTCAGAAATTCCTCTTCTCACGATGGAACGGAAATTATTCATGACAACTCGAAAAATGAATGGAGATATTATAAAAGAACGAATGGAACGACACGTTTCTTTCGGTGATACTGAAATTGAAAGATACGAAGTGAAGAATGAAAATGAAGAAAACACGGAAGAGGATGATATGGATCCGAATGAAAAAACGAGGCAATGGATTGAAACTGGTCAATTGTGTGCTCAAAGAAGTGATGTTGATCTGATAAACAATAGAGAAATGATCAGAAAACAAGTGAAAACAGAGGAGGAAAACGCGAGAACTTCCACTTCGTGCTGAAATATTTGAACTATAGTTTCCAATTGAATTCTGAATAAATTTTCACTTTCTTGGCCCTTTTGAATCTATATATCAGAAGTCCATGAACAAAACTGAAACGATATGGATTGGTTTCTAACTGAGAGGAATGAAATTAAATTTCTGTTTCTGGGACAAACTGTGAATTGTTTTCGATTTCCCTTTCGTTCGAAACCCAAATCTATTTGATACTATCTTCAAGTTCTCTCTTATTTTTTTTTCTTTTTTCTGTCAAGTGACTGGTTTGTTTTCTGTTTACCAACTGAAATAAAAGAAACAGTTGAAGTGTTTAGAGAATGAAAGAATCACGGAAAATCGATGATTCGATTAAAATCAAAGTTCTCTTTTTTGGTTTGATTGGAAAACGAAAAAAATTATATTTATCTATTTATTAAAATTTGAATTTTATAGCGAAATAACTAATTGAGAAAAGTGAAAAAAGAGAAAGAAAAGGGGGCAGTCGTTTTGGAATTTGGAAGTCAAAATGCAAATTTGGAGCAACTTTTTCTTTGAAATTATCTGATTTTTGAGAGAAAAAATCAAGAAATGAGTAATTGAAAACCCGATTTAAGGGAATGGGTGTGAGCGTTTTGAATAGAGAATAAAAGTTATTAAAAGATGGTTTAAGCACGTCCGTAGTATGGCCAATAGGCGTATGGATTGTATCCCATTGTGGCAACTTGTTGATCTTTCGATGGAGCTGCTTGTGCTTCAAGAGCAACTCTCTTTGCGTTTTTGTTGGCCTGCAATCAAATATTCAGTGTTCTTTTAAATGATATAGTTATTCAACACCTTTCTGTCAATCAGAAAAACTATTTCTCCCGTTTTCATTCTGTGAAGCACGTATCCTTTTGGAAAACGGTTTCCCATTAGGTTTTATTGTGTTATCGATAATAAAAATGTATCAAAATCTAGGTTATCCGTTTCAATCTCTTTCCGTTTCATTGTGTTTCTATGTTATCAAATGATAAAGAAAAGGGTTCAAGATGAGAATAAAGAGAAGAGAAGAGAGACGATCGAATATCTCTCAATTGACCTTTTTATGGAAAATGATATGAATTTCCGAAAATTTCGTTGAAGATTTAGCATGGAATTTCATAAATGTCTACAGAAGATATGAAGATACAGTATCCCTCAATGTACTGTTCTCTCTCTCTCTCTCTCTCTCTCTCTTTCTCTCTCTCTTCCAATTCGGGTTCTTAACCACAAAATAACAATCAAAACAACAAGAATACAATGGCATAAAAAGTAAAATAAAACCTTTTTCTCACACAAAGAACCAGTTCTTTTTTCCTTTTTTGGCATTCAACTATCAATCCTATTATTACCTCTTTTTTCCTTTTTTCTCTCTATTCGTTTCTCGTTTAGGTTGCATTATTATATGCAGACTGTATACGCAATTTTGTGAAAAAAGGAGATATAGAAAAATAAAATATTTGTTACTTTGTCATGCCTAACGGACAGAGAAAAAAGGAGAAGAGATACCGGTTAGTCTGTGAGTAGACGGCACGCCGATCAGTTCAGCATGGATAGTTTTCCGAAAGGAATTATGGAGGAACGACCGAAAGACGATGGAAGAAATATCTTCGAAAATATAGAAAATACTCTTGATTATAGATACCGAATTGGGTTTATGAGAAGGATCAACTTATTCGGATTTAGTTTTACTTTTTCCCAAATTGAAATGCATTCAACATCAAAATTTTCATTAAATTTCTTTCGTGCCTCTCTTTGCAGATGAATAAAAAGAATACTAAATATTGGAGACAATTGTATTGAAAAAAGAGAAAATTTCAGAAATTATTTACCGGGATAAAAGCAGATAAAGTTAAGTGACAGGGGTGCAAGGATATTGCTTTATGTATTACAGTATCTCTTACTTTGATTGATAATTTAAACTTTTACAGATACATTTTTCGATTACTTTTCTTGAATTCATAAACACTTTTTCATGTTTTTTTTCTCCCAAAACCTCGTCAATGTCAAGAGAATGTCCACTTTAGCTACACTCAATTCTATTTGAAACGAAAAGAGAAGAGAGGTTCAAACGACTGAATGAGATGAGTGGACATTCAAGATTATGTCACTAGATATGCCCCCGATATCGTAAAAACGAGGTTCATTTCGTTCCTTTTTCAACATTTTCTATAAACTCACTTTCTTTGCATTAAGACAAGCAGAGCAAGAGGCAATACACATTGGAAGAGCCAAAACGAGTGATACGAGAGCAGCGGCAATGACGACGAAGGCGGCGATGGTAGCCCAAAGACGGATTCGGATCTGGAAGATATTCGATTAATTCTTCTGTGAATTCTTCATTTTCCTAATCCATTTTTGTTTTTCCTCTGACAATAAATCAAACGAAACTCACTCCACATCTCAAATTACATGCCGGTTGTTGATCCTTTGGCACTTTGCCAAAGATGTTGTCCACGCATTTTCCGGTGGTGAAAACGGAGAAATACACCTGCAACAAATTGGAGATTCGATTGAAAGAACCGGTTCATTTTCGTTCCGTTCAATCATTACCTCTTCACACTCATCTTCGCAACGTGCCTTTGAGTCATCGTTGGCCGAAGAGAAATATCTGAAAATTAGAGATTTTGTGGAATGTTTTGTTTCGATTGAAAATAGAAAATTAGTCTTTGAGTAATGTGAATTTCAAATGAATCACAGAATTGTGAAATTGTTTTTCATTTGATTCCTACAACCGTTTCTATGGTTTCATCTGAATTCATTTCTCTCTCAAAATCATTTTTTTCTGTCGAATACTCTCAAGGTTTCTTCTTTCTTTCAATCAATTAATCACAAATCTTGATGAACCATACCGAAAAACCTTCAACGAAAAACTAATTTCCACCCAATGAAAAATTGAGAATGGGAGTGTCTCTCGTCGATTCTCCGACACAAATTTATCATTTTTTATTCAACCTTCTCTCAATTTTTTCTTCGATTCTCTAAATTTTTCATCATATATCGTACCCAGGAGCGCACGTGCAAATCTGTCCGTTGAAGAGTTGATTAACAGCACACGCCTGTTGTTCTTGACTTGTGACGACGCCAATCAAAGCGACGAATGCCAAAATGGTCAATTTGACAGTGAATGACATTTCGTCTTCAGTGGCTGAAAACATTACATTTCAATTTATAAATGTCGAGAGCTTCAAAAAACTGAGGAAACAAAAATAGTCTGGAAACAAGAAAACATTGTTTTATGGAAAACGTCTAGGTGAATGAGACTGAAAAATGAGAAAGTGAAACGATTTGTCTACGAATGTTTTACAGAGAGAATGGAATGAGAAACGGAAAGTGTGAAGACCAATTCTGGACAATTTCCCAGGATTTCTGAATACTTTTACCTAAGATTCTGGTATCTCAGTTAGCAGTGTTCAAAATGAGAGAGAG
The DNA here is from genome assembly GCA_016735795.1 of Caenorhabditis tropicalis. Lineage (NCBI taxonomy): Eukaryota > Metazoa > Nematoda > Chromadorea > Rhabditida > Rhabditidae > Caenorhabditis > Caenorhabditis tropicalis. Next base: position 7,396,973 of record CM028614.1, on the reverse strand, counting down.
AAAGAGAGAGAGAGAGAGAGAGAGAGAGAGAGAGAGAGAGAGTGAGAAAGTTAAAAGATATGCGTTGACAGGTGTGTATGGGTGACCAGAGGATGTTGTTGAAAATTGGATCGGGAAAACAAGAAAGGAAAAAGAGATAGACGATGATTCGGAGGAAGAGAAAATGGTGGAATGGATACATAGATAGATACATGTAGAGATGACGGGAATGGTAGTAATGAGAGAGAGAGAGAGAGAGAGAGAGAGAGAGAGAGAGAGAGAGAGAAGAAGGAGAGAGAGACAACAACGTCAACAAGAAGAATATGGGAGGAAGAGACTATCGTGAAAATGGGCGGAGTCGAGAATTTATGTCTGTCTAATTTTTGGGCGGAACATTTGAAAAATTCCTCTTTTACTGATCAATTTGGAAGAATTTCAATCAACTGATATCAATGATTTGTCAATAGGAAAATGAAATTTCTGAAAGAAGAAGGAGTAGAAAAGGAAGAGAACCTTGGAATTCAGAAAAGGATTTTCTCTCTCTCTCTCTCTCTCTCTCTCTTTCTCTCTCTCTCTCTCGATGAATAAATTGTCGGGAGAGGAATCATAAATATGTGTAGTAGTGATTGTTCATAAGATGATGATTGTGGAGTAAAAGAGATAATGAAGAAGAAGAAGATGATAAAATGATAATGATCATGATGATGGGAATTGGTGATGACAAGAAAAAGATCAACGGATTGTGGAAGAAGTTGAATGAATCGGAAGAATAACAATTAACGAAAAGGGCAAACTGCAGTTCTTCAGAATCTCAGAACTTAAAGAGATACAGAAACCATCGAGTTTTCTTCTTTTTCTTGTGAAATCACTGAACAAACTGAACGAGAAAACGGCTTCTGTACAAACAGTTTCAGCTAGAAAAACGTTCGGAAAACACTTTTTTCCATTCAAAAGGATTCTACACTGAATATTTGTTTGTTATTATTTTTCAGTTATTTCGAAGAATTTCCTTCTCAAATTTATTTCCAACTCTCTGGAATCATTTGAATAAAGAATGGACGGAGAAGGAAATTCTGTGATTCAGATGAAAATGAAAAGAGAGAACACAAACACAAAAAGGAGAATAAAGTGTAAAGATGGTGTAACAAATTCTTATTTATATTTATATTTATGTGGAATTGAAAGAGAATTCAAAGAACAAAGAAGGAATCATATCAGAAGGGTGGACAAAAACGGAAAACCAACTTACCAGGTTGAACGTCGTCTATTAACTTCAAAGGTTTAAAACAGTCAATAAAGAGAATTGATTTATCAAAAACAACGAAATGATAACAACGAAGCGGATAAATTAACAATAGAAAAATCAACAAAAGTTTTTGACTTGTGAATGTTTAGGTTTCACCGGATTCTAAAAATAATTTGAAGATCAATAGAACTCGAATCGATTGATCTTGAGCGGCAAGAAGAGTCGCCTGAGCCTTTCGATACCGATTCAACTGAGCACGATCCGGACCTGGAAGGTACATTTCCTCGACTTCAGCAATTTGGGCGGCTTTCGATTCATCATCGAGTTCCGATTGGCGAATGTTTTCAATGATTGGTTGAACATTAGCATCTTTATCAAGCAAAGTTTTGTTTTCAGTTCGTTCGTGACGTTGACGGATAATCAGATTACGGACCAATTTACAATTGTACTCAACGAGACCTCGGATTGTACGTGGAAGATCAACATAATACAGATAGAATGTTCGAGCAGGTTGAAAGTCATTACTACGTCCCACTGGCTGATAGATATACAGATTGAGTATGAAAGAATCTATAAAAAGAGTTACCTTATTGAAAACATATCCTTCTTCGACCAGTGCATACAACATTTCTCTTGCTTCTTTTCCACTCATCATACTCAATTTTTCTACTTGCTCTTCATCAAGATAGTGACGTCCTTCCAGAAGTCTCATTACTCGAATTGCACGTCCTTCAAATTGTTCTCTAATGAGTGATTCACAATGATGACGACAGATTTGACGGATTGCGTGGCGTATATCTGAAAATGTATTGATAGGAACAAAAGGAATCGGTTTATTAATTAACTAACCAACAGTGTATAATCCTCCATTTGACTCTCCAAGTTTGCGAACGATTCCGTCAGATTCGTCGACTAGAATTTGACAAGCCAATTCGATATCAGGTTTCGAAAGATCCAGAGAATATTCACGAACAAGTCTTTGCAAATCGGTAATCTGCAAAAATAAGGTTTCACCTTTCAATATTAGTAATGAATCTTACACTGGCTGTGATACTATCCAAACTCAGTGGTTTTCCTCGAGTCTCATTGATTTTAAACATCAAATGAGCAACATTTTGAGTGATATATTGAGTTCTATCTCCTTGTGGTTCCATATCTTCCGCTTCCTTCTTCACATTCAGCTGAGTCATTGTGGCTGTCGATCCTCCACCGATCAAATAATCAATGATAAGTTCATCTCGAAGATATCCGTTGAATCGAACCCAATTCATTCTCCAATATTGTCCTGCATCAGCATCATCTGGAGATGAGTTGGCTTTTCTCTTCCGACTATTTCCATCACTTGTCGATGCATCTGAAACGTTATTGAATACGGGAGATAGTTTTCAGTTGAATATACCTCTTCCATTTTCATGTTTCGACATTATTGCATTCGGCATTTCAAAGGGGTCGGAACCGTTATTGAATTGAGGACATCCATAGGCTTCTGATTCAACTGACGGCACTCGGATGAGGAAATGTGCGCCAACAAGCTCTTCGAATGAATGTCTAATATCACTCAATACAGCAGTTTCATCTACTGCCTGAATTCTTCGAATTGTTTCAGAAACTGTCAAACGTCCTTGGGAAATGAGTTCAATACAGATAGACTCAGCGGATGGGCCATAAAGTGTTTTGGCAATCAAACAAGCTCTGAAGTACAAATCTATAATGTATACGTAATCCATTCGCGAAACTTACCTCGGCGCTGAGATAATACATTGTATTTGATCTGAATCTGCTACATAAGTGACACGATGGTTTGTATCCAGACTGAAAGTGATGAAACCGAAGTTGATCAGTGTGGAAAGTGACTTTTTTATCTGAAGTTAATTTTTCTTTTCTTTCAAAACGGGAGCAAAATATATTACCAAAGAACTAGACATTTGTCCTTTGAGTTTGTAAACGAGAGTTGCTAATTGACAGCTCTCCTTCAAAATCGTTTCCATCACTTTCGCTACGATCTGCAATTTAGATGACATTCAATTTTGTTTTTGTCACTTTTTGTTACCTTTCCAAATATATCTTCTATTATAATGACACACATTTGTGTCTCATACTTTCCACCGCCCATGTTTGATCTGAAATTCACTGATTCAAAATGATATCTATAACATTCGTTGGTTCACAGATAATACATTCGGTTATAAACCTAGCGAAATGGAAGGATTACAGATATATCGGAAATATTTTATGAAAACAATAGAAACAAGAAAAGAACAACAACAATTGTAATAAAATTGAAAACAACAAAGAAGAGTATATGAAATGTAATAGACTGAAAAAGATAGAATGACTGCTGGGATCACTGTCTTCTACGAATTGCTCGTTTTCTTCCTTCTTTCTTGCCCTTCGCCGCCTTCTTTCGCTCTTTTTGGGATTTCTTATGTCTTTTGGCTCCAGCTCCAGCAGATGGAGCACGCTTTCTGAATCAAGATGATTTTTAAAGAATTCAACTCATTACATACCTTTTGTTTCCTTCCGTTAGTGCTCTACCATCTTCTCCTCTCATCATATAATCTCCAAAACTTAGCAAATCATCGAGAGTTTCGGCTCGTCCTAATTGTTCACTTCGACGTTTTTGATCTTTGTTTTGTCGCACTCTCGTGAAATTATCTTCTTCATATTTTTCCCTTTCTCGGTCATATTGATACTTCTTCTCACTAATTTCGCGAATTTCTTCAGGAGCATCGCTATACTGATTTTTGAGTTCCATAATAAGACTACTTTGCATTGCACGTCGCTTCGCTTTTTCCTGCTGTTTGGTAGGAGTTTCGTCTTCTTCTACAAGAAAAGAAAAACATTTCACAGTTGACAAATTAAGACTCACCTTCATATCGTACGGCTCTGATTCTTGGTGCAACATATTTTTTGACTTCTTTCGATCCTTTGGCATCATCATCATCTTCGTCTTCTTCTTCTTCTCCGTCTCCGTCTCCATCTATATCCATATTATCCAACCGAGCTCTCAAAGTTACTTTAGTAGATCCATTCTCTTTAGTAGATCTGGTGAGAAGCTTCTCGATTTGTGGCTTCATCTTGTCTTCGATTGGTTTTATTTTTTCAATATACTGAGAAAAATGTTTATGAGTTGAGATATTTATTTTAAAAACGAACCACTCTGTGTTTTAGTGCACGTTTGACGGAGGACTCGGAAGCGATTGATTCACCTTTCATCATCTTTGACATCAGAATTGTTAACTCCCCAAGATATGCTGTCATTTCGTAGTTTTTCAATTTGAGCAAACTCAAACCCTGAATACGATTTCCATCATTAAGATCATTTTTTCATGTGTTCTCTACCTCTTTATCATCTTTCGTTTCATCCATTCTGTCAACTACTTTGCTGATTGCCCTTACTGCTTCTGCAGATGCAGTCTCCAGTTCTGTCACCAGATCAGCAAACCGTAGTTGATCTGCTTCCGCCATTTCGACTGAAGTTTTACAATTAAAAAATTTTAATTTAACATTTGTTGACGGTATTTTGGTGTTTCAACCATGAAATAACGATTTCTAATCTTTTTGAATGAGGATTTATTGTGATTGATTAATGGAATGTCAGGAGTAAATTATATGAATGTACATGAACTACAGGTCAAAATTGAATCGAATTATATCTAATGAACAGGCGGAGCTGGCGGTGGTGTCGGCCCGTCGTTTCCGTCGTTTTTTGCATAGGCCATAAACATTTCTTTGAGAAAAGAGAGCTCTTTTTGAAGCTGTTCTACCTGAAATTTTCAGAAAATCTTGTTTTGCATCAGAAAGAAGCGTCTCAAAAAATTACCTTTCGCTCTAGTGCTTCATTTTCTTTTTTGAGTTCATCTACTTTTTCAGCTGTGTCATTTTCCTCTTGTCGTTTTTTCTGGCGAGTACTGAAACCCCAATATTTAATAAATGATACTATTTATTTGTGAAAGCTCACCGATTTACTGCTTCATTATTCCGTTTCCGTTTTGTCGAGTAATCATCATCTTCGTCGTCACGAGGTTCCGAAGTATTTCTTTTTCGATTTCCGCTCATTTTTCCCCTCGAAAACTATAAGAATCAATGGAAAACCTTAATGGCTTAAAAAAAACAGGGGTCAATTTACGATAAAAACAGCGCTCTCGCGGAATAGTGGAGCGTCGTTAAAAAATAAGTTCAATTGCAATGCCAACTTCAGCTTGTATCAGGTTGAGTAGTTATAATTGCATCACTTTTGTTCTTCCCGTTAAAAACTTTTAGAAGCTTCTGGAAATACCCCTGTTTGGGGTATATTAAAGACAGTGTGTAGGCTACATATACATAAAATCTTAGCTCAATGGCAGCTCCAAGGAGCCTACTAGTACAACTAACATGAGAGCGGTTCATATCGCTATTTTTGAGCAAGCGCTATTTTAATCAGAGCGGAGAGATTATGGAGATCTGATTATTATATTGTAGGGTCCCAGTATTGTTAATGAAGAAGCAGTTATCAGTTTGTTTTAAAATCTCAAGATTAGAGAGGCAGAATCAAATTAATTTTCTAAAGTAAACGGTATATACTGTTTATGGAAAGCGATGCATTGACACTGGCTGATGAGGACTCAGGACAATTGTATGTGAATCTCATAGACAGACGGTAGTACTACCAAACTATGCTCAATAGTTGATTTCACAAGTTTCTGTTTCCCTGGAAAGTGGCAACCTAGTTGACGTCACTTCTGATGGCCCCCAGTCAGTGGCGGAAGCGCATGTTGCATCGTCTCCCTTGTTGTACAAGTGGACAGCAGCGAGATTTTCCAATGTGATCCTAGGGATAAAGAGTAGACACTCTATGTCAACTATCATGATAAACGCCAGTGGCTGAAACCAGGAGATTCTGGAGTTCCAACGCCAAAACGAGAGTTATACCCGGAAAGGTACTTTTGTGCATCTGGCGAACCGTGGGAGGACCGGTTCACTAAGATCTTCTATCAACTAATACAACAGTCACAGCAGACCTCTGCTGCAAGCAATCAAACAAAATTGCTGAAAAAGTAATTGAAAAATGGGTCCAGTTAACCTGCTCCACTACACCTCTCGATGACGTGTCACGAAGGTGATTTGAAAAAAAATTACGGAGCTAGGCTGAACGACTCTACCCCATTCACCGTACTCTGGATACATGGCCCTTTCTGATTATAACTTTTTCTGATCGCGCAATCACTTCCTGGACAGGAAGGAATTCAAAGATGAAAATGATTTGAAAACTGGTCTTCAAGAATTTTTTGATGGTAAGCCGCAGGACTTTTACCAAAAGCGAATCGAACAGTTACTCATCTGTTGGCAAGACATTGGTGATAATGATGGTCCATATTTTGTGGACTGAGGTTATGAACAAACTTAAAAATTTTGGCTCCAATGTTTCTCTACAAGTGATGCAATTATAACTACTCGACCTGATATATTTAATACCTATGGATTCTTCAAGACAAAAAGTTTAAAGACGAATTATAAATAAATTCAAAAAAAAAACTGAAACTTTGAAAACAAAAAGCATTACAATTATGCTACAAAAATGTTTTAAATAAGGTTCACAGGTAAAAAACATTTATTTGAAAACAAAAAGAGTTTCTATTTAGCCAGCCAATGAAGAAGAGGGGGAACGGAAAGCATATAACCATGATCGTAGATGTAGATTCTCTTATCATATGCATTATAGCTTATCATATTCGCGTTTTTGTAAAGATTGATCCATTTAATCAATGGTTGAGAGTATGTATTACGGTAGAAATCGTATGCAGAGGAAATATATGTCGATTGTTCTGAAGAACTTTCCACCTGAAAACACTTCTGTAAGGAATGTTTGATAGTTGAAAGATTACGAGATATATTGTTCCGCATACAACGATTCCATTTGCAACATCTGTGTGATTGACCATTGTCAAATTGAATGTTTCGTAAATTGTCAAATTGTTTATATCAACCTGAATTCCATCGGAATAGATTAGATGGAAGTAGCAAGAAGCTCACTTTAGCAACAGATAAAAAGTGTTCTTCCTGATAATGAAACATGACCCAAAGAGCGTTTTCATCGATTGCCAGATCAAAATAATTCATTGAATTATTGTAAAGATACTGTAATTTAATCTATCACGTTTCAATTAATCGGACGTAGTTATACCTGATCTCCACGATACGATGCACCTGGAATTTCAAATTGAGAGTATTGTTTCGAATTGAAATCGTATTTTGAAATAATTGGATATCCAGCTCTCTGATAAAACAACGATGCATTGAAAATGACATGATTTGTCCCGTCGAAAATATATGGAAGACGGTGGCTGAAATATCAGAATTCATTCCGATAGACGACTTCAAACATACACTTTTCCAACGTGTTCTCTTCGCATTTCGGCTTCATTTCTATATTCAATTAGCTCATGACCTTGGAAATGATTCATAACGTATCGTTTACGAGCATCCTGTGAATTGTCAGATTCCATTTCCTTCACATAATATTAACTTACATCTCCAGTTGGTGGATACGCATCTCTCATCCAACTACCGTAATACGTTGTCGAATGCGAATGGAAAACTGGTTTTCCGACGTTTTGAAGGCGACAATCTAGACGTTTTCGAATGTGGACGGAAGAGAAATTGCAACTTACGAGCAGTGACTCCTTGGATATAAGCAACTGGAGTTGTAATTGCTTCTTCGATATCTTCATCTAATGTGTAGTTCTTCAAACATATTTTGACACATCCCTCAACTTCGCTGTAATTTGTGAGAATCTGAAACGAAACAAGATTGAATCTGATCTAATTTACAAGAATTACCTGTTGAACCAATCCAGGCATCGGTTGATGTGTCACTGATGGCCAAGGAGTCGTCGGAATTGAATCTTTGTTTGGACATTCTAGATTCTCAATCTGAACATTTATTTCTCTCTTTAAACCACATTATTTTCTATTCCTTACTGTAGGACATTTGAACTCTCTTTCCATCAATAATTCATCTCTAATTGGACACGAAGAACAATCTGCGTCTTTTCCGATGTTTCCAGGCGGTCCAATAGGTCCTGGATGACCTGGAATACCCATTAATCCTCTTCTTCCCTGTGGTCCAGGTGGTCCTAATTTTCCTGGTGGACCCACAGGTCCAGTTGGTCCTGGTTTTCCACGAACATCGTCTTGTTCACTACAGTACTCATGAATCTCTGTACATTTATGCATTAGTTCTCCTATTTTTACAGAAGATAATGAAGTCAACCAGAGTGTATCCGATGCGTTTTTGCCTCTTGAAAGTGGAATTTCTCTTTTGAAACGATGATGATTCTCGGAGAGAGATATACATTCTGTTTCAAGTGTCCATATTCTGAAATTAATAGATGAGAGAGAGAGAGAGAGATAGAAAGAGAGAGAGAGAGAGAGAAGGTCAACATACCTGTAATGAATATGAGAGAATGCAATAACAGCCAGAAGGGTAAGTGCCAAGTTACAGTAATGTAACTTTTCATCCATTCTATTTCATAGATGACTTTTCTGCTAACACTAGAACTTAATCACACTAATATTATTTTTCGGAAGTGAATTTTGAGTGTCGATGCCCATTGAAATATGATTCCCTTAAACGAATTGAAGTAAACATTCTGTCCATCGAAACTTTTTGTTGATATTGATGAAATTGCAGAAACCAAAGCGAGGAAGAAGGAATTTGAACTGAATAGAGTGATATGTTTAGAAGTAAACTGACACTTATCAACTCTCTGAAAAAAGGTTTTCACAGAGAATCTCCTACGTGTCACAATGCCGTCACGTACTTTTATTCCAACAAAAACAGTATAAAACGAACAATGAACTGGATAAAAGAACTATTTCGCATCCAATATTTGGTTTTCAAAAAAAAAACGAAGACTTCGAGAATAAGAACGAAACAAAACAATGTCCACGTGAGTTTGATGCTAATCGAAGCAGATAGAAATCAGGGAAATTCAGAAAAGACAAGAAACCAAAAAAGCATCATCATCATCATCATAATGCAAAAGGATCAGTTGTTCCTCCGAAAAAATCCAAAAATAAGCACGAAAAGAAGAAAAAGGCAAAAAAGGAGAGATCAAGTACAAAATTACATGTTTCAACATCGAATGCCAGTTTGAAAGTACGACGATCGAAACGTAATCTGAAGAAAAATGAAGAAGTTTCGACCGATGGAACCCCTTTTCTTCCAACTATCACAGTTTCTGATACTTGTGTCAACATATTCACAGAACAATCTTCAACTCCAACAAAGGCAACGACGAGCAATAAACTGATGACTGAAAGGGAAATGATTCCAACTGCAGCGTCACCAACTCCAACTGCCGTTCCAATTATGGTTCCAGTTGTACTTCAGCCACCACCTCCTCCAGTTCTTACAGTTACAACGAATACTAAATGGAAGGCCGAAGATGTCGCCATTTCATATATTGAGAAACTTGGTGAATTCCTTTCTGATCTGTTTAGGAAGTTTCATTTGTTTTCAGATGCTTCAACGACTCGTCTCGAGTACATTGAAGTGTGTGCAGCGACGAAAGTAAACGTGGAAAAGGATTGTCTTCAGTGGAAGATGAATCTTCAACAGAACCAATCAGATGTCTATCCAATTGTCGATTCAACTCTTGTCAAAATCCCAAATCAACCAGAAATCTATGTAAATATGTCATCAATTGTTGTTCCGCATTGTCGTTATCCAATTCTGATGGCTCAAATTCCAAAAAGAGGGCTTGAAGAAGAGTTTTGGAAGGCTGCATTCAATGAATCCGTTGTCATGATGTATGTTTTAATGGGATCAGAAGATGCGAAGAATGATTTCTTTCCAACGACAAGTGGTGCATATGTCTACTACGGTTCAATGTTTGTCAATATTCGAAAGGTAAATTCCCGAGTTTTTAGATTTCGAATTGAATGAATTCAGGTTGAGAAGATGGACGATGAACGCACTCGTTACACAGTCGAAGTTCTTCCGAACGGATTTTCGAATTCAGTGATGATGAATGTCTACGTTCATACTGGATGGGAACCATTCGGAGTACCTGTCAAATATGCAAACACGACTCGTTCAGTTGTCGATGTAATGAACTTTGTGAAAACTTCGAATGGAAGTGACAAAATGATGGTTGTTTCGAAAAATGGTTGTGGTCGAGCAGGTTTTTTCATTGCATTGGGTGCTGCTTTCTGTTGTTTGAATGACAGTTCGGAACCAAGAATCGCTGAAATTGTGAAAGCGATTCGAACTCAGAGACCGAATGCAGTTGAAAGTATGAAACAATATGCATCTCTTTATCTGTGTCTTTTGTATTATATTAAGGTAATTGAAAGATGAAAAGATTATTCTGAAAATGAGAAATTTCAGAAAAAGATAACTGTTCCGGAAACATTGAAACAAAAAGTGGAGGATGTGACGAAAGCATTGGAAGGACTCATTCGAGAAGATTTGTCTATTATGTACTAATTCTCTCTCTCTCTCATTTTCGAGGAAATAAACTGTTCAATCCGAATTTTTGAACTGTTTTTTCATTATTTCAAACAAATAACACGAGTTTCCTGTGTAACAGGAAATCAATCAGCTAGCTAATAGGTGCAAAAACAACTTGTGGGGAGAAAGGAAATGAAGAAAATGTCTGAACATAAACCTATCTCTTTTTAGTTTTTTATATTTCCTCTATTCATATCATTTTCCATAGAGAAATGAACTGGGAGAACTTCCATATTTTTTTCATAAGAATCTGTGGATTCTCTGCATTATTTACAAACAGTCTCATGTTCCAATTAATATTTTATAATTCACCAAAAAACCTGGGAGCGTACAAATATATTATGATCTATTTTGCTGTATTTGAGTTTTATTATGCAATACTAGACATGATAGTACTCCCAGTAAGTGAAGATAACTAAGAATTCAATGAAAACTAAGGGAATTCAGGATTTATACACTATTGATTCTGTGTTTCTCATTGTCATTTCGTCAAAAAACAACCATTTTTCATCTGAAATGTTGCCCATTTTGAATAGTATGTCCCTTAAAGTAACTCAAATTTTGAGAACATTTCCAGTTTTGTATTGGGTTTCTTATGGAATATCGATAGCTTTGATTGACGTTCAGTTTGTATTCCGTTTCATGGTTGTCACTGGGTTTGTTACTTTTTTCATATCAGATTGTATCTGAAATCTTTTTCAGAAACAAAGTTTGGACATCTACAGAACCATCGAAATTCCTCATTTGGCTTTTGTATCCTATTCTTCTTGGAGGAATTCATGGAGCTGGTTGCAGATTTTTCGCTGGTCCAACAGCCGATTCTAATCAGTTTTTGAAGTGAACTAAACTCAAAATGTGTTTTATAATTCTTATTCAGAGAAGTGATTCTAAATAATACTGTAGGATCAGATTTTGATGAAATGGGATTTTATGTTTATCCAACAGATAAAGACGGAAATCAACGAGTTAACTGGATGAATATAATTGGTTTAATTGGAAACTCCATCGAAATCGTTAGTCATTCGATTCATCTTCTCATACGATTCTTCGCATTTTTAGAGTTTTTCCGGAACGGTAATGTGTATTTTCGGAATGAAATGTTACAAGGAAATTCAAAAACTCCATTCAAAAAAGACGAAATCGAGTAAATATCAATCGATTCAAAAACAATTATTTCTCGCTCTCGTTCTCCAAACAATCATTCCTTTTGTCCTGATGTACATTCCCAGTGGAATCATTATTCTTTTCTGCACATTTGATCAATCGATTGAGCTATTTGGAAGAGTTCTTTGTATTACAATTGCTCTTTATCCGGTACTTGATCCTCTTCCGAATATGTTTGTTATTAATTGTTTTCGAAATGCTCTTCTCGGTGAGTTGTGATCCAATTCTCTCAATTTCTCACATCTTTTAGGTTACATCAAGACAATATTCTGTCTGAAACAGAATGAATCAAAACGAGAGCCGGCTTACAAAGTGTCAGCAACTCAAAGTACATCACTCTAGTCGCTACAGTACTCATGTATGAACACGAATATCCACTTAAATCTCCTATTCACATGATTCAGAATTCCAATCGATTGAGAGTCATTCTTTCGGTTAACTTGTAAACACATTACACACATTCCAATGACAGGCAAACAACTGCTCTCCAACTGATCGGTCATTCATTTTACACTTTGTTCTACTCTTTCTCGTTCACTTATTCTCAGCATTCTTTCTTTTCTTCAAAACTTTTTTCATTTCAGAAATGAAAGTTTTTCATCGTTTATTGATTGCTCTTTCGATTATTCTAATCGTTGTTTCGACTGTCGAAAGTACTAAAAGACTGCATTCGGAGACATCGAAACCCTTGTGCGGACTCTGTGTCAACATTGTAAAACAGCTCGACGAAGTTCTGGAACACGGTGGAGATATTGAAGCTGTGAGTTTGGAGAAATTTAAAAATTCTTTTGAAATGACTTGGTTGACAAAGGAAACTACAGTTTTGAACTTCAAAAATCTCAGCTTTTTCTATTTATGTCTTCCAACAAATCTTCAAACCTCATGTCGTTGTTTTCATTTCTTTTAACCGATCACAGACGAAAACAACAGAATCTTTGGGAATCAATGTGATTTTTTAGGCCGTCGACAAGTTCTGCAAAGAAGATGTTCCATCATTTATGGTTGATATGTGCGAGAAAGTCATCGAAAAGAATCTTGAATTCATTATCGAAAAGCTGAAGGATCACGAGGCCGCCGACAAGATATGTACTGATATTTTCCTTTGTCGCACTCCAAAACAATACTATTTCTTGGAAACTCAAAAGTAAATGTTATAATAATATAAGAGGAAGTGTCTAATAAAATTGTTTATATTAGATAAAGAAATAAGGCAGAAACAGAGATCACAGAAATTGAGAGAAAGAATGATTGAAGGGAACGGAAAAGGCACTGAATTGAGTTGAAAATGTATGTGAAAAGTGAAATTGACGTGGATTATACCCAATAATGATTTGTCGGTTGAGTCTGAGCTACTTGTTCGAAAAGGCGCATTGCAGGTGGAGTATCTGATGAAATTCCAGCATAATCCAACGACGAAACGTTTTGGCGACGTGGATTTGGTGGCTTCCGAGAGGATGATGACTGAAAAATGGATTTTCTGGATAAAGAGAGAGAGAGAAGAAAATAATAAACCTCGGGTTTCGGTGGTTTGTTGAATGATTTCATTGTCATTCGATCTTCTGCTTGTCTTACTGATGCAAAAACTGTCGTTCCTAACAAATCGGGAGGTTTCTCATGATCAATACTTTCAGATGGAGATGGTGGAAGTCTCGTTGGAGAATCTAATTTTGCATTTATCGGAGTTCTTGTCTTATTTTTCTTCTTTCCATCTCCACATCTTCTACATATTAATACGAATATTGTTGCAGCAACAATCGCTCCAAGAATAACAACTGGAAGACTGTTTTCTCCAAAAATTGAGAATTTCGGAGTGTTTGGATCTCCATTCGACGGAATTCCCTGTTCTTCAGGAGGAACGGAATCATATGTTTCCGAATCTGCACGGAGAATAGTAATCGGAAGTGTGAAACGAGCCGGTTGAACATTATCTGCTCGAACTTCCAATTGAACGACTTCATGAACTTCTTCATCTGTACTGAATGCTTTGTAGTATACGATACCCTTTTGAATATCTGTATAAGTGAAATAGTACGTGGAATAGTTTGTATTCGGATCAAATGTCAACTTTCCGAATCTCAACGGTGATGTTAAGAAGAATCGAGGCGATGCATGCTGAAAGGAATGAATCAGAGAGGAGTGAAAATGATGAATCATACATTCAGAATGGATGCATTTATTTGAGAAGTTGTCAACGGAGTGGCTGTATCTGCTTCCACAATCACTGGTTGTACAGTGACCAGAGCACGGACGCGAAGCTCTGAACTGTTTCGGAGAACATCTCGAGAATCATTTTCGACGACGAAATCGAATCTGTCCTGAAAACATCCCAGATTTTACTTAAAACGGAAAGAAACCGACCTGATAGGAGTGCATGTTTAATTGTGCATACAGTACTCTTCCGACATCAATATCTTGTTGACTGAACTCTTTCGCTTCTTTTTCTCCGGCAACCCAATAAAATGTTCCATTTTCAGGTCCACTTGTTATTTTATATTTCAAAGAACTTCGATTTCCCATCGAAAAAGCGCCAAGATGTTCTGAATTCAGTACAACATACGTTTTTCCCTGTGGATACCAAATCGTCGAATGATTCTTCAACATGAGATCCAATGGTCTTATATCAATTATCAATGATCGTGTATGTCCTTCGATATCCAATACGATTACATCATGCCACGTGGCAGCCGGTTGATGACGATTAGCAGTGTGCCAGAGAGATATCTTTCCATCATTTATCTCTTGTTGAGAGAATCGATCGACTTCATCATCTCCTTTCCGAATCGAAACTCCATTCGCTCCCCTTTGTTGGGTACTGTAGACAATCGATTGGGGAGGTACTGTTTTGTGACGTGTCATTAACATATCAGCGAGTAATGGAGTGAATCCACTGTTTAAAATGGAAACAGAATCTGGGAAAAGTATTACTTGAACATCTGGATCTGGTGGATTTTTGATTTGAATATCCACAGAAATTCGAATTCTACTTGCTCTTCTCGTCGATTCTCGAGCTGCATAAACATGAAAAATCAGAGAATCGCTGAGAGAATCGGTTGCCTGAAAATGAATGAATTGGATCAAAAGAAAAATTTCAAAAGCATACGGTGTGTCTGTACAATAAGTGAAAAGAAGTTCGTAATTCAGTCCAAGAGACTCGATTTCTTTCATTATCCAACCACTCAAGTGTTCCTGCACGTGGTTCCGTTCCGATTTCAATCATTACAATCTAAAAAAAAAGAGAAACGTGATTAGAAGTTCATTTCTCTTTATTTCTCCATTGATTTGATTGATTGTTATTCGAAGGTAGTTCTCAAAAAAAAGTTGTTTTCAAATTCAAAGTCTTTCAAAAAATGATAACTGTCAAGGAAAGTTCATCTGAATCGAATGAGGGAAAAAAGAAACCAAATAACTTTTCTCTTCAATTATCAACTAAACTATTCGTGGTTCCATCAAAAGGATTCTTGACAGTTGAGATGAAAAACACAATGAAAAATACTCAAGAAGTACTAATCACACTCGAATCGGCTATTTTCACAATCAGAAATTTCGAAAGAGAATTGTTTCCGATTGAATAATTATCCATGATTCTGAAACCATCGGAAACAAAAAGTTTCAGAGTCTATGTTAAAGAAAACTTTCCCGAACCATTCAATTTCGATTATATTCGTTTAGCATCTCCAGAAGGACATTTAACTATTTCTCATTGTGACACAAAAAAGAAAAGTGGAAGTTTGGAAAGCGATGAATCGAATGGTTTGATGTGTTTAGGAGTTGAAAGAAATGATAATTTGAATTGGGGATCCTACACTCAAAAGATGATTCTGCATATGGAAACTGGAGAATTGAAAGGACAAAAAGAAAGATATTTTAAAGAACGGGATGAATATGAAAACAGAAAATCAAAGGAATCATGTAGATCAGAAAGTGAAAATAAGAGAAAAGGATTTGAATGCTGTTGTGTCATTTCTTGAAATTTCAATAAAATATTCTGACAAACCTCTTTATCAACAGCATCTGCCAAAGCAGATACATCCAAATGCGATTGATTGAAACTTGCAGATCCGCCACGAGAGACTATCAGAGGTCGAGTAGAAACATATTTCGATAGAACCTTATCAGAAAGCGCTGCATATGTCGTCGTTATTCGGAATCTGAATTTTCTCTTCTTTGTTTATTTCGAAAACTGTCCAAAAGACTCACTTTTCATTCGTATTCAAATACTGTGCAGAGTTATTCTTATGTACTCTGAAAGAGAAAGAATCCCTTCGACTCCATTCATTTTGATCCGAAAATCCAACAGTCGAGTAAACCACTTGACGACGATTTATCTAAATTTGGTTCCAAATTGAAATCTGATTGAAACAAATTACCTGTAGTTGCGTGAATACTGTATTTTTAATTCCATCGACCAAAACTTCTCCGTATCTTGCTGGTTTTAGAATATTGAATACGATTTCATCTGGACGAGTTCCCGGCATATTTGCTCGAAGAAGTTCTGTTCCGATTACTGTAGCCGACGAAGGAGATGCCACGAGACGACCATTTGCTTCGAGAATATTGGAACTTGATGACAATTCCGTCGAAAACCATTCAGGTCCAATCTGAATTTATAATTGGATTCACAATCAAAAATTCTGTTTTTTTAAATCAAAACCTTATGTTTCCCATCAGTGACATGAAATGAAAAACCTCCAAATGGATTACTGCGATTCGTTGCCAAAAAGGCGACATTTGACTGATCGATATCGAATTGAGTGAAGTTATTGATGACTTCTTCTACGTGTCCAGTCTGAAATCAGAGGTAATTATTGGATTTAAACAGTATTTAAACACCTTGACAACTCTTCCATTTGATGGTTGTGCAATTATATATATTATGGAATTCGTTGGAGTATCTGTGTCCTGAAAATGAAAACAAATAATGTTTTCGAATGATTATTTTCAAGTTCAAACCTCAACATCCAAATGACTATTTGTTATCAAAGCTTTGTTCCCTGTTACTCTCAAAACTTCATTTCTAATCATAACGGGTCCTTTTTCGTTCACTCGTGTTACAGTAATCTGCATTAAATGTGTTCCAGTACATTGATCTTGAACACATGCTTGAACTCCAATACTGTCATTTCCTTGTGAACCATCAGAGACAAACCACACCTGACCGTTTTCGATCATTCGAGTTGTGAATGTAGCTGAAATAGTATTTCTTTGTACAGTAAGAAGGGAAAAAGACTCACCAATCGATGAAATACTAGTTACATTATGACTATCAGTTGTAATCCATCCGGAAGTCGGTGGAGAAACTACAGTAATCACAGCTTCTTCATTTTCACTTGTTGTTATTCTTAAGAAATTAGAAGTTATTGGAGCTCTTCCACCTGCTGGAACAGAGAATAATGACGTGGAAATTGTGATCTGAAATATCATTTGAAGAAGATCAGAATAATTGATAAATTGAACTGACATTTCTCTGGAATACGTCGATGTCTAATTTCAAATGAAAACTCAAATTCCGTGAGATAATCTGAACTTGGAAATCGATTGAATCATTTGATTTATCTGCATTATTATGAACATATTGAACACTTCCGGAAGAAATGTCTCTGTCTGTGAATCTCGATACTCGCGATGAATAACTTTTCTCTAAAAATGAAAAGGTTCAATTCAGTGCTAAAGAGTTCAAAAATACCGTAATCCAATGACAAATAACCGAAATTCGGGTGCTTGACAACTTGATAAATGATCGGAGGTTCAGCATCAATCATCGCAATTTCCAGAAGATTTTTATCGATGAGAACAGCTCCGCCAACAGGAACACGGAGCATTCTATGCTTTTGATAGGTGAATGAATCTCGAGAGTTTTCACATCGGACACGGAGCTGAAGAGATTATATAATATTTCTGAAGAATGAATAACGAGAACTCACTTCAACTTCCAAAATCCGATCGGCGACTGCCACTTTCAACTTCTCAACGGCGTTTTCATTTGGAACCGAATACCAAACTGATTCGTTTTCAATATCTTTTTGACTGAAACCTTTCGCAGATTTCCGTTGACTGCCAACTGAGAAACGAGAAGAGTTATTCGTATAAATTATATCTTCCAATCGAACATCTAGATTCGTCAAAACTGTCAAATTATTTGATGAGAGACCTAGAAAAAATCTGATGAAACAATAGAATACATAGGCTTCACTTACGGATAGTTTGTGGAAAATGAGCTCCACAAATCATCACAATTTCTGATTTCTCGATCCAAACATCTGGTTTTGCAGCAAGAATATGCATTTTTCCTTCGACACGATGAGCTCCATCACTGACAGTGTATCTGAAAATCATTGAATACAACATTTTAGTTCTGATTTTCTGACCCGATATAGAATTCTTGATGATGTCCTAAATGCCGAATCATAACTTTTCCTTCATCGATATCGTGTTGAGTGAAAGATGTGAGAGGAAGATACGGAGATACTGTAGACAGAATAGCAGCATCTTTGTTTTGAATGAAATCGAAGAGTAAGGCAGAAGCATCCACGTCTTCGTCTATCCAAGGAAGTAAAAATGGATGAAGAACACGCTCTCCTCGTTCCACCATCTACAAAATTATTTTCTCTTGAAAGCGATTTTTAAAATTCGAAAACTCACATAAACAGTAACATTCTGAGCCAGTTTTGGTGCATTATCATTCAACAGAATAATGGAAAAACTAAGTGTCAATGGCACTTGTCTCATAGGATTTTGGCGAGAAATTGCCAGAAGACGGCATTCATCTGTACGTGTTTCGTCTCCAGAATGAGAATATGAAAGACGATGTTTCGAAATGTCGTCGCTCGTGAAGTTTGAATCTTTTTTCAGAACTTCCCCGATTTGTAGACGAATCTGGCCGTGAAGAGTTGGGGAAACTACACGGAAAATGAAATTTGAATCGTCCGGAGTCGAAAGAGATAAGAAATCAGATGTGATCTGAAAATAAGATTGAATGAAGATAAAGATGATAAACGAACCGAAGCGATTTCTCCTTCTTTCACCACAATTGTCTTGTTTACCAATCGAATTGAAGACTCTTTCGGAACATAAACTATCTGAAATTATTCGAATTTTCCTTATTCGAAGATTCAAAGAACTGACATCAAATCTTAAAAGTGGAGATGAAACAGCAGGAGAAACCACTCGAAACACGAAGAAATCATTGACAATCGAGTATTGTTGATAGTGAAGTTTATAGGAAATTGATGTTTCATCGATGTCTTGTTGAGTGAAATTCGATGAAACTCCTATTCTTCGTTGTTTTCCAGCTGCAAGTTTTCTTGAAAGTGTTCCTAATTTCGGTGGTTCATCGATATGATAAACGAGATTATGAGCAGAATAACTTTTGGGAAACGTCCAAGAAAATAGATTCTGTCGACTGATTGACATGATTTCAGTTCCATTCAAAACGAATGGTTCACGAGTGAAAACTTTGATATTCATCGGAATGAAATCTATTCGAAATACGTGTACCATCGAAGCGAATTCTCCGGCTTCCACCTGTAACTGACGGTTGTTTCGATGATTCATTTTCAATCATACCTGGAAGCTGAACATGTCACTTGGAGAAGAGCTTTGACTCGTATGCCGAAATCGAACTTGCTCTTCATTCACTTGCGATTGAGTGAATGATGTACACATACTGAACTTATCTTCATTTTCCTGAAGACATTCAACCACTCCTGTATCAGGCATATCGACGATCCGATAAGAGACGATCATGTCTTTGATTGACGCTTCGAACGACAGATTTCTATTTGTGATCAGAGAATTTGAGTGATGAAGCAGTTTCAATCCAGTGTTATGAACCAGCTTCACATCAACTTTTGTACTTTGCGTTTCCAAAATAACTACTCCACTTCTTGATTCTCCATCTCTAGCAATCAATCTATAATAATCAGAGATTGGGTCTCTGTTCATGCTAACCAACGTTACCGTATCCTTCCATTTCCCAAATCAGTTCCTTCGTCAACCAGTGAAACCATCTCTTCAATCAGCTGTTTATGACTGAATTCGTTCACTTTCTGTCCATGAACTTCAATATGAACTCCAATCGCTTCAACCACTTGAACTTTCACTTTATCCGGACGATCATCTGCATCTGTCAGCACAATTATTTCATTTGTTATTACTCGACTTCCACGTGAAGCAATCAATAATTTTTCGTCTTTTGATCTTTTTATTAGTTCTGGTGCATCGTTTACTCCATTTATTATGATTCTCAAAGTGTACGTTTTTGATTCGGCGGCAGCAAATTCTTTGTGTTTCACAGCGAATTCAATCTGGAAAATGAATCGTTTTTTTGCTAGAAAAGGGTCAAATGAAACCTGAAAAGAAAGTCGATCTTCTCTACTTTCCGATCCATCGTGCTTGTAAATCACTCGTCTTGCCAGTAGTTGTGCATAAGTGAATGAACTTGTCACCACATCATCTATTCGTATATCACCATGTTTTGCACTTTCAACTATCTGAAACATATCTAGATTCTGAATATTCTCTGAATATTAACTACCGTAAAGAAGATATCCGTATGAGACACATTGACATCTTGACTACTTGGCATGAAATACACATTTTTCCATTGCAAAGGCATCGATCCACCTTCATTCAGCTAGAAAAATGAATTGTTCATACTTTTATCTTTGAAATCGACATACTTGAACTGGTTCTGCAACGTATATTGGTCCCTTTTCAGAGTTTTTGGCTGCATTTTTTGAGTCGATACTGTAAATTCGAACACTTTTACTATTGAAAAATGGAACAATTATTTTTTGAATATTCTATTTTTACACTTGAATTAACTGCTTTTCTTTGAAATGACCGACTTCGTTCGACGCCATTTTCTCTTTGAATTCCCTATTACCTATAGTCGTAAGTTGTTTTTCCAGTGACCACGAGAATCTATTTTTTTCTTTCACACAAACATCTTTTTGTCATCTCCGCCGCCTTCTCCATTCATCCACCACCACTGGCCCTGGCACCCCATAAATCCCTTCCGAATGTGCCAATTTTATCGGCCACAAAGTATCAAATTCTGGTGGTATCCTTCTCGATATCTATCCCATTCTCTATCTGAATCTCTTCCTCTTCCTCACTCATTTCTTCCATTTTTCTCTCAATTTTTGATTCTTCGCTTCACTGTCATCACTGACTTTAAAGCGATGAAATAGTGTATGATAGATAGAGAAACAGATAGAGAGATCATAATAATGGACAGAAAGAGTAAAAGATATGAATATACGCTGAGAAATTGCTTCAAGATGTTGGAAGAAGAAGGAAAATGAGATGAAGAAGAAGAAGAGTTGCCGACTGGACGAGACGATGATTGAGTGAAAACGAGACCGCCCATTATTCATGGTTTTGATGATGGGGCACACGTGTTACATAGAGAAATGACGTGGCAATTGAGCATTCTATGCCTCTTTCATTTTCTTGAGATCTCTAATTACAATGACCATATCAATGTAAATGTATCATAAAACGAACAAGAAGTAAACTCGAATTTCTTTTTATCACCATTTTTCGTGGCTGAGTGGTCTAGTGGTATGATTCTCGCTTAGGGTGCGAGAGGTCCCGGGATCGATCCCCGGCTCAGCCCACAAATTTTTTTTCAAAAACATACCCACATATCCGTTGTGTTAGAATTGAACTGGCTTGACTGATATCGAACATGCATCCCTTTAACGCAGTCTCATTGATCGTGAGCCCTGTAAATGAATGTATTCTCCCATTCACTATACTCTTCTGATTCCATTTTGTTCATGAAAGTCTTTTCTAACACATGGCTCATAAAACAAAAAGAAGAACATGATTTACAAAATGTGTCGAATGGACAAGTGCAAGTATAAACAGAAAGTGAGGAGATGATGATGAAAAGACATGTGTCGGCACTTGACAACATTGCTAATTAGTCTCCAAACTATTGGTTTCGAGAACATATCTGAGGTGACAACACTATATGTTTTGAGTTTGAAATTGGTGGAAGAACAAGATTCCGACTACTTTTACCAGTCGGGTAGGTCAACTTTTTGTCAAGTGTTCTTTTTTTATCTCTCTCTTTCTCTCTCTCAAGCCTCTAGAAACTTGATATCTACACGACTTTCCGAGTTTTCAATATCTCACTTTTTGAAACTCTTCTTTTGCAGAATCTCACATTGGAACATAGAAACGAAAAGTGAACGTTTTGGAATTTATCGAAAAGAATCAATCAATCTGTCGTTTAAAATAAATCTCATAAATCTGAAAAACGTTTTTTCTTCTTTTTTGTGTTTCCCTCGTGGAATCATTTAGCTAGAATCACAGCCTCCGACGCCATCGTTGCCTCAAAGCACATCAACAAAAAAAGAGCACTTTAGTTTTCCTTTTGCAGCTCCTTTTAAAGCTTCGTGGCGGCGCCGGAAATGAGAAAAGAGTACTTTCGCCTGTGAAGCATTATTCGAAGAAGCATCTCTTTCTCTCTTTTCTATCGTCTTGTTGTTGCTGTTCTATTCTATGTTTGTTCTTTCCGTAATAAACAATTGATGAAGAATAAGAGAGGAAAGTGAGCTTTAAAAAAAGGAGATCTTCATTTACAATTCATCGCCACATCATTCTGATGAACGTTACGATGAAAAGGAAAAGAAGAACGTTTTTGGATTCAATCAAATAAAAAGCTACTATCGATCTAATTTTAGGATCTGGTCATAGAGAAAAATGGTTTCGGAAGTTGATGAATCATGAAAAACAGAAGTTCAAATTATTTCACAACACATCTCGAATTACCGAAATGATTATCCAAAAAAGTTATCTCTGGTCCCCCACATTAAGTTTTTGAGTGAATTTTTTTGAAAAGAAAAAAAAACTTACCAATATTTGGAGCGGAGCATAAAGTAGGAGAATAAACAAGAGAATTTGCATGTGGACTTTGAAAATGAAGAGAAATATGTGAAATACATTTCAATGAGAACGATGTTGTTTCATTTTCAGTGATTGCTGACACAGGAATAGAATCCGCATAAACGTGTCCATTATGAAAAGATAATGACAAGTTTTTGGATGGAGTACTTAGAACAATTGGAGCTGGATTGATAGATGGACCATTGATTTGTAGATCGAATGTGAGTGGAGAAGTAATAAGTGATATCAGTGCCAGAAAAGTCATCGGCACATTTGGCCAAAGCCTGAACTGTACTGAAAACCAAGAGTTTGTTTGTATCGAAGAAAATAGTAGAGAATAGGTTGGTCCCAGACACAGAAAGCAGCTGAAACCACGCCCACTTTTAGAGGGAAGAGTGGAATGAGATGGAAACGAAGAGAAGAAAGAATGAACAACTGACACATAGTACATCATAAGCTGGCGGGGAACGAAAGAAGATGAAGATGAAGAGGAAATGAGGTTGAAGAAAACTCAGATGATAATGATAATGATTAGATTTATTAACAGGTGGAATCAGAGATTGAAAGAAGAATTATTGATAAGCGAAATGGAAAAGAACTGAGAAAAAATTCGTTTGGTTTTGAATCAAATATAAGAATTGAAATAATAATTTATATAGGAACATGTTTAAAAAAATTTACCAGAGGTTCCTAATAAGGAGGCATGATTTTTTCGGTAAAAACGAAACGGACCACCATGAAAGTCTATTTTTATCTGTATTCTTCCATCAACTCTCCGTTCTATTCTAGTTTCGTAAAATGTTGAATGAGATATCAAACGGTATCGGTGCGAATTTCGATGAAATGAACGTAGACGGTTACAGATGGTCACAATAATCACATCTTGCTCTTACCTCCTGTTGCCTCTTACCGTTATCTAATGTAACGGAGCCCTGAGTACTACTGTTGTCTATTCTGTTGTTTAACTCTATTCTGTTTCAATCAGTTCCCAAAAGTTTTTGCGATCCAGGATCTCTTAACAACTAATAACTGCTTCTTCTTCATTGGAATCGTGGTCATCTGAATACATCTCTCAGGTGTCGCCAGGTTATTTTGAATTAATTTCCGCCTGTCTGCTTTCCACTAAATGGCCGATTTGTCTATTGGATGCGTAACACAAAAGAAGTTGTAATTTGTAAGAAAGTGTTCCTGAATGGAAGAAGATCCGTGAAAATCCAGTCAAAAGAAGCCACGAAGCGAAAAGTAACACGTCAATTATGTCCGAAAAGGCATTACTCAACGTATTTCATCACCACTTCTTTCAGAAGAACTCGCCCATTTTTCCTCAAAAGATTCGTTCTGATAAATATGAAAAACGTTAGTTTTATAATAACGATTCGAAATTTCTTCGTCATTATCGTCTTATTATTCTTTCTGATATTGTCTGTTTTAGTATTGTTTTTTACTCGAATTCGTCATATTCAATTGATTTCTGAAGAAGCAATTCGAGAGTTTGAGGTATTTTAACCGTCACTCGAATGCTTTTTCATATGCTTTTTTTTCCAGAATTATGAGAAAATCACCTGGAACAACCTTCAAACTTTGACAATTTCTCTGAATACTCGAGAAAAACGGTATGTTTCAAGTGATAAAAAGAGGATAAACTAACTAATTCTTCTTCTAGAAGAACACGAAAAAAGTCTCGTCGTCAAAGTGAAATGGATTATTTGGTGGCCTTTCCTGCTCCATTTGCATCTCATCCATCGATTAAACCTCCTGAATGTCCTCCTGGACCACCTGGTCTTCCTGGCAAACCTGGATTGGTTGGAGAGCATGGAATTGATGGTCTACCCGGAAAAGACTTTAACTATATGGAATTATTGACTCAAAACTGTATACAGTGTCCAGCAGGACCTCCGGGAGAACCTGGAATAGATGGTTCCGAAGGTATTCAAGGACCTCCAGGTCCCATTGGACCGCCTGGAATGGATGGTGAATCTGGATCGTTTGGATTAATTGGAAATGCTGGTAGAGAAGGTCCGCCCGGAGAACAAGGAGAAGATGGAATAATGGGAGAACCTGGAATGATTGTAATGAAAATGATGAACACAAGAGGACCAAAAGGACCGAATGGACCGCCAGGACTCACTGGACAACCTGGAATGCCAGGGAAAACGGTCAAAGGTGAATGAAAGCTTTTTAAATAGCAACTCAGCCTATAACTCTTCAGCTCCACCTGGTTCGATGGGAATTCAAGGAAGACCTGGAATGAATGGTGCCATGGGGAAATCAGGCCATCCTGGAAAAGTGATAGCTGAAGTTTAGTTCATAATGTAATCTGTTTTTATAGATCGGATTACCGGGAGATCCTGGTCTTGATGCAGCATATTGTCCGTGTCCGAATCGGTCATACGATATTCAGAAAATGGTTGCTCCAGCTCCGGAAAAAAAGCTCTCATATGATTATTATGAGTTCGAAACATCGAAAGCAAAAAGAAGCAAAAAGTCGACTTGGAATAGAACAAGAATAAAGTTTACTAGATAAATGTCAATGAGAATCTGCAACTGTCATGGAATGCTTTTCATAGATACTTTCTTTTAAAATAATTCCTAGACCTCACGAGATTATTAATTAAAGCACAACGTTGCACCCAAACATTTTATATGAACTTGCAACTGATGATGTTTAAAATATTTTTGCAAGTTCTCCCAGGTTTTCCCGTTTCTTCTGTCATTTCAGTTTTACTACATTATGTTTGACGAATTAAAACACGTTTCTCCATAACTTTTCTTTTTCTATCTATCCAATAATGATCTTCGAGGTTTTTGCTCTGGAATAAATTTCTATTAGAGTCTATTGTATCTAGATACTCGCTGTTCAGTTTGAAGGCGCACGGAATTTTCGCAGTGGGTCTCGCAACGAAACACACGCCACTTATGTGTGCGACCGTAGTAGCCAGTGAAATAAAATAGTTTTTTCTTTTTTCCCAAAAGATTTTCCTGTTGCTCCAACGTTTTGCTTTTATTTTTGAATTTTTGAATAAAAGGATGTTCATTTATCCAGTTTATTACACGACTTTCCTTTCTTACTCCTGGGGAGCGAATTTTACTCATTGAACACATTTATTTTTTCAGAAACTTCGGTTAAACATGAGTCGCGTTCGTACCAAGACCGTCAAGAAGGCTTCCCGTGTCCTCATCGAGAAGTACTACACTCGCATGACCAATGATTTCCACAACAACAAGCGTGTCTGCGACGAGGTTGCTATCATTGGAAGCAAGCCACTCAGAAACAAGATCGCCGGGTACACTGAGCCGTTGGAAACCGTTTTGCAATTTTTATTTCAGATACATCACCCATTTGATGAGACGTATCGAGCGAGGACCAGTCAGAGGTATCTCTATCAAGCTCCAAGAGGAAGAGCGGGAGCGCAGAGACAACTACATGCCAGAGATCTCTACTGTTGACCCATCTCAACTCAACTCCATCAAGGTTGACGCTGATACCAATGACATGCTTAAGGCCGCTGTAAGTTTTGTTTTTATAAATATCCAAAACCTGTATCACCGAATGTCAAAGTGATATTCTGTCGGTGTTCTCAGAAATATATGCTTTGAAAAAAGCATCTCAGTTCGGTATGTCGAGGCGTTACCGAACGAAAATTCTCAATCAAATCCTCGTTATTTCAGGGATTCAACCTCTCGAACGTCACCGTTGAGGACCAGGGAAAGAACAAGGGAAAGTAAATACTCTTGTTTAATTGTTATTGTTGTGGTGGATAATAAATATTTTTCTACCAGCTTCTGTTTTGAAACAATATGAAATCCTGGAATCAGTTTTCTTAAGAGTTGAGAAAATCTTGTGAAATGTGAATTCGATTTGCTGGCCCAATTCAGATGGTTGAAAGGCTGGAAAGTTCAGTTGGTGGGAAACAAGCGAGAAAGAGTTTAGGCAGAATAGTTTATTTAATCAAAAACGGAAACATCAAGTGAATAGAACGATTGGTTAGTTAGGAATCATGATATCTACTGTACAGTGCTTGACGTGTTTTCTCCTTGTGGGTTGCTTCCACACCATGTCTCATTTTCGATCCAGCAGCACCAAGACCAGCGCCTTGAACGAATCTCTCAGCTTGAATAGGATTCACGATACCTTGTCCATGCTTTCCTACTCCCTGTCCTTCTTTCCATCCCATACTTTTCAAAAGCCGATTTCCAATGTTTGTATCGTCGAGTGGTCTTTTTGAAGCGTCTTCACTTTCTCGTCGAATAGCGTCTTCGTTACGCCCGGAAGATGATTGTCCACCCATTACATCGAATGCATAACCAGTGGAATCGACTCCGAACTGACGGCGTCGTTCTTTTGCTCTGTCACGATAAACAATCTTCGGGAGCTCAGGCGCTGGTGCATCTTCTTCTTCTTGGAGCTTGATAGCAGTTTCTCGTCCCCATTCAGCTCTTTTAGCTTCGAGGTTTTTCTAAAAAAAGAAGTTATTGTTCGAATTGTACGCGATGAAAGTATGGAATGAGCAAACGTGATTCAATTCTGCTGTTCTGTCGAATTATCAACTTACTCTGTGCAATTCGCTTTTTTCCACGTGTTTTCTCAGAACTTCCACGTCCGAGAAAGCTCGTTTACACAGCATACACGTCTTTTTCGCCTCATCATAGAGTGCGCGTTCCATAGCATCTCTCACGTCCTGAAGTGTTGGTTTTCTTGGTGCCAAGGGTGTTGAATTCGTGGAAGAGGTGGATGGTTCTTCAGAAACACGGCTTTGAATCTCTTGTCGTTCTTCTTCTTCTTCATCATCATCGTTTCCAAGAACAGATTGTGCCATCTTTCGTTTCTCTGAAAAATGAAAACTATATCGTATAATTTCCTGAAAAACGTTGTTTACCTTGTGAAAAAACATTTTTCAATTCTATCCCTTTCGAGTCTTTTCCTTTCAATGATATTTGAACTTTCTTCTTGTCTTTTTCCTGTTTTTTTGCCCACTTAGCCATATCCTTTGCCAAATCTTGAGGACCTTTCGGGCCTTCTTCGACACTCTTCTTTTTATCTGCCTGTTCAGCGACTGATTCAGCAGGAGTCTCCACAGGAAAATATGTTTGAAACGTCAGATCCCATGTACACCATTGAGACGTCACATTATTGAAATAATATCCAGTTGCAGAATCATAGAAGAAGTTAGTGATTGGATCCACGTAGTAGCCAGCATTAGGATCATGTGTGAATGATAATGGATTGGGTGGCACTGAAAAAAAAGATACGTTTAATATGGATATAAAACTTGTCTCACAGTATTTGGGTAGAAGTCCTTTTGGTGTTTGTGTCATTCCAACCACCCCCATTTGATGTTCCGGTTGAATCGGTTGCATAGGTGGAGGAACAGACATATTTGGAGGTGGAACATTGAAATTTGGAGGAATCATGACAGCTGCTGGAGCTGGTAAACCCGTCATCTGAAAATTTGAATAACTGATAACCGATATGGTCTATGCGCCACTTACAATCTGGCCAACTTGATGACTAGCCTGACGCACAGCATGAGCTTTTGAGAGAGCAGCAGCAGCAATTTCTGCACCAGTCACTGAAAAAAAACAATCAAATCAGCCCAAACTTTTATTGAACAGACTGTTGCCTGCTACTCCACCAGCGACGACGTTTTTTCCTGGTCCTGCAGTGAGCATTGTCATTTGTTGTTGAATTAGCTTTGACATTGAATCACGACACCAAGAAACTTGAACTGAAACGTATGGGGTTTTCTCTTTTAAAAAAAGTAATTGATAAATACCGTCTTTTTCTTTAATTCTAATGGGTGTTTTATATGTCAGATTGAGTAACATTTTAGCTTCGTCTGCACTTTTCATTTGCAAATATGCAAATCGTTTTGACTCAGAAAGTTTGATCATACTGATCGAACTGAGACAGACCAGTGCCTGAAGACTGTCGAAAATAAGGCTATTGGAGATTCCATCAGGAAGACCGCGAATAAGAAGAGCTGAAAAGAAAAATGTATGATCCTGATAACTTATCAACTACGAACTATCGCATGGAGTCATTCCAACCATATGTGCTCCAAGTTTCTCAAGTTCCATTGATTGCTCTTTTGAAATTTCACATTTGAAACATGTTTGACGTTTGACAAAGTTATTCATAGAACACTGCAAATTTATTGTTTTTAGGTTTTTCCCATTTTAACAAACATGTGCACATATCCAGTCATCTCCTTTGTTTCCACTACCCGAAGCTGGATCCCCTTTAGCATATTCAACGGCCAGAGTTCTACCGTCATCCAGTGTCAACCAACCCTAAAAGCCGTCTGATAAGAGCTTTGATGCGAAATATATTCTAGAACCTCATAATCTCTCATCCATTGCTCAGCTGTTTCTAAATTTGAAAACTCGACAAAAGCGAAAGTACGAATTTGTTTTGTGTTTTTATCAAACTTTGTCATCGTGCGAACATCCTGGGGCAAATAGCCACATTTACCGAGTGAAAGAGTAATCTGAAAACTGAGTTTTTAAAAGAGTTTCTTCTGAAACTTTTTAGCACCTTTGTATTATCAACATCGTTTGGCATGTTCATTATAGCTAGTTTGTTTGATGGGACTCCTGGGTTCCAATCCGAAAACCGATCGTTGTTTGAATAATTGCTTCGACGAGTGTTTCTATCCTGAAATTACTAGTGTTCGGAACCCGTTATTTTCGGTATGATGTTTTCTAAATGATAATTTCCTGAAAAACTTATTAGAAACCTTTCGAAAGAAGGTACCACCGACATCGATCTGAAATTTGAACATATTTTTCTTGAGAATAATGTTTATTCAAACCTATCATCAATAAGAAATAAAGATTGCAATTCTGCTAGTCAAAAGAAGGTACACGATTATGGTATGTGATAATTTTCTGACTTTTTTTTCGGAAGGGATATAACTTTCGTTTTGAACAATTCACTATTTTTCCCTGTTCACCGGTTTCATGTTACTGTCTATTTTCCAATCATATTTTGTCTTGCAGCTGTATATTATTAACTAACCCTATCTCTACTCGAACTCCTAGATCTTCGTCGCCTGGAGTGACGACTGGCTGATGAGCGATGGGATGAACCATTTGCAGATGTCGGTGGTGTACGGCTTCGGGAGTGGCTCCGATCTACAATCTCATCGAGAATTAATCTCCAGAATAAACAGAGTATAAGTTCAGCCAATATTCAGCTCAGTTGATACATAATAGGACCTCTTCTTCTGCGACTGCTACGATCATCTCGACGATCCCGACTACTCCGACGACGTGAAATTGACCTGCTTCTACTTCTTCCTGTACGACGATCGCGGCTTCTAGAGCGAGAACGACGAGCTTCACGCGCCCAAGATGGCGAACGAGAACGTTTCTTGTCTCCGCCCGAATGTGCAGTTTGACTGACTGCTTGAGGAACCGGAGAGACACGTGGAAATCCCGGTGGAGGTTGGTTGAAGTCGGGCAAAATTGGATGTTGAGTGGCAGGTGGAGCGCGGTAGTACATCGATTGTCTGGATTGTGGTTTGTTTTAAAGTAATAAATATTTTGAAGAAAGCAAAATCCAAAACCGCATCCCTCTTTAACTTGCTTACTCTTTCTCCTGTTTCAATAATTGAATCGCTTGCTCTGTTTTAGCGAGACAGGCTTGAATTTCCGCAAGATTTTGCCTTCCAGTCGAATTATTGAACGAGTTGGCAATCTGTTTTGAGAACAATTCTTATTTTGAAAAATAGGATAGTTTTGCAATTTTTTCTCAGATAACAAACCCTTTGGTCCTCATAATGCTTGTAATAGTCGTTTATTTGCTGCTGGTGATCGTTAGGGTTACTGTTTGCCTGGAAGATCTATAAGTTTGTTGGAAGTTTTTCAGACACTCAAATCGGCATCAATTCAAAGCTTGGCCGTTTACCTCCTCATGTCGAACTTTTTTTCCATCTTCATCTGCATTGAAAACAAAGGGTAGCATGTTCACACGCACTTTGAACTTTCTATAAATTTTGAAGTTTTGAACACATTTTTGGTGATTTAAGAACTATTTATTCTGTCAGAAAATATCAGAGACAAACATTATTGTATAAACACGGGAATTCTTACAAAACAGGGCGGAATAAATCGTGAATCGATGAGCAGCGGGCAACAACGAAACACGCTCACTTTAAAGGGACAGCAGCGAGCGGCAGAACAATCTCTCGAGTGGAAGAGACAATGTTGTGTAGATTTACGAAGTTTTACTTCAGCAGCTTCTGTTCTTTGTCAAGTAAATCATTTCTTTTTTTATTAATATTAATTATTTTTCTTCGATTTTATAGTTTTGTACGCATTGAGATCGACTCGGCCAATCATAGGCTGGAAAAGTTAATGAACTTTATCTTAATTTCGTAACTTTCGGAAATCATACCTTGCGATTGTTAAGCTCACAAATTACAACAATCATTGTCAGTATACAACAAAAAATGAAAACGGCGGCATCAGAAACGATTGACTGAAACGTAGTTTTTTCCAGTCGTCGTTGTTTGCTTTTCTTAAAAATCATCAAAATCATATCGATGATGCTACAGCCTAAAGAGAATATCATCCCATTAAACTTGGAACATACAATAGCTTTCAAATAGTTGAAGTTATTACACAAATGTTCTCTGCAGCACCATGATTGAACCTCATCAAAAACAAATAATCCATTCAAGTCCTAAATAATCGTTAATATATAACGCGTTTCCACGTCTTACCAGTCTTTTCTTGAATTCTCGTTTGGAATGTAGAGGAGAACACAAGAAATTTGTTTCCCATGATGTGGTATTCACGCAACCGCTATGTAGAACTCCATCGATCATATCTGTTTTACATGCCTGAAATTTCACTGATATCGCTTATTTCGTTCGAAAATAGGGCACCCTATGCAACCAATTGGTTCCGCATTTCTGTCGTTCCAGATCATAGTTGTTTTTCGAAATACTACCCATGTGCAGCACGGAACGGTAGCATTCAAAATCTCTCTGCAAAGTTCTGCTATCATAAGCCATTTTTCTCTTATTTTACGTATTCTTCCCATTGGCTGGATCCTTGAAAAAGACAAAACATAAGAATGGAAAACATTATCCTCGCAAACGATAACTGATTCTTCAGCTCCGTTCAAGCAAAAATAAATTTCTCACGCGTGTTCTAAATACCTAAAATTATGAAGTCTATTGTAAATTACTTCAGTTTTTCGGATGACCGATCCGGATCTTCTCAATCAAATTCTACAAGACACACCATATATTGAAGGGTGATTTTTTATATCTTCTGCATGATTTTCAATGTAGTGAATTAATTTTGTGATGTGTTTTGGGTTCACGTATCAAGTTGAAATCAAAAACTATTTGAAGGTTCTCTGGACCATCGGCAGTAGATTTCTCAACAAAGGCGTCTATAAAAGAGAAAGATCTGAAAGGAAGAGAGCATCTGCAACGCTGGTTTTTTCATCTAAATTCTTTCGAGTAAGATTTTTGAGTAATTTGCATTTCCCTTCACTCATTTTGACTTTTCACGTTCCTCTGTTTCACTATTTTTAATACCGTTCTTTTATAGAAAAATTTTCGGTTGCAGGATGACAGCCGAAACTGCTGCTCGTACAACCGATAACTTGCCGCAACAGGTTTTGGATTTCCTTGATAACTCAAATGAGTTTAATACGATCCAACTTGCCCAAGAATGGAACGTTGATCATCAAAGACTTATTGGAGCAATCAAGAGCTTACTAGCTAATGAAGGAGTTCTTGCCACAAAGGATGTGACGGAAAAACGTTTAGAATTGACAAATGAAGGAGTTCAATTCGCCAACGAGGGATCACCAGAGTTCTTGGTTTTCCAGTTTGTTGGTGCAGATGGCGCCGCCCAAGCTGATATTCAGGTATACAATAATCTGTGAATAATCCCATAACTGTTCATTAAAGAAACAACCATTTGGAAAAATCGGCATGTCAAAAGCAATGCAGTTCAAATGGGTGTCTGTTGACAAAGGACGTGTTGTACGACAAACTGCGGAAGTTGTCGATTCTACCAGGAAGCAGTTAGAATCATTAAGACTCGGTAGCGATGACGTTAACGAGAACGAGAAAAAAGAACTGAAAAAAAGAAAACTCATCAGTGAAGTGTAAGGTGTTACGTGTATCTTGATCGGATGTTTGAATTTAAGAAACATCAAAGGATTGGTCGTTTCAAAAGGTTCCTCCTTCACGACAAGTCTTGCAAAACAAGAAGCAGATCTGACACCAGAAATGATTGCATCGTAAGTTGCGTCCAAGGTGAAATTTACCCAGTTTTACGTTCTAGTGGCTCGTGGAAAGAAAAGCAGTTCAAGAAGTACAATTTTGAATCTCTTGGCGTCGTTCCATCGTCTGGACATCTTCATCCATTGATGAAAGTTCGCTCTGAATTCCGTCAAATTTTCTTCTCGATGGGTTTCTCTGAAATGGCTACCAACAGATATGTCGAATCTTCCTTCTGGAACTTTGACGCTTTGTTCCAGCCGCAACAACATCCGGCAAGAGATGCTCACGACACTTTCTTCGTTTCCGGTATGAAAAGACGCTCGATAGTTTTCCTAAATCAGAAACCTACTTTTATAGATCCTGCTATCAGCGTGAAATTCCCCGAAGACTATCTGGAAAGAGTAAAGACCGTTCACTCGAAAGGAGGATATGGATCTGCTGGATACAATTACGACTGGAAAATCGAAGAAGCGCAAAAAAATGTTCTCAGAACTCACACTACTGCTGTTTCGGCTCGTCAACTTTACCAATTGGCACAAGAGGTAATTGAAAACTGAAAAAATGCTGTGTACGTTTTCTTTTCGTCTCTGTTGTCTCGTAGTACTTTGTATAAAAAGAGAGACAAGTGCGACCGCTGCACGCATGGCGCAATTGGGTGCGTACTAGTTTGTCGACCAGCCGTCGCTCGCTGGTTCGTTCCCTGCTGCCTGCCCGGTCTTTGCCCCGGATCAACTATAATAGTTATGACGGTTTCCGACACGGGAAAATAGTTTCTGAACAACGACGGTAATTTCAGAGTTAGTTCTGAATGTCTCCTGTCGATGTGCAGTACAATTTTCAATTTTTATATACTGAAAGTGTATAATTTTTTCAGGGCTTCCGTCCATCGAAGCTCTTCTCCATCGATAGAGTTTTCCGAAACGAGACACTCGATGCTACTCATTTAGCTGAATTCCATCAAGTAGAAGGAGTTATCGCTGAGAAAAATCTTAGTTTGGCTCATCTGATCGGTATTTTCACTGAATTCTTCAAAAAGTTGGGAATCACTGATCTCCGCTTCAAGCCAACTTATAATCCGTATACCGAGCCTAGTATGGAGATTTTCGCTTACCATAAAGGACTGGCTAAATGGGTTGAGGTATGTGAAAAGGAACACATAGCTTTTCTATGTTCGTATTGTAGATTGGAAATTCTGGAATGTTCCGCCCGGAAATGCTCCTCCCGATGGGTCTTCCAGCTGATGTCAACGTTGCTGGATATGGATTGTCGTTAGAGCGTCCAACTATGATTAAATACGGAATCAACAATATTCGTGATCTATTCGGAAGCAAGATCGATTTGGAAGTGGTTTATAATAACCCAATTTGTCGACTGGACAAGTAATCAGTTTTCACCAAGATCATCCGTTTTTCATATCCTATTCATGTTTTTTTCTTTATGGAAAATTGTTGGTTTTTTACAGTTTATATTCCTGTTGTAATCTTAAATATTTATAATAAAAGCTTGTTATAAGTTAACTTTGCGCCGATTTTCCAGTTTCATGGTTTATTCCCTTTATTTGCTTCGAATGATTCAACAGAAGATAAAATTCTTCTATAATGTTTTTCAGAATGACAAGTAGATTAGCACGACTGTGGCAGCCCGGAAACCCACAACGGCGTGTTTTTCTTCCAGATTTCTGGATTGCTGTTGTCGAATCACCGAGTCAGGGAAGAAATAAACTACCTAGCAATTGCGTCAAATTTGAGGTATAAATATCGACGTCATTCAATTTCATTATGAAAATCAGTATTACAGGTCGATCCACGAATGTCTCGTCACGATATTCGTGAATACCTAACAAAAATCTATGACTTACCAGTGCGAGATGTTCGAACAGAAGTTCAAATGGGAGATATCACATGGAATTCAAAATTAGATCATCAATACAAAAAAGCAATGTGGAAGGATGAAGACAAAAAGTTCGCATATGTTTTCATGTCGAAAGGTTTTGTATTTTCTTATCCGAAAATGTTCGAGGAATTAGAAGAAGATCTGGAATTAGTGAAAGCAATGAAACAACAAGATGAACTGAAAGACAAACTCAATGAACGATATGCGAACAGGAATCGTCGTGTCGGACACTTCCTGGCTGCCTAATTCTGCATTTTTGTTCTGGATTTCCAATAAATCCAGTAATTAATGGTTTTGTTGTATATTATCGTTCATTAGGATTTTCGTCTCATTTGTTTTTGTTATTTTCATGAATCGTTTAGTCATTCCTCCAGGTTTTTTAGTTCATATCATCGTTGCAGACAGTGTATCAGTACTGCTTTCAAAATATTTTGAAAAATTCAAAATCCGAAGTCTCCTAGGGTTCTATTTTCTCTTTTTCTCAGTACTTTGTACTTTGACCCCCATTCCTCTTGTCTGTAGCCTATCTTCCGTTACCGCCTATCTTGTAGCCACTGCTCTCTCCCATTTTCTTACCTTTCTGTCTCTATTTCTTCCTGATTACATACACTCTCGTTGTTCTAATTCTCTCCGAATAGTACCACGTCTTCTCCGGCATTCATTATTATCAGTAGGCGATCTCAGTTCATAATCAGACAAAATGCACTTTCACCCTTTTCGTCATCAAGACTATCAAATGGAAAGTCAAGAGAAAGTCAAAAATTGAAGTTCGGAAATAAATGGAAAATAGCTGAATCTTTTTGGATTTTGTACAAATTGAAAATTCTTTCATTTGGTGGTTTTTTACAAAGTCAAATTCAATTAAGATTTTTTGACCTACTCTTTAAGAAATAATTTACACCGCCACACAGTTTTCAAATTTCGTTTGAATATTTTCTCAAACTTTTCATATTTGATAACTTGATAATGTCCCATCTATTCCGTTCTCTCCAGACTTAATTTTCGTTTTAAACGTGAAGTTATTTGGGCCACCTCCCAGCCCGCCCATCTCTTTTCCTCCTCCTTTTCTCTCTACTCTCTGATTTCTTGTTTACTATCTCTTCATTCCTGCCGTTCTCTTGTTTTTTGTAATCATTATTCTTGTGTAGAACGAAATTAATTAATTCATTATTATTAACAGTTTCAGTCGGTAATTAGTACGTGTAATTATCCCGAAACACGTGGCATTCCGTCACGAAATATAATGCAAAACGTTTTACTTCAGGTTCAACCAGAGGCACTTCATCAAGAGCTTCTCCGATACCAGCAAAAGAAAAGACACAATCAGTAAGTTAAACTCGAGAACTCTGAGTGCTGCAGTGTAACAAAATACCTTTTCATTTATTGTCAGTGAAAAATAAAATGTCTATAGTCTCGAACCACAACAATGCAATAAAATTACGTAACGTCCATTTGATCTATTTTATAGGAAATGTTGTCGCGTCTTTTCCATCAGTCGTCGTCGACGCTCCGTACAAACGTTTCATTTCGTCTTTTCTCACAATCTTCACCAGCCATGCAAAGCACTCTTCGTGTTGAGAAGCAAGGAGAAGTGGCTGTAGTTAAGATTGATTTACCGAACACAAAGGAGAATGTGCTCAACAAGGCTCTTTCTACTGATATGAAGGCTACTTTTGAAAAGGTAAGATATTCTATTTCTAATGATAAATAATAGTTTTTCAATCACAGCTTCAAGCCGACGAGAGTGTAAAATCGATTGTTGTGATGTCCGGGAAACCAAACAGTTTCGTGGCCGGTGCCGACATTCAGATGCTTAAAGCTGAGAAGACTGCTGCTGGAATTGAAGCTCTCTCTCGGGACGGTCAGGAACAATTCTTCCGTATCGAAAAGAGCCAGAAGCCAGTTGTCGCTGCCATAATGGGAAGTTGCATGGGAGGAGGGCTTGAATTAGCACTTGCTTGCCATTACCGTATCGCAGTAAACGACAAGAAAACTCAGTTGGCCGTTCCTGAAGTGATGCTTGGATTGCTGCCAGGAGCTGGAGGAACTCAAAGACTTCCGAAATTGACCACAGTTCAAAATGTACTCGATTTGACTTTGACTGGTAAGAAAATCAAGGCAGACAAGGCTAAGAAAATTGGAATCGTTGACCAAGTAATCCAGCCACTTGGAGATGGATTAGGACCAGCTGCCGAGAACACTCATAAATACCTGGAAGAGGTGGCAGTGAAAGCCGCTAAAGAACTCGCAGAAGGAAAGCTGAAGGTGAACAGAGACAAAGGATTTATTCACAAAGCCACACAAGCTGTTATGACCAATTCATTGTTCCTTGATAATGTTGTTCTCAAAATGGCAAAGGATAAACTTATGAAATTGACTGCTGGAAATTATCCAGCTCCTCTCAAGATTCTCGATGTCGTCAGAACTGCTTACGTTGATCCCAAAAAAGGATATGAAGCTGAAGCTAAAGTAAGGTTTAATTTTTCGATAAATTCTAAATCATTCTTGCAGGCATTTGGTGAACTCTCTCAGACGTTCCAATCGAAAGCTCTTATTGGACTTTTCGACGGCTCGACTGATGCCAAAAAGAACAAATACGGCCAAGGACTCCCAGTAAATGAGATTGCTGTTGTCGGAGCTGGACTAATGGGTGCTGGTATCGCAAATGTTACCATTGACAAAGGCGTTCGTACCGTTCTCCTTGATGCCAACCAAGCCGGTGTTGAACGTGGACAGAATCAGATCGCGACACACTTGAATGGTCAAGTAAAGAGAAGAAAGATCAATAAGCTCGAAAAAGAAAGAATCTACAATCATTTAGTCCCATCTATTGATTATTCTGCAATGAAGAATGCTGATGTTGTCATTGAGGCTGTATTCGAAGATCTTCAGCTGAAACACAAGGTTATTAAACAAATCGAGAGCGTTGTTGGACCAAACACTATCATTGCTTCGAACACTTCAGCTCTGCCAATCAAAGACATCGCTGCCGCTTCTTCTAGACCTGACAAGGTAATGATGACATTCATGTATACAGTGAGGAATAATATATATTTTCCTACTTTAGGTAATCGGAATGCACTATTTCTCTCCTGTCGAGAAGATGCAATTGCTTGAGATTATCACTCACGAGGGAACATCTAAAGAAACTCTTGCAACTGCAGCCCAATTAGGTCTCAAACAAGGAAAACTTGTTGTAGTTGTGAAGGATTGCCCCGGATTCTTTGTTGTCCGTTGTCTTGGTCCTATGATGTCAGAAGTTGTTCGACTCCTTCAAGAAGGTGTCAACCCAACAGAACTTGATAAACTCACGACGAAATTCGGATTCCCAGTTGGAGCTGCTACTTTGGCTGATGAAGTCGGACTTGATGTGGCTGAGCATGTTGCCCAATTCCTTGGAAAAGCTCTGGGACCGCGTGTACGTGGAGGATCAGCTGATCTGCTCTCTGAATTGGTCAATGCTGGATTCAAGGGAAGAAAGACAGGAAAAGGAATTTTCGTTTACGGAGATGGCAAAAAAGGAAGCAAGAAGGTGAACGACGAGGCCACCAAGCTGCTCCAGAAATACAAGTTGACACCAAATGCCTCAGTGTAAGTTTGAAACAGTCTGTCTTCTGAAATGAATGAAACATCTTGTAGCTCATCGCCGGAAGATCGTCAACTTCGTCTAGTTTCTCGATTTGTCAATGAAGCTCTCCTTTGTCTTGAAGAAGGTGTTCTCGCTTCTCCTTCCGATGGAGATATTGCTTCAGTGTTCGGCATTGGATTCCCACCATTCTGGGGAGGTCCTTTCCGCTTCGTTGATCTCTATGGAGCTGACAAACTGGTATCTTCAATGGAGAAGTTCGCTGGTGCCTACGAGACTGCTCAATTCACTCCTTGCCAGCTTCTCAAAGATCATGCTAAGAGTGGAAAGAAGTTCTATAACTAAACATTTCTTCCGATCTTTTTCCACTGTTTGTCGTATTTTCTGTTCTCCAAAAAACAGTGCGTATTTGTACTCTATGTGCCTATAAGATGAACGCCCCTTTCTTTTTCTCTCGTTTTAGATTGTAGTCTCAGATTTCCCCAATTGATCCTATTTATTTATTTTTGTAAAAATTATTGGTAGAGAATTTTACGAGTCTCTTTTCCTTACCCCGCCAGTTTTCATGTATGCGGTGTGTTTGAATGAAAATTTTTCATTTGAAGTTTTAAACATTGAAAACAAACTCTCACGCTTGGAAAACGATGCACAAAAAGGGAAACGAGCCCAAAATACGTGGAAACCCGATGGTTTGAATTATCATGCTCTAGATCTAAGCTCCGCCCACTTTAAATACCTTTTCTCTTTCGATCAAAATCGATTTCAATCCTTGAAATTTTGAACTTTCATTGAAAAACCAAACGGCTGCTCACGAACGTTCGAAATGGCCGCAGAGTTAGTTCAACTGAACCCTGGACAGCAGGTTGAAAGATGGAGCATTGAAAAGAAATTGGGAGAAGGAGGCTTTGGTGCCGTCTATCGTGTCTTTGATTCCACTGGAAAATATGCAATGAAAGTGGAAGGATGCAATGAACAAATTCAGGTAAAATCTCTGATGGTTTCAATCCATTGATCGAATGGATTTCTCAGGTTCTGAAATTGGAAGTTTCGGTTCTCAATGAACTTTCGAAACGTGGAAATCGTCATTTCTGTAAAATTGAAGACAAGGGACGTTTTGGAAATTTCAATTACGTCGTCATGACACTTGTTGGAAAATCTCTTCAAGATTTGAACAAAGCTGGTCCTGGAGGACATATGACGATGGGATGTTCAATTGGAATTGGAATTCAATCATTGGAAGCTCTTGAAGATCTTCATAATATTGGATACCTTCATCGTGACGTTAAACCAGGAAACTACACGATTGGACGTCCGGAATTGAATGAGATTCGTAAAGTGTACATTCTTGATTTCGGAATGTGTAGAAAGTTTACTGGAAATGATGTTCGTTTCATTCAATCTCTCTCAATTCTTATTGATCATTCAGGGAACTATCAGAAAGCCACGTCAAGCTGCTGGATTCCGTGGAACCGTCAAATACGCTCCGATTAGTTGTCATTTGCAAAGAGAGCTTTGCCGTAAGGATGATTTGGAAACTTGGATGTACATGCAAGTTGAATTGTCTTATGGAACACTTCCATGGCAACATATCAATGATATGAATGCAGTTGGACAAGCGAAACAAGGAATCCGCAGCAATCTTGCTCAGCTCTTCCCACCTCCATGTCCTCCGCAATTCCAGGAGATTATGCGTATGGTTGATCAAATGAAATACTACGACGCTCCGAATTATCAAGCTGTCTACGGAGTATGTTATTTCTTGTTTTCTCATGAAAAACGATTCTTTTTCAGATGATGCGTCAAGCATACGGTGCCTGTGGATCGAATGAAAATGCTCCATATGATTGGGAGAACGGAGGTCCAGCTGCATACTTGCTCCACTAGAAAAACGAGAAAAACGGGATAGAAAACAACAATATTTATTGTATTAGGTCAAGCCAAAAGTTTCGCATCAAAATTTCTTTTTTGTCTAAAAACTTCGAGAAGCATCCCAAACGTTTCATGTTTGGAGTATATGAGGGACAGTATATAGACTACGTATACATAAAAATGTAGCTCAGTGACAGCTTCAAGGAGCCAACTAGGGCTAGTAACGTGAGGGCAATTCAGATTGCTAATTTTCCACAACCCCGATTTCAATTTTCACGGAGACATAATGGCGATCTTTTAGTATATTGTTAGGTCCCAATACTGTTAATAATGAAACAGTTGTCAGTTTGTTCCGAAATCTCAAGGTTAGAGAACCAGAATCAAATGATTTTTCCATAGTAATCGACTTATGTTGTTATTTGAAAACGATGTATTGGCGCTGGCGGATGAGGCCCCTAGACAATTGATTGCAGATTTTATAAACAACCTTGAGTACTATCAAAGTATGCTTAATAGTTATCTTCATGAGCTTTGGTTTCCCTGGAAAATGCCAACTTAGCGGACATCACTTCTGTTGGCTCCACAGCCAATGATGAGAGTGGATGTCACATCTTCTCGTCTGTCATACAGAGGGAAGGGAGTGAGACTCTCTAAAGTTATCATGTGGGATCAAAAGTGGACACTCTACGTCAACTACCATTATATACGTCAATGTGAAACCTGGGGATTCTGGAGTTCCAACACCAAAATGAGAGTTACATCCACAATCCCACTTTTGAGCATCTGGTGAAGCGTGGAAGGGTCGGTTCACTAAGAACTTTTACCAACTAATACAACAGTCACAACAGACCTCTACTGCAAGAAATCAATCAAAGTCTCTGACAAAAGCAAGGCAAAAAGGGTCGAGTTCACTTGCTCCACGATACCTCTTGACCATGTGTCGCGAAGATGACTTGTCAGAAAATTCCGGAACTAGGATGGACAACTCTACTCTATTTACCGTACTCTCCGGACATGATACTTCCTGATTATTAGTCGTTTTTTTCTCTCACTCACTTCCTAGACAGAAAGGAGTTTCAAGACGAAGACCATCTCAAAATCGAGCATTAAGCTATTTTCGATAGTAAGCTGCGGGAGTTCTACCGAAAGGGAATCGAACAGCTACCTATCCGTTGGCAGTACACTGTTGATCATGATGGTGCATATTATGTTAACTGATATTGAAAATAAATGAATAAAATTATATTCAAACAATGTGTTCTGTTTGATGCAAAACTTTTGGCTTGACCTAATAGAATGAAAAAGATTTATTGAAAGAAACTTCTTTTGAATATTTCATATCAGATCACATAAACTAGCTCTCTGGTATTCTGCAGAACAAGAAACCATTTGCATAAATAATTGCGGAACATCAGTTTCACTTCTTTAAAATCAACTTCATTTTAATTTCGGAATAGTTTTATTAATAAAAAGAAAAAAACAATATGAATGCACGGTAACCCAAAAACTGTAACAGCTCTCAATTAAATTACATTTTACTTTTCACTGTAAATGTCTGTTTTGTTGGCAAAACAACTACAGATTCCCTCTCCCATTCTGGAATTTCCACACTTTTTCCAAGATGTTTTCTGAAGAATTCCACATTTTTAATCCACGTGGTCTCTTGTGATTTTGAGTGTTGAATACATTCTCCACCGAATCCCCACATCAAATTAATCTGTGAATTAAAGATAATTCCATGATGAGGAAAGTATGGAAAATAGAGAAAATGACCACCGGGAACTAGCTCAGACTGAAATAAAAAACATTTTTGGAATCATTAGAAAAAGAAAAAATCACCTCAACGGAGTGGCCAGTTTCCCTGATATTTTTACAAATATTATCACGAGACGGAACTCCATCCACAAGCATATCATCATAGCATTGCTGAAAATATTGAAGTATTAAGAGACCGGACAGAGTATGATTTCTAAACGACTGACCACAATTCTATAAGCTGTACTCTTCGATGCTCTCCACCACGGAATACTTGTATTGGGTGTCAATTTACTATAAAGATTCTTGAATGCAGGTTTCTGTCGAAGAACTCCATTCACAAAATCAGACATTCCTTCGTCTAAAAGTTGTGTTTCCATTGGTTTTCCGTTTTCTTTCATAACTGCACTATCACGACAGAATGCAGCAGAACAGTTCAATGCTACAACAGCCGATATTTGATGATATTTCGTCGAAAGATAATTGGCAGTTAAACCTCCAAATGACTGTCCAATCAATCCTATTTTTCCAGAACAAAATGGAAGATTTTGAACATATTCAATAGGTTTCTACAATTGATTCTTTTCAAATTCAAAAAAATAATATTAGAAATTACTCCGAAAAATTCGATGTCTACTTCTGGAATTGATCTAGGCAACTCCTTTTTATAAGCATAATAAGCAAATGTAAAAGTGAGAAATCCTTCAGAAGCTAACACAGCTGCGTATCCATTCTCGAGCATTCCATTCGAACCAGGAATGAAAATAACAGAAGGAAATGGTCCGGGACCCGGAGGTTTGAATAATGTTCCAAGTAAACCATTTTCCGCTACGTCGATCTGAGAAACAAGTGGATGTTTCCAATGTTTTTTCAATTGAATCTCATCGATCACTTCTTCAGAATCATTCGAAAGTCTAGAAAGTAAAGAATCAAAATATGGGAAATCTTTTCATATATTTTCTCACTGTAAAGTATAATAAAACGTTTTTGGATCATAAGTTTTGAAGAAATGTCCAGGACGAACGGATTGAGTCGGTTGAATTGATAGAAATAAACCCATTGGATCAACATCTAAAAATTTGAATTTCGGAGAGATCCTAATTGTGTATTGTACCAGTATAGGTTCCTCTAACTGGTGAATCTCTCTCCAAATCGATATTACCGAGAGAATCCGATTGAATTACACAATATGATGCATATGTTCCTCGATCGTAATGTAACCTGGAAACAGATCAATCTTTCGGTACAAAACAGTTTCTTCGAAAAACGGAAAAACTTGTCTAATACGGTATCTCTCTCTCTCTCCCTCTCTCTCTCTCCCTCTCTCTCTCTCTCTCTCTCTCTCTCTCAAGCTATCTTCCCATGGAAACTCTCTCCATCATCACAAAACAATTGATTAATTTGGATCCGAACTACCGTAATCTCACCTCAAAGTGAAAGTGTAGCACTTCCATTCCTCTAAATCGCTTGCAGTTATATGAACTTTTTCGGTCTGAAGGCTGTCCACTTTGTCAACATGCAACATATTTGTATACTGAAATATAAGAACCGCTTGAATTGTTTATATAATCGTTGTGGTCTTGCAGAATTTTTGAATAAATAAAATTCAAAGTGCAACCATTTTATCAGGCGGATGATAAGAAATGTTGCCAAATGTTTCTCTTTTCGACTAAGACTTTCCATAGTTATTATTCATTTATGGGCGGAGTGTTGATGATAAACAATGACAAAAGTACAATCAGTTTCGAGTTCAAAAACCATGAAAATATAATTTCGCGTCGAGTTTTTTATCAAATTGGCGGCGTTTGAGTGAAGCTTCGATGACAGTCGTTCTGATATCTTGAGGGCCGTTCCCCAATCTTCGCTCAGAAATAGAACAGTTTCTGATCGAAAAACACTGAAAACAGACAAGGCGAAACATCTGTTCGCGGCGAAAGTTCAAGTCGGCACCGCGCGGACGAACTATACGTGGCAGAGACGTGGCATTTGAAAGCCAACGCACACTCTGAAGAAGCAGAATTGTTTGTTTTTGTGAAAAAAAGAAGAGCAAGTTACTAAAATTTATTGATTATTCATTCATATTTAAAACAAGTAAATGAGAGCGACGGCAAGTAGGGAAGAGAATCCTCCAATCATTTTTCCTCCATTCGGATCAGAAGTTGGTCCATTTCCACGTTCATGCAACTCGTCGCGGCCATGAAGATCATCGAATTCTCCAGCAGGTTTCTCGATATTGGGGGTTTCTTCAACAACAGTTTCGTTCCCTGGGGGTCCGGTCACTTTCGGTTCGGTTACAGGAGCATTTGTGGAAGCATTATCGGCTGATGCAGCGATGAGGAGCAGAAGCATGACGGCAATCGTCGAAGTTCTCATGATCGGTTGATGTGATCAGTGATACCAACTGAAGAATCTCCCCTCTTTTATGCAATCAATGGCCCGGTCAAGCGAAGTTCAGTGGGGAGAACAGGTTCATGTCAAGAGGATTTCAGACCAGTTCAGGACGATGTTCCGGTTATTAAACTGACCTTTGAGTCTTTTTGTAA
The DNA here is from genome assembly GCA_016735795.1 of Caenorhabditis tropicalis. NCBI lineage: Eukaryota > Metazoa > Nematoda > Chromadorea > Rhabditida > Rhabditidae > Caenorhabditis > Caenorhabditis tropicalis. The sequence continues at coordinate 7,352,296 of CM028614.1, read as the reverse complement.
TGGTGCTCTTTGAAATCTCAATAGATTGTTCTAACTCTTCAAGAACGATTTCTCCTGTCAATTCCCATTTATGGAAATGACTAAACAGAAACTTTGTTGACTTTTCGATGTTTCTTGCCTGTTAAAAACAAAAAAGAATGCATAATGAATGTTTTATTTCAATGAAAAATGACTTAAGCAGAAACTTTGACAACACGTTTACGGAACACTTTACGATGTTTTCTGACAGCAACCGAACGTGCTGGACATGGACAATAAGCGGCATCTCCTCCTGGAGCACCACTATTTCCTGGGGCTCCTGGAGTTCCTGGAGTTCCAGCTTGTCCTGGTTGTCCTGGAGCTCCTGGTGCTCCAGCTGGTCCTGGAGATCCAGATCCACCGGATTGTCCTGGTTGTCCTGGTCCTCCAGCTGGTCCTTGTGGTCCTGGAGCTCCTGATGGTCCTGGAAGTCCGCGACTACGTTGTCCTCCACGTCCTGGATTTCCTGGGGCTCCCGGTGCTCCTGGTTGTCCTGGTGATCCAGCATCTCCAGATGGTCCTGGTGGTCCGGCTGGTCCTGGTCCTCCTCCATAAGCATTCTGTCCTGGGGCTCCAGATGGTCCTGGTGCTCCTGGTGCTCCCGGTGCTCCAGCTGGTCCTGGGGCTCCTGCTGGACAAGTGATACATGGTCCTGGTCCAGTAACAACTCCAATGGCAACTCCATTAGCTCCAGGTTTACCAGCTGGTCCCTGATGTCCTGGCTCTCCTTGAGCTCCTGGTTGTCCTGGTGGTCCTGGTGGTCCAGCAGGGCATCCTTGAGATTGGGCTCCGCAGTTGCATTGTGCTTGACGTTTGTTGACTCCTCTCTTAATTCTTCCGAAGACATCGGTTGGTTTAATCATCGAATTCCATGCTTTTTGTTCATTGGACTGAAATTCAGATATTCTTCAGAAAGTGATTCTTCGACAACAAAGTTACCTTGAATTCGGTCATCGTATCCATAATCTCATCATAAAATGAATTGATATCATTGTAGATAAATCCAAGAGTAAACAAACAAAAAAGAACAGCAACTCCACTGCCGATACTGGCAATTGTTACCAAAGTCTTTGCCATTTTGATCCTAATGGTACCATTCTCAGTTCTGGCTTCCTCTTTTATAATGTTCTTCAGTTTTTTCTTCCGTCTTCTGTCCAAGGACAATTATTTTATTTTATTTCCGCTTTACTACATAATATTGAATGAAAATGAGTGAGAAATAGTAGAAGTTTAGGAGACAGAGATGGTTTGACCTTCAAGATTAATAGTATTATCTGATAGTAACTTTGGAATTCAATGTTCCGGGTTGGGAACTTTTCTGCAAAGAAAGTATGAGAAGATGTTGAAATACTTTTTAGGAATTACTTTCAAAACAAGTTCAGGAATCCGAAATTCAATCGAGATCAATTAAAATATAGGATGTAAACAAATATCAGAAAAAAAGGGACTCAAACAAACGAGATAAATTTAAAAAAACCAAAAAATTGATACCATTACGGCTTTAAAGTTATAAGTTATTAAACTGAAAACAAAAAATTTAAAATAATTCTTGACCAAAGTTACAAAATTCTTATTTTGGTTAAGAACTTTCAACATTTTCTGACGTCTTCATCCGAGTGCTCCCTCCCACAAATTCTGAATAATTCAGTTGGAATATTCACATAAGGTATAAAGTATAACCTCATATATCCATGTCCGTTTCCTGTCTTTTTCTCCTTTTTCCATCTCGTTCGCCTTCCTAATCTTCATCTTTTTCTTCTCTTTTATAGCTCCTCCACTGGTTTTTTCTTCTCTTTTTGTAGTTTTCATCTCTCAAAAGCTTCTCTTTTCATGTCCTTTTTCTTCTTCTTCTTGTTACCGTAAATTAAATTACACTTGCACACACATCTTTTGTGTTGGAAACGAGGAACAAAAAGTGATTCAAAAGAGCTTTTTTTTCCCAGATAAATTAATTTTATTTCAATACTTTCCTGGTTTCGAATAATTTGTTTTTGGTTTCAAAACTCAAAGAGCATTCGTTTTTGACCAACTGACACTTCTTTCTTCACTTTCCCACAAGATGAATAGGCGAAGGCTCCCACTCATTTTCTATCTGTTTTTCTCTTTTTCAACACCCTCATTCTGTTCATTTTCTTCTTCTGGAAACACCTGTTATTACATGTCGGATGACTCTATTCATTTATTTCCAATCAATTTATCTTTTTGTCTAGAGTCTTTTTGTCAGGAGAGTCGTCTGGATGTGAGAAATAAGAAAATGTATCATTACGTTTTCTCATTGGATTCTTTTGAGTAGGTGAGAGTCACCTGGTGGTCATTTTCTGTTTTTCTTCATTCCGATTTTACGATAATTGATTCTGAATTCTTTTGTTTTCTGGAGTCAAAAAGTGTTCAGTTTTAAGTAGTTTTTCCTGTTGTAGTACCCACAAAATCATTTCTTTCTTTTCTTTTTCTCTTTCTGATATTGTACAGTTTTACGGTGCCTGTACTCCATTGTATTTACATCTTGCTCATCTTTTTATTTTCATAGAAACAAGAAACATTGGTGTTTGAGAACTAGACTCTAACTTCGAAATTCTAACTTCAGAAGTGTCATTTCTTTAAATCATCTCAAATTTCGTATATATTTTCAAAAGAAACAAATGATCATGAGACATGAAACCATCAGAATTTCTCTCTCTCTCTCTCTCTCTCCTTTGGCTCACATGGGATCTTCAGAAGTACGAGAAAAAGAGAGAGAGAGAGAGAGAGAGAAAGAGACTTCTCTCTTATTATAATGTCACTTTTTCCTCCGTTACCTATTCATCAAAAAAGCTGACGTTATTATTATATCTAGGTGAGATCTTAAGACTCACAATAATATTTTCGTCGGTCACTTTTCCCTTCTTTTCTAGAATTTCTCCGAATTCGACGATTTTCTGAAATGTTCGAACTTCTTTGAATTTCATGAAACCGTTGAAAACATCTGATCAAATCATCAACAAATACTTCCATTTAATCTCATTTCTTTGCCCTTTTTACGTCTTCTTTTCTTTTTGAAAATAAAAACAAAAGTTATCTTCATACTATCTTTTTACATTGAAATTACTAATATAGTCATCCATCATACTGTAGTTTCCCATCCCAATCGATTCCAGAACCAACTGATTGACTGTTTTCTGATAGATTTAACCTGGATTCTGAAGAAAATTTGCAAACAACACGTCACGTACTTTTCTTTGCAACATCTTCGGTTTTTGAAGAAAAAGGAGAGATAGTCGGACTTTCATTCTCTTTTTCTCACTCCTATAAAATATTCATCCGTTTTCCTTTTCTTTGTGTTTCTTATGAATCCATATATTCTCGAACTGTTGCTCATCTTTCCTTCAGAAGAGTAAAAAATGGGGAAAGTTGGAAGAAAGCCAAAAGAAAAAAGTGAAGAGAGTTCATTCTTTTTCTGCTTTCCGCCTACATTCAGAGAAAAGGACAGAGAAAAAACAATAATTTGTTCTTCATTTGAAATCTAATTTCATTCTGAATTAGGTCCTAAAGAGATAGAAATTTCAGTGAATCTGTAGAAGTCGAAATGAATTCCTTTCAAAATTATTCCATAATAGAATACGATTAATGAAACTTTTTTCCTTTTGTTCGACAACTTTCAACGTCTTTTCTCTTCTTCTTTGTACTCACAAAAAACCAAAATTTCGATCTCCAAAACTGCAAAATCATTCAAAAATCTTCATAGTTTTCTTTAAAATTCTCTCAATTTCTCATTTTTTTTTCTCAAATCTTTTTTGTTATCTCTTCCAAAATAAGCTTTTAAACTGGGAATCCATTCAGAAAACATACAAAAGGAAATCTCACTTTTTCTGTTTTTCTCTTATTATTTTGAACAAAAAAACAGAAGAGACTGGAGCTCTTCATTTCCTTTTTTGGTCACTGAACGGCCATTGAAAAAGAGGAAAAAACAAAGAAATTAGAGTTGTGTTGGTGACATTACGGAATCGAAAAACAACTGAAAACCATCGAAATTTCAAATTTTCCAATTTGGAACGAGACATAAAAAAGGTGTTTTGAATTTGAAAAATGCTTTTTTTTCTCAATTTCTATTCTTTTTTATTCCGTTTCCATTTGAAAACTTCTTCTGGTTTTTAATTACTTTTGGTCTTCCGTTTCTTTGTTTTATTATTTTAATAAATGATTCATGAAAGAGAAAAAAGAAAGAAAACTCATCCCTTCGGGGCATCTTCTTAAATTTTAATTCCTTTTTCTCTCCTTTTTCTCCAATTTCTTTTTTACGGTTTTTGCTCTTTTTTGCAATCAAAAAACATTTTCAGAATGGATTTCGATCCGCAATCAATCAAATGGCAATGCTGTTGTTGCTCACTTCCATCAGGTATTTCATGATCATAGGAACTAATCGAAAGACTTCTTATAAAATCTCATCTATTCAGTTCTAATGAATTCCATTTTTCCAGGAATGAGTCTTCTTGCTTCGGTTGAATTCGCATTTTGTGCCATCACCGGATCCATCACAATGTACAACATAATCCATCAGAAACCAGAGGTAAATCCATCAACTGAGACATGAAAATCAGTGTATGATCACTAGAGAAAAGTAAAATGTTTGTGAAGAGGTCAGGTGGTTTCCATCAGTTCACTAATCAAAGAGCGATCCGAAAGAGTTCGGAATGTTGGTTAGGAAGATCAAAAACTATGAAATGAAGAGAATATCTCGAGAGACATTTCCATTTCAGGATCTGACAGCATTCGAAGTCTGCCTCGTCGGTCTGATGCTTTTCTTCGGTCTCACATGTATTATGTTGATAATCGGAGTTCAGAAACATGCTCATCAATTGATATATCCATCACTTCTTGCTCGTGGACTCACCACTCTTTTCCTTGCCGTTTTCGGTGTTTCTACCGTATTCTCTTCGTCCAAAAATGCGAATACTCCAATTGATTACAAAGAATGGGAAAACAAACAAAAACATTCTCATGATGAGCCAAATATGGCATTGAGACTCGTTTTATTCGTCTTCGCAATGCTTTTTTTGACTGTAATCATCTTCTATTGCTCATATCTTGTCGTTCGATTAATTCATTACGAACAAGCGTATGCGAGATTAAAAGAAAGAAGAAGTTCTTTGATTCAAGCTGGAATGATTGGTTTGTTTTCTTCATTCATTCATTCATTCATTCAGATTCATTTCAGATCCAGATTACCCGAGTCCAAACAATTATTCGGCATCTCGTCGTGCATCTTCTGCTTAATTGTCTCCAAGGAATTATCAAAGTTTTGTATCAACTCAAATCTTACTTGTATACTTATTATGAGTTTCTTGCCAGTGGAATCATTTTTAATATATATTTTTATTAATCATGCGAATAAATTCATATTTACAAGAATGTGAGAAACTCGTGCAATAGACCAGAGAAAACATATCACAACAGAAAAATGACAACCTGAATATTATACAGAGGGCAAGAATTTTTCAAAATAAAAGAATTTACAAATTAACTGTGAGCTGCCTCAAAAATCGTTCTACGTCACTAATTCGTTTTTTTGGACGTGTATTTTGTTGTAGTTGCCCGCGAATAATTGGAAGAAAATAGGGAAGAAGACGGGATTGACGGAGAACAAATCGAATTCCGACTTCCAATTGTTTCGGACAAACAAAGTAGGGATCTGGAGTGATATATCAGTTAGAATGAACTGATAAGGAAAAAACAAACCTCCAATTTTTGGCATGATGCATTGAATCAGAGCGATCATGAAAATAGGAGATGGTTCATCTTTGAGTTTAAAAATCATTCGTTCAGGGTTATACAATGAATATTGCATCATTAGTTTTAGTATTGTTCCCATTTCGGCAGGTAAATCAGATGGATCGCGAGCCATTGATCTGAAGAAGAGAGAACATGAGAATTTATTCACTTTCCATTGTTGAGTTGGATCATATGTTCTCGGTTCACTGCATTATTTACCTGCTAATTGCAATCAGATCTCGTTGGTAACTATCTTCTTTTTGTCGATTTGAGAGCTGTTTCGAACTGCAAACTTTTTGGAGAATCAAAACGTGTTGTCCTATCTGAAAGTTGATGAACGGTAAATTTAAATGGTGAGATCAGATACCTCAGCCAGAATAGTGGCCAACAGTATTGATTGAGGCTGTATAGTTTTCACGAGTCGCTCATAGTTTGAACCAGCAAAGAACTGATGAGAGGTTTCATGTGATACAGAGTTTTGAAGGTTGAATGGAACTCCAAGTTTTCGAGCAGTTGAAACGTAATCTGCGAATGCAAATTGGTAAAAGTGTTTCATCAGACAGAACTGACCTAACACCTGCTTTTCTAACTCAACTGTAACATTCGTCTCAATACTAGTAAGAACATGAAATGGTATAATATTCTCAATTCGATCGAATACATCGTAAGATAGAATAATCTTGTTCATTTTTACATCTTTCCAACTCATCACACTTTCGGAGTAACGAGAAGTTCTGTAATAATATGAAATTCACGAATCAAAGAATTCAAAGCATTCTCACTTAGGATTAGTCATCCGTATGAACAATTCTGAAATTTCATTTCTGTCGAGCTCCCCCGAGCTCTTAGCAAATGCTCTTTCTTCCGAGATTCGGCTGAAATAGTCATCCAAAGCCACACTCCAAACACGTTCTCCGTCCAAATTCATGTAATCGCAAAGATAAAAGAACGAAGAACGCATAGTTTCAATGTTTTCACAGGTTTTTATCAAGTTTTCTGTAAAGTAGGTTATCGTTTCTATTCAAAACATTTAGTTCAAACCGATTGAAGTTGTAGCTCCCTGAATTGTCATCATCTTTTTGATTTCTTTGTACAATTGTCTGATCATTCCTTCCTCAAGAAGTTCCTAAATTGAACTGATCAAATTGTTGTTACTGCTTTCCTTTTCTTACTTTCGGGTTAATTTCAATAGTACCAATTCGAGTTAACATCATTCTTGATATACCCATACTCGTATTCGAAATCAGACTTGTCGTTTCCACTAATTTCGAGTTGGTTACATACTCTACGACAGACCGAAGCTGAAGACAAAACAGTACATTTATGAATGGAGATCTCAAACTTACTTCAGTCTTTTCAATGTACGGTTCGAAAGTTTTTCCGAGCCCTGGCATTATAATTCTGTACATGATTTCAAAAACATGTTGAGGAACTGACTGGAGAACAGTTTTCAAATGTTTCTCTAGTGAGTAAGAATACGTATTTGCTATTCGGTTAGCCAAGTTATCATGCTCGGACAACTCGGCTAACTTCAATTTCAAAGTCCAACAAGATATTGAAAGCTTCGTGAAAATTTGTCTGACAACATCAGTTTTTGATGTAGAAACAAGATTCTGTTGGATCCGTGGAATGAGTTGAGATATGAGTGGCCACAAATAAGTGGATTCCATTCTTGAGTAGACATCGGGAACATTTGTATCAGAAATAGAAAGGATAGAACAAAGAGCTCGTAACTCAGAATCGAGAGTAGACAGACATTCTTTGAGTGTCATGCTGATAGAAAGACCGAGAAGATCTCCGACCTAAAAGTAATAAAAGTAATTGATCGGTTAATTCTTTAAAACCTGTTTGACTCTTCGAATGATTTGTTGAACTGTTTCCTGACTTTCTTTCCAGTCATTCAAATCTATTTTATCAACTGTTTCGCTCAAATTTAGAACCCAGTTTACAAAATTTGTTTTCTGCTTTTCACTTAGTTTCACAAATCCGTGCTCGAAGAACTCAGCCAACTGATTCAGTCGTCCTCGAATCTTCAGCTTCCTCTTCGAACATTCGTTCTCTTGATTTTCCAAAGAAGTTGTGTACAGATTCAGAAGAAGAATTTCGCATCTGGAAACATCGAGAAGCCATGAAAATAACTGATCATCAGAAGGAGGGCGATTCTTGAGAGGGCGAGAAGTCTTTTGCGAAATACGTGAATGAAGATATAGCCACTTGAGAGATCGATTGAAAACTGTGATTGTTTGAAGTTGTTGATCGAAGTCAATCATTTCGTTTATAACCTGATATATAATGTATTTTTGAATGAAATTAGACCGAACTATGTCTACTGTACCTGCGGGAAGCTCGTTTCGTTCATCACTTTCCAATGTTTTTCTAAAATCCGGTGTGCGTCTTGCTGTGTGATTGTTGCGTTCAATGCATTCCAAGCTGCTTTATGATTATACCAACCATCGAAAACTTTTGCTATCACTCCAAACCCCAAATTAAGAACCTAAATCCTAGATCATGAATTTGGTATGGAAAAAGGAAACCGACCCAGATATCCTTATATATAGAGTTTACTATTTTAGTCATTTTTGGCGAATCGTTGGTGAGAGTTGATCGATCGAACAGGAGTGCAACATACATAAGATTTGCTTTTGAAGTCTGAAAAGCAGATTCTTCCATTATTTCGATGGTATTGAGAGTAGATCGAATGAAGGACACAGGAAGTTTGATTCGCCTTAAATACATAAAATTAGCTTAAATTAGCGTCAGCAGCACTTACTTTATCATTGAATCATTTTCAGAAGTGGAAGCTTTCAAGAAGTCAACAAGAAACTCTGCATTCTCTCTGCTGTCACTTTTTCGATAAATCGAGATATAAATTCTTTCACGAATTGGAGCAGGAAGATAAGTATCCAAATAAATAAGTAGAAGACCAGACAAATACAGACAGTACGCCTGAACTCGTTTTGTGATTAAACTGTTTCGCATCTTCACTCACCTCTAATGCGGCTACTTTGTTCATACTTTTTGCTTCCGTCTGCTCTATTTCATGGGTATAACTTTTGAAAGATTCTACAAATTCAACAATTGATGAAAATAACTGCTCGAATGCGATGAAAACAGGATCGAAGGTTGAATAGAAGAGAGATTGAACACGTAAATCTTTCTCCAGCTCTTTCTCAATTTGTTCGATTTTGTTCAGATACTTGAAATCCAGTTGAACAAGGCTTCGGAACCTTGTCGACTTTGTTGGATCTTTAAAATCTTTGGGCACAAAACTGGATAACCGAAATATTTCAGCGAGCACTGATTCTCCATGAAGCACGAGCTTCGATAGAAATATATAGGTTTCATCAGTCATTTAAGCTGAAACATGAACAAGTTAGCGCGATAGGATGCTAGAAACGCTTATAGAAGATATTGTGGCATCGCTGAGAAGCACGATCTATCAATGGATTTTGAAGATCAAGTCAAAAAACAATTTATACATGATTGTTCAAAAGCTCATGGTTTGAAGAAACCGGTTTGTTCATGAGAATCGACGATAAATGACTTAGATCAAATATACAGGAAATCAAAATGTAATTACAATTGTAATAAATAGGTATAAGTTGATTAACCAGTTTTTGGAAGCAGAATGAACCGGATGAAGAGAAATGGAATTGAGTTAGAACATGTTATGGAGAATGAGACAGATTATGATTTTTCAGATAGTAGAATAGAATACAGAATAATTAATCACTAGTTATGTAAAAGGTAACCACGCGGCATGTGCCAATGTTCCAAAGATGAAGTATCCAAAGAAGTAAATATATAGGGCTTTCCCTTTCCATCCATCTTGCCACACACGACGAAACACGAAAAATGGGAGAATTCCCGGAGATGAGGCGTATTGCCATAAACGATTTCCAACGGTATTCTATAAATTCGTACAGTGCTATTTCAAATTTAAACCAATTCAACTCACTCCAGGTGTTAACTTGTCAATGTACTGCGCAATAAAGATATACAACAGTGGATTTGAGGAGAAAATCAATCTAGTAAAAACCTCCGAATTGATGAAAAATACGGCTGTTACAAGCATGATGAACGCGTGTAAGGCGAAATGAAGATAGTGATCACTACGGATTAAAAGAACCCAAATGGATTTCCATCTACAATACAAATTTTATAAACAGAAATTATCAAAAACAAACCTTTTCTCTTCAAAAACAGCTCTCCATGCCCAACGAATAGCCATCATTGTGAGAATAGCAGCGGGAAGCATCAACAGGAAACATGGAATCTTTTTAATCTGCCAGTATCCGAATAATCCAACATCCCAATATTTTGCCTGGATATCGCTGTAATAGTGACGAACCAAACCAAATAGCTTTTCTCTTCTGAAGTACAGTTATTTAGAATAGTATTGAAGTGAGACGATATCTCACCGGCACCAAGTTGTTCTCTCATATGCATCGACGATTGTAACAACTTTTGGTGGCATTCGGATCTGTTTCGTCACACTAGCAACTAAACTCTTCTGATTCGCATCTGCTTCGCAGAACTCTTCTGCAGCCGAGTTCGCCATGTACACGTATGGCCCGAAGAAAACGAAAAGTACAATAGGGATGTAAACAATCAGAGAGAAGACGAGCGTTCCTCGATTAAATCCAGGCTCTGTCCACCTGAACACTTTGCGTGTCTGCTTCCGTTTTCTTTCAAATTGACGGAGTCTGGCTTGTCCCTCTCGTCGGTAACGTTCATTTCTTGAGGCGGAGAGTGACTCAATTAATATGTGACAATCCGGAACCGGTTTCGCAGGTGCCCAAAAAACTACTGCAGCCCAGTACCAAGCAACGAACATGACATTGAGTAATCCATTTGATCGGACAACAAAAGACAATCCGAAGACAAGAGTTCCAACAAGAGCTGGTAAGGTACGGAAGAAAATGTTCATAGAGCGGATAGAGGCTAGCATGAAATTCATTCCAGTTATCGTCAATGTGAAGAACATCTGAAAATAAAAAAATCTCAGACGGAAAGTAAGAGAAATTTACCGATTCTGAATATGCTGCAGTGAAGAAAATTGATGCTGGATTATAAGCGAAAATAGAAACAGCGAGAAGACCTTGCTTCACACTTCGAGTCGCCATCAAGACGACAAGAAACAATGAAATACCGGCAACGTGAAAGAAGAAGAAATTGATCAATACTGAAGCGATTCCAGTAACAACCCAGGATGGAAAAGTCCAACCAACGTTGTTTGTCATGTACTCGTGAACTGCCAAACGACAAATGCTGAAATAACGAGAATCAAGAACAAGTTCTCAAATTTTGATTAAGTCTCGCTCTTACTTCACAACTTCGGGATATCCAGGGAAGAATGCAAGTGAATGTTCAAAAATGTAATGGTTATCGGAAATGAAGAGGAAGTGTTGCGCATCCCAACGCCGTAAGCCGAGAAATGCTCGACGAACAACAATATCTCCGAGTACTGATTTGCCAGGCTCTACAAAAAACTTGTTCGAGTTTCCAATATTTTTATCTACAAACCAATGATGTCATCAGCCAGAGCAAACGCATCCGTTCTGAAGCGGTTGCCAGCAAAGTGTGCAGCAAGAAACTGAATAATCAGAACCCAGACACGAGAGAAGAAGAGCTGTCGAAGACAAAACCAAAAACATTCCCATAACTTCCAATCCCGATGAGCACTTTTTTCCTCTTCAGTTCCCCCTTCAGAACCGGAGTCATCATACGAGTCTTCATCCGATTCGGTGGTATTATCCGGTGATCCATCTCTGGATTCATCATCTTCTTTATTTCCATAATTTCTCTCTGTGAAAAAAGCGAATCTTCTAGCGGAGAAAGCGTTTTTCGCGATTGCATCCATCTGAAAAGATCGGCTTTTAGATCGATTTTATTGAGCTTATCTGTTTTTTCAAGGAAATTAGCAAGAATGTTTACCTCTACAATTTTATTTGGTACTGGAAATTGAAGAAATCTAGAAAAGCTAAAGCCGCTCTCTTCCTCTTTCAGTGCAGCCTCTGAAAATAGAATGATAAATTGGGAAGGTTTCATAAATGTCTCACCTTCATAAGTCACCATTCTACCTTCCAACTCTTCAATTTCCAGCTCGGCATCCGCTCGGTTATCCCGCCTGATACCATGCCGAGTCATCTCGCTAAAACCACATTTATTTTCAAAGCAGTAAAATCATTAACAGATAACGATTGGCTATATTTACCACTACGACAACACATTTCAGGTTTTCCTTATATTCGACAAATGTAACGCATAAATATAACTATACATTCAACCGGCAAAATGATTTTCGACACTTTACAGAATAAGAGGTTTATAAGACCCGTTGAAACAAGGGGGAATCAGCTGCTAATTACTGATGTCGCGATATTCAATGAATGATTAAAAATTATCAAAGGCAAAGAAAATATGAAATTCGTGCGATAATTGGTGGAATATTATCTGAAGTCCCTCCATTTTGAATCCAGCGAGAAGTCAAGAATCTGTAATATATTTTTTATATTCGAAGTATTTGACCGGGCCGAAAAATTTTAAGCGGTACTAGAAGATCAAAAACAAGGGAGAGTGGGATTTGATCACTCACCCGACCATTTTTTCGTCACAGTTTCCCGAATGTGTTTCATTGAAGAGACCCGGATCAGAAACAGTAAGAAATAGAACAGTCTTCGGCACTGGATAGTTTTCATGATCCGCGAAAGCATGCAAAACCAAAACAGCATCCCATTTCAGAAGATCAACATCCATAACAACAGCACTTCTAGGTGAAGTTTGGGAGGTTAGGGAAGGTCCGAGAACTGGATAAAGGTTGATCATCCAAAACATTTGTACAAGATAAGTTATACTTACTTCCACGTAAATTCTCATGCAACTCTGCTCGGTTTGTATCAGTTTCAACACGAATCGGATTTTTCTTCGTTTTATGTTCTTCAGTTTTGGCGTCTTGTACAGCTTGATGAACAGCTTCAGACAATTCTTTAGCTACATTGCCTCCCACTAGAACTACTAACGGAGCATGGTTCTCAGGCTCTAAGAAAACCTTCTGTCCGATAAGCCGCAGAAGATCTCTATTCTCTTTCGAAATCGTGGGGAACCGGTCTTTGATTGTAGAGCGTACCGATTTGATATAATTCTCGTAGGATGTGTCTACCTGTGAAACAAGATTACAGTTAAACATAATCATGTTTAGGAAACCTTCTGATTCTTCATAGTTAATCCGACAATAATTGCAATCAGTACCGAAACAATTGCTATCGCCACAATTTTCCAAGATTCATTTTCTGTAGATGTCGAAGAATTCGAACCTAGAGAACTGGCAAAGCTACTGTCATTTTCAGTTTCGTAAACATCTTCTTCGTCTTGCAATTCGGAAGTTTGTATTGTCGTCGCATAACTCGTTGTTTCTGTCAATACAGGATACACATTTTTGAACGTTTGGATTTCTAAGCTTCTCCTTTTTATCCGAGCGTTTGTATCGATTGATGGAGTTCCCAGAGATTTTCTGGTTTGTACCATAACCTGAAAAAAAGAATTTATCAGTTTTGAGGATAGCTCGATTCCGAAATTTCTCGTAAATATTCATCTGACTCATGAAAATTATGAGGAATTATCAGTTAACTGATAAATAACTTTTTGTCCTCGCGTTTGAAATGTCCGCAAACACTACACGCGCTGATAGAACTAAAGCGCCATACTAAACGCGCAACTCGAGGTGTGTCAGCTTGTTTTTCAAAATCGATTTCAAAATACTCTGCTTATAGTCTAGCAGATCATAAAATGGCCAGCGCTGCTGAGCAGCACAATACAAATGGGAAGAAGTGCTATATGAATAAACGGTAACATTTCTAGTTATTTAGTACTTGCAAAGTGTATTGTTTAGGTACGATGACGCCGTCGAGCACTACTCCAAAGCTATTAAAGTCAATCCGCTTCCGAAATATTATCAGAACAGAGCAATGTGTTACTATCAAGTAATTTAAAAATGCCATTTTGATATTAAAACTGCTTTCAGTTAAACAATCTTAAAATGACTGAGGAAGATTGCAAACGGGCCCTTGAATTGAGTCCAAACGAAGTGAAGGTGAGGGTATCTGAATTTCAATTCCTGTATCGTACTCTTTTTCACAGCCTTTGTACTTTTTGGGAAGTGTATTTTTGAAAAGTAAAAAGTATAATGATGCTATCAACTGTCTCTCGAAGGCCTTGTACCATAACGCTGTTATCACAGTGAGTTTTTTCTTGCTATGTGTTCACTTCGTGAAAAATAAAAAATTTTAAAGAATGCTTCCGACATCGAAAATGCTCTAAAGCGAGCAAGACACCAGAAATATGAAGAAGAAGAGTCAAAAAGGATAATTCAAGACGTCGAATTTCACACTTATTTGGAAAGTCTTATTGAGAAAGATCGGGAAGAAAATGGAGAAAATCCAGAAGTCTTGCAGAGGGCTGAAATGGCGAAAAAACGACTTGGCGAAATTACAGCGGCGGTGAGATCATTAGAACAATCATACATTTACTGTAAAAATTTCAGAATCAGGAAAAACTGCAAAACCGGGAAATTCCAGAAATGTTATGCGGCAAAATCACCTTAGAGCTTATGAAAGAACCTGTTATTGTTCCATCTGGCATCACATATGATAGAGAAGAAATTGTACAACATTTGCGGAGAATAGGGCATTTTGACCCTGTTACAAGAAAACCTTTGACCGAAAATGAAATTGTGCCAAACTATGCTTTGAAAGAGGTGGAAACTTCTTAAAGCTTCTTAAATTTAATCAAAAAATTTCAGGTTATTGAAAAGTTTCTTGATGACAACCCATGGGCAAAGTATGAACCAGGAGCGATGGATTGATATTATACCCGTATAGGATTTGTAAATAATTGAAACAGTTTCTTGATCATTCCCCGTCGTTGCTATTTCCACAATTATCAGTTTTCTACCACCCTCGGCCTTTATTGAATATGTATTTTCTTTGTTTTCCGCATTGTATTACAGGTTCTTATATTTTTTAACGCTTTAGTTTCCTTTTGGATTTTCTGATTGAATATAAGCGACAGTATTTTTCGGCTACCTGCCTTTCCATGCTTACTTCTCACAGAGTCTCAGTGCTACTTTGTAAATACTGTCGAAGGTTGAAGAAATGTGATTTTTCTAAAGAAAACAATTCTATTAAATTATAATACACTAGTGGTATAACACCTAACACGACTACGTATTACTGATAATACTTGGAAGTTCCTCAAAGTGAAAAGTCTCCAAATTGCATCACTGGAAATGGCGGAATATCGGAGTCTCGTTGCAAGATTTAGACGGCATTTTTTCTCTTTTCATTATAAAAAATCGCTTTTTCAAATTCAGGAAAGGTTTTTTCTTTTAGTTTACTTCTGATTGTTTCAGATGTTGTCACGAATTTGTGGGAATGGAATACGATTAACTCGTGCAAGGTTTCAATATCAGACAGGTTTAATAGCATACAGAGGTAATCAAGAAAATATTAAACAAAATATTCTTTATCTTTATTCCAGATTATAGTAATCCTTCACCGAAACGTGGATTCTTAAATAATTTAATCGATAATGTACGAGATGAGATGCAGAAAAACAAAGAACTTCAAGTGCGTCAAAGCAGTTTTTAGTATAAGAACTCACTATTTTCAGGAGCACCAACAGCAGTTAAGAGCTCGAATGCAAGAATTGAACGAATCAGATGCATTGAAAGATGCAAGAAAAAAATTCGTAGGTGTAAAATATGCCTCCTAACTATTGCAAACAATTACAGGAAATTGTCGAAAAAGAAACGCTTAAAAGTTCTGAAGTGGTGAAACAAAAAATCGAGGAGCTCAGCGACCACATGAAGAAGGTTCGAAAACAAAAATGAAATGTGGCTTTTAGAAATATTTTTCAGATGGTACAAGAAATTCAGAAAACCGAAGCAGGACGAAAAATGACAGAAGCAGGAGAAGAAGCCCTCAAACAAGCAAGAAAAGCCGCCGAACAGATGGAGAAAGTAGCAGAAAAAGTTGGAGATACTGAAGTCTATAAACACGTTTCGACGGTAACTTTCGAAGCTGAATGAACTTTTTTGATAATCTGTTTTAGTCGATGAAAACGGTCAAAGACGAGATTGATAACATAGCAGATGTCAGAATGTATAGCAGGCCTGAGACGTTGACTAAACGTACTGATGGATTCGATTTGGAAAAAGATCGTGTTGTAGAAGCCAACGAGTAAGAATAATCAGCGTCTTTTTTGTTTTTACTAAACATTTTTGCTTCAGTTCAGCAACAGATGTCACCCTTCACAAAGATTCAAAATGGTATTCTGGATGGAAGAACTTTTCAGAATCGAATGCTTACTATCATAGTTAGTCCATTTTTTCAATCAACTATCTTCATTTTTCCGCTTTCAGAATTGTTGGACTGGAAAATCAAATACGATGAGTCAGATAACATAGCTGTTCGGATGATGCGAGGAGTAACTGAAAAAATCGGAAGCGTTTTCTGTAAGTTAAAACTTTTTAAAAAAATTTTACAATCGGGCTATAACTATTATTTCGATATACAGTATATATATATATCATATACTCAGTAAATTACGTTCATTCCAGCCGGCCAGAATGAAGTGTCCGAAGTTCTCACTGAAATTCACAAGATTGATGCTAATTTCGATAAACAAGAGTGGTTGAAGTTTTGTGAAACTAAGGTAAGCCATTGAGGATATACTGAAGCACACACAGAAAAGTTGCAGATTATACCAAACATTTTGGAAGCTTTTATTCGTTTTGATCTTGAAGTTTTGCAGTCATGGTGCCACGAAAGAGTATGTTCAGTGTGCGCGTAATTATTGGTTTCATAAAACATCTTCAGGCATATACTCAATTGTCTACAGTTGTGAAAGAATATCAAAAGATGCATTTTAGTACAAAAGACTCTCGGATTATTGATATCAATAAAGTCGAGATGGCTACTGGAAAAATGATGGAGCAAGGTCCTGTTTTGATCATTTCGTTTCAAGTATACATGATTAATGTCACGAGAAACGCTGATGGTAAAGTAGTGGAAGGCGATCCAGTAAGTCATGTGTCTAACAACATTGTGAATCAACTTTCTTATAGGATAACCCAAAACGTATCAATCATATCTGGGTTCTTTGTCGGGACGTTGAAGAGTATAATCCAGCACTCGCTTGGAAACTTCTCGAAGTTCACATGCAGGAAACACCATTGGCTGTTTAAATGTGATTATTACATCTCCTAATCAGAATCGTTTCTCTCTTTCAAACTGACGTATTCTCATAGCTCTTTTCAAATATTTGTTTTTTTTAGGTTAGAATGTTCTCCTTGTTTTTGTTACTGGAACGGGTGCGGTTCTCTTCCTGTTTTTTTTTTTCTGTTTAAAGCTTTCATTTCATTCAACAAATTTTATTGCCGATGAAAAGTTTAATTTCAGTAAATTAGACGGAGTTCACTTTGGAAATACTTCCAGATTAAGTCCACCAGATTCAGTGATTGAGTCGACATAGACAAATTGAGTATAATGTTTCAGAAGGCTTTTGATCGAGTTGAAAAAAGGTTCATTAGAAGATGTAGTTGTATCGAAATGGGCAAGTTGATAACAAATTCGCTTAGAGTTCGTCTCCGTTTTTTTCGTGATCGGATAATGTCTGTGCATTGTTTCTTTAGAGAATGGAAACTTTGTAATGAATACCTGTACAAAAGACGAGAATTGAGATAACAAACATAAAGATTCAATGAAAGAATTGAATCATTCGGTGGCTTCGTTGAGTCAAAGACGTCATCCACGAGATAATACGTGGCAAATTGGCCAGGAATTGTCACCTCCTGAGATTGAAGAATGAAATATGTCACATTAGATCTATTACGGTTTTGGGGTTTCGATGAATAAGAACTATAAGGGTTTTTGATTAAAAACTTAACTAACAGACTACAAACTACAAAACTCCCTCAATACTTTTGAGTCGTTATTGTCCTCTTGACTACAGTAATCATCTCGTTCTTCATTTTCTTTCTGATCTACTTGTTGTTGACCTCTTCTTCTTCTTCTTCTTTTTCTCAACAACTATGCAAATTTGTATTGTTGAGCAAGCAAATGACTTCTTCCGATGCAACTCTCACAAATAGAAGAAAAAGGAGAAGAGGAGGAAAAAGAAGAAAGTATAAAGAACAGAAGACGAATCTGTTCGGATTGGATCACGTTTGCTCAGATAATATTACACAATATCTGGATTACGGTACACGCAGAACGAAGGGAAGAGAGAGAGAGAGAGAGAGAGAGAGAGAGAGAGAGGGAGAGAGAGAGTGAGATCAGGTTACTGTAGGATATCAGTTGCATTGAGTAATCGAATAACAGTTGACCCATTGAGAGAGAGAGAAAGAAAATCTAAACAAAGAAAAGAAATTCCAAACAAAACGTACCTTCTCCACTTGTTTCTTCGTAAGAAATCCAACGAACGACCCCTGCCTCATTTTATTTCTTTTTTTCTTCGATTTCTCCTGCTTCGAGTTCTCCAAATTCATGAATGAATCTTTCAATTCCTCCAAAGCTGAAAATCATTTTCAGAATGATATATCAAAAGAACTTCCAACATTCAGCTCGATCGACAGGCGATCCTGCCTTGAATATGATTGATTTCGGTTCAGCATCAGCATCTATGTTATGGTAGATTCGATCGAAACTAGCTGCTTCGATGACAAATAACTCCTCGGATTCTTTCGTATTTGAACTGAATTCGATCTGATCAAAAGAAGATATTCAGAAAGACAAACCGATTCTTATTTTCATCGGACATTGTTTCCTCACTTGATCACTTTTGATTTGAAAATAAGAAACAATGACTATGTTTGAATCTGTGATCGAAACTTCAAAATGAAATGTCGAAAAAAAATGTTATTAAATTATTTCGAACACGTGAGTTTCAAAGTTCGAAAAGTTTTTTTCATTCCGGATTACTGTATCTTGATTTGTCATGAACTGTATTCTTTATTCATCTGGAAGTATCAGTTCATTCTGTTGAGAAGGAATTCCTTTTTGAGTGCTTCAATACAGCTGAAATCTTCTGAATGAAACCCCAATTTCACTCATAATTCTCGATAAACTTTTGAAACTTTTGGAAGATATCCTTGTTCTTTTTCAAAATTTCCACCCACATTCAAATTCATTTTGCAAAAGAGAAACCATTTTTCTTCTTCTTCTTCTTCCTGTTTTCAATGACTTTTCTCTCTTCTTTTTTCTCAACTCTGGCTCTCCAGTGAGCAACGGGAGCTTTTCTCAAACTCTGAGTCTCTTGATCTTTCATTAACTCTTCGGCTCCCACAAGAGATTTTTGTCTGAGAGAGCACAACTAGAGAGTATTGAAATGAGAGAGACGAACAGAGAAAGAGAGGAGAAATGTGCACTCGGCGCTCTTCACGGTTTACAGTCCTCCCACACGAAGAGACACAGAGAAAAATCAGTTCTCCTCGTTTCTCTAAATCTCTTTTTACACATTGGACAGAGAGCTCTAGAGAGTCGAGTACCTCCTACCCGTCGAGTATTAGAGAGCATTGATAAGTGAGAGAGTGTTAGACACTCTGACAGTTTGCCAAAGTTCACAGATTGTCTCTTCAAAGAAGAAGAAGAAGCAGAAGATGAAGGAGAAGAGTGGCGGGAGGTCTTCTTTCTCAATTGAGAAGACTGAGCGCCCCCGGAGAAAAGACGTTAAGAGATAGCGAATGGATCAAAGAGAGAATGTGATAGAAGAAGACATAGAACGGATGAAAACACGTTCGGAGCTTTGATGGGCTCTCTCTCTCTCTCTCTCTCTCTATCTGTGTGTGAAGGAAATTGCTTTGAAGAGGAAAAGAAGAATAAAAAGAAAAAAGAAGATCGATTGCGAGGGAGGATGGATTTTCAGGAGAGAATAAGAGGAAAGGTGTTCATTTCAACACCAAAAATCAGTGATTGATGAGATAATAAGTCATGGAAAGATCGATGGACCGTGATATGGGGACAGGACAATTGAAGTTGTATTAGAAGAAGAAAATGGTTTCCCGCACTCACTCACAACATGTTTCATTTACAAGAATTCTTGTTTCGATGGGAATTAATTTCCCAGATATTCAAAAAAGTTATCCTCTGGAACTTCAGTTATTTGAGAGAATAAATGTCTGAAAACAAAGAAAAACTGTTTTTCAATCATCGAGAAACGATTCATTTCAGAACATCAATTCAATGTTCTCTTTCCTTTTTTCTCTCATTGTATACACTTTTCCTGAGACATTTTCTTGTTTTCACATACTGAAAACCGGAAACTGTATAACAAATGTATATTATTACGTAAGAATCTTCTTTCATTTTCTCTTCCGTTCATTCTTCAGAATCGCTTTTTTGTGGAACAGAATAGTTTCTTAACTTCGACGAAAACCGTATTAATACGCGTATTCAACATGAATAGTTTCATTTAATTTCTGTTTAGAGTACAGAATGTCTTGAGGTCGAACTCCAGTTAAACCCTTTGTCCAGTACAAAATATAGTTTAACTTCTTCCCATCGGAAGCCTTTTTTCTTCCAGAATATCTAATTTCAGTATCTCAAATCACATTATCTCGGATGAGTTTGTGACCTTCCGTTGTCCGTCACCGCCCTATCCGATTTCCTTCTGAATGGAATTATTACAGTAGTCACATATCTATCTGCGTCTCTTCATCTCTTATACTCTCTACATTCGGCTCGTTTCGTCTGGTGCTCCAACTTCACTGTACAACAACTCTTTTCCCTCTCTTCATTGAAACAGAGAGAGAGAGAGAGAAATAGAAAGAAATAAAGAGGAGAAGGTACGCCTCCTTCCAAAAAAATGGGCGGAGTCGAAGGGGACAAGAAGCGGGGAAGGGAGGGGACAAGGGACACACAGCCAGTCCCCCACCAACCAAACCAACCGAAAGACATTCTTCCGATCACTCTCTTTCTCTCTCTCTTTAAAATATATATCGTGCCGTCCGTCAGTTACCTTCACTCTCTCTTTCTCTTTTTCTTCCTCTTTTTTGCCTGTTAAGACGGCGATGACGGAAGAATGAGTTGAATGAGATGAGGAAGAAGAAGAAGAAGAAGAAGAGGGTGAGTTTGTGTGTCTCTCTCTGTGCACATATATTTGCTCAGTGCGCACCTTTTCTCCGTAGGTCAACCCCACCCAATCTTTTACAAATCTCTCGTTTCTTCTTCTTCAGAAGACTGTAGACTCCTGCAAAAAGTTAACCTTTCTCAGAAAACAAATTCCCTTTTTTTGAACCATTTTGTTGGTCGTCCATGGACAAAATACAGCTAAACAGTCTGAAAGCGGTTTCTGATAGAAACCAAACCAACTCTAGACATGAGATTTTCCGGAATCTCGGGAGTTTGAGAAACTTCTGAACACTTTATATCTAGAGATTCCATATCTCAATTCTCTCAGATCCATTCGAATTCCACTCCCCTTTCCCTCTAACATATTCTTTTTCTGATATTCGACAGCAATGGAAATCCTGCCGTGCCGAGCTGCATACTTCCTTGCATGCCCATACTATAACAGAAATGGATATGGAATGTAAAGAAGTATGTAGAACGGTGAACGAATTCAACGGCAACTATTTGTGAACGGTAAGTTTGTTCATTCTCTCTTTTTCTAAAACAAAAAATAAATTCGAAGAGAGAAACCTTCGGAAGTTTATATCCAAAGAGAACTATCCAACACTGGACGGAGAGAAGAGTCTGATGAAACAAGTCAACATTCTCTGACTTTCCGAGACTGAAAACTGAAGAACAATCTGAACAGTTTTCATTTTTTCTCACTGATGATCATCATTAGATTTCTGTTCATTATCGAAAAACAAAGCGAAGATCGAAGAGCATTCCGTGGACGGATGTCTCTTTCCGTCTGGTGCAAATACATCCGCAACTATCGTAAAATATTACACCACCACCACCATCGTCACCATCGTTTTTTCCTTGTCTCTTTTTCCTCTTCCGATGAGTTTTTGTCACTTCTCTGAATCTCTTTCCGTTCAACACTATTCCCTTCTTCTCCTCTACTTAACCAGAGACGTCTCACCATGGGGGCTCCTTGACGTGGCAACGGACAACGGAACTGGTGCTCAGCACACATTGCAAGAAAAAAAAACGACTAAAGGACACAGGAAAGCGGATCATTCGGAAAGAGAAAAAAAAACGAAAGAAAAGAGGAAAAGAGCATAGATGGAAACATTGAATGATACATTGATTCAATAGATCAACAGATTGGAAAAAAGAGAAACAAAAGTTCTAGATTTCAGATTTATTTCATTTCAGCATCTGAAGTTAATTAAGAAATAGAGAAAGAAGGGAGAAAGAAGAAGTAAACGAGAAACACTTGACACTTGTCTGTTCATTTCTTGTATTTTTCTTCCAAAAGTTGTCAATCGGTTTCTTCTTCGCTTTTCAATTGGTTCTTCTTTTCGTTATGCTTGTGGAGTGTGATGGATCATCATGAATTAATCCCTGAAAGAGAGAGAGAGAGAAAAAGAGAATTCGATTTGAAGAGATCACAGAGACACTAGTTTCGGGAATGACCCCGATCGGATCGAGAGGAGAAGAAGCTTCATCTCTTTTTCTTCTCTTTCGGGAAGAAAACGTTCTGGTTCTGGTTTCAAAATGACAAAAGACTAAGTGGGAAAAGATCAAAATGAAAGTTCTACGAGGGTTATGTTTTTAGAGTTTTTGAAGATAGGGAGTTCATCTTTTGAATGTGAAAAAGAGAATCTTCTTTCTCATTGCATACCGTATTCAAACTCACATTCATTACGTTTCCCACGGTTACAAAAAAGAACTAAACAACTAAATTGTTCTTTTTACTCATTTTCTATCCGTCCAAATTTTCATTTAATTTCCGTTCGACCTTTTTCTTTTTTTTTGTAAGGGACAGGTGCACTTTTCGTCTATTGTTCACACTTTTTTGCAATAAAATAAAAAATAACGGAGGTGGAAAAAAGTGGAAATGGGAGAGAGAGAGGGAGAGAGAGAGGGAGAGAGAGAGAGAACTGTGAATTGGAAATTTGACGCGTTATAAGCATAAACAGGGATTGGGAAGTATTTGATTCGAAAATGAAGAATACTGTAGAATACAACTGACGTTGAAGTTCTAAAAATCAAATGGTATGACTCAAAACGCAAAATCTCATAATCGTTCTTTATTATATTTCATTTTCTGATGCTTCTTCTTTCAGGAGAATTCATTTCTTCTACTAAAAATCATGTTCTTTTCCAGATTAACAAACAATTTAATAGACTGATGCAGATCAAAGAATTCTGTTATTGACACAAAAAAGAAATCGGCATTCATGTTCTTACTCACAAGCTAATACCATAAAACACTAATTATTTTCTTTTTGAACCTTTCCGAATCCTCTACACACATTGTGCCGGTCGTCGGTGTTTCCTTTGGTTCTTTCGAATGTGTCATTTACATAAGTACTAATATGACTAATATCAACATGACGTTGGTTCAAAAAAGCTTTTTTTGTTTCTTTTTCGGTAAGGCCCAAAAACAAAAAAACGGTGTTTGTGACTAAGAGAAACGACGGACGGAAGCTGTGATTCATGAATTCAAATATTCATATTTATATGAAACAGTGAATAGGTATTAGGACATTTTTTGCAACTTATGAGATAAAGAATCCGAATTTATTTCTGCCGAGATTAATAAATTCAAAATATAAGTTGCGGATGAACAAACTCTTTTTGAAGTAGATTCTTTCGGATAGCAAAACGGATTCCAACGAATCCACATATTTGGAAAAAAAATATTTTGTTTTGATATTTCAATTGTGGATTTTTGAAGTAATTTGATCACATTCATTACAGTTTCCTTGCCACAAAAAAACTAATTTTTAATATTTTCATTGTTTTAAAAAATCGAATCAAAACAAGAAAAAGTCATTTCAGCGCTAGCCAGAGTTCTTGGAAATTAACAGAAAGAATACGGGTATTTTTTTTTTACGAAATGCGGAAAACTGAGCAATCAACTAATAGAAAAATTATTAGTAGAAAATGAAAAGAGAAAGAAATTGAGCAAATTTGAGGAGGCGGAGAAGAGGAGGAATTGGGAGAATAAGAAGAAAAATAACTTATTTTCGAATGAAAATTTCTCGTTATATACAGCTACAATCAAAAAGAATAATGGATTAAAAGGTTGAGAGAGGCACTATTTTAAAGCAAAATAACAGTGGATCATCAACAAAAACATCGGATTGAGTAAGGAAAAATGGCCGGGATGAAGGAAAAACACGAAAAAAAGAAAAGAGAAACGATGTCTAACATCCATTTCCACCGCCGAGTAGTGATGGGGAAATCGTGAAATCTGTGGCAATGTGGAGTCCGTGTTCGATGATATGGACATCCGGATTGATGATTCCGATTGGAAGTGGAAGGTTTTGTGGAATGGAAATGGCGATTCCTTTTTGGAGTCCATCATTGGCGACCTGAACAAGAAGAGCGATATTTTGAATTGATAAAATGTAATTTATAAAAAAAGAGTTATGAACATTTTCTGTTCGAAGTGTTCAGTGAATAATTTCGAAACACTCACCTTCTGCAACAATTCCTTTCCAAGATTTCCCAGATTATCGAGTGCATCTTGTGGAAGACCCAATGATCCAGTTCTATCAGAAAGATGAAGTTGAGTGATTTCAGCAGTTCCAGACAGTCTTCCTCCTCCGATTCTTGCTGTCAAAACTACAGTAGCCGCAATTGTGATTGTTCCGACTTTTGTGTTTGTTTGATCGATATAAATATCTGCGTCAGCAATCAAATCAAGTGTTACCATTCCTGAAAATAACGAGTTGATTGAATACAAAAAATACAAATGACTGACCTCCTTTAGCTTGAGAAAGAAGTACAGATGGAGCACGAACAGTTCTGATTTGAACGGCAATCTTCTTATTTGGATACTTTTCACGGACAGCTGGAAGGATGTCTCCAAAGCAAATACCAAGATCAGCGAGTCCTAAAGAATAGAATTGAAGTCAGGTTCTTGTAAAATCACAAACCAGCAGTGTCTTCTTGACGTCTTTTTCTGGAATCTCTCGTTCTCTTTATTCTCAATTTCGTTGTTTCATTCGTGGCAGCAACAATTTCAGGTCCAGAAGTGTGACTGGCAACGTGTCTACTTGGTCTGATCGAAACGACGATGGTCGAGTTGGAATGGATTCCTCTTCTCAAACGATATTTTGCTTTTTCCTTTGCCAATCTTCTCTTTCTTCTTGCTTCTTCCTCATCTAATTCGACTTCTCCTCCTTCTAAATCCTCATCGTCTGAGCAAGTTGTCTTCAGAAGTTCTCCAATCTTTGGAGTCTCTGGACCAATACGGAACGACAAGAACTGTTTACGATGAAGCCAATAGAAAAGAGAATTGACTGTATAATCAGTGACAATGAATTCAGCCATCTGTCCTCCATAGTATGGGAATTGAGTTGGGAATGGTCCAAATGGAGTTCCTCCTTGTCCGTAAGGTGAGAATTCTCCTGTCAAGTCAATTGTGTAATCGTTTGAAGTCGCATAAGATTGAATATATTGAAGAGAAAGATACAAATCATTCAATTTGCTCATATCAAGATGTCCTGCGATTTGACGAAGGAATGATGCTGGATCATCGGAAGAGCCTCCAGCAGCAGAACATTTTGAGCAATCTGGTGGTGGTTGAACGGCTACTGGTCCGACGGCAACCTGTTAACAAATAATCATTCTTTGACATATCTAGAAGACGAAACTTACAGTTGGCGGTGGTGGATATCTTGGTCTTGCTCCCACATTCGTATACGTGGCAACTTGTCCTGATTGATATTGTCCAACTCCGGCGGCTCTAATAGTGGCAGCGTACATTCTTTGTCTTCCAATTCCTTGTGGAAGAACGATGTGTTGAGTGATATTTGTACTTCTTGGATAACGAAGAGCTTGAAGTTGTTGAAGAGTTCTGACAGCAGCAGCTTTCCGTGCTCCCTCGCTATAAGCGGTCGATGGAATCTGTGGGGCAGGAGCAGCTCCTCCGGCGACTGGTGAGGCTGGAAGGGATACTTGAGCTGGAGTAGATTGTGTTGGTTGTGGATTTGTTGATGGAATGAAAACTGGTTGCTTTGGACATGTTGATGGACACTGAAAATGTTCATTATCAATTAGTCTATTATTCTGAAAATGACTGACAGTTCCAGCGCCGCCTCCAGATCCTCCGAGTCCGAGAGCTCCTCCGAAGAGAGAAATCATTTGTTGAAGAGCAATTGTTTGTGGAAGAGCTCCGAGTTTAGAGTTGAGTTTCTCATTGATAATATTTGGAAGTTGTCCGCAGACTTGACCAGGAATCATTTGACGAACTTGGTTTGAAATTTGGCTCTGAAATATAAAAAAAGGTATGGAGACCGTAGTAAATGTCAGTATCAAAAGAATGGAAATGGTTACATACTCTGAATTGGCTGTTGACAATATCTCCAACAAGTCCTCCGTTCTCAATGTATGCATCAGCATATCCAATCTGCATATCACATGACAATAGTCGAACATAAGGTCCACGTGGACCTCTTTCGATGGCCAATTGAACAGTTATCGTAGCTTGATGAATGTTCAATTGAACAATTCCAGATAATGCAATTGGAAGAAGCACGACGACTTGTCCACCCAAATTTCCAGTTACTCTGAAAAAGAGGGAATCCAAAAGGAAGATCAAGAATAAACGACTCACCCTAAATCAACATTCTGAACCTGGAGAACAATTCTGTTTGGAGGAGCTGGATAGAGGACAACTCTTTGAGGACATCTGTATCTGGATACATATAAATTGTAGATATTCACGCATCCTTGGACCTGAAAAATGGTTCAATTGATTGATCTTCAAATGATTATGTTTCTTCTCTAAATGATTGAAAGAATTCTAAACTTCCGGGATTCGGTCCCTATTTCCAAGGTAATCTTTGAACAGTCATCTTTTCATTCACTCCCCTTTTCAGTTAAAATATGTTATTCAAAAATCGAAGCATATTTGATAGAAAGAACAAGTTTTCTCTCTTCATCTTTCTTTTTTCTATTTTCCACTCCGACCTGTTACGTAATCTTATATTGTCTCCCTTTCCCTCCCACCACCTCCTTCTCTTTCTACTTCTTCATCTCCCTTCTCACTCCTTTCTCTGTCCTTCGTAGACTACAATTCGATTGAATGCCGTAGAAAGATGATGAAGGCGAAAAGCTTTTGATCATAGATAGAGAGATTGAATTTAATTGAGAAATGATGAATGAAAACGAGGTGGTTAGGTGATAAAATTCGCATATTCCTGTTCTGTTTTGTCGAGTATTACGTAACAGTGATACTATTACGGTAAGAGGGTGTGTAGAGAGAGAGAGAGGGAAATGGGTATTTGAAAGGGAATGTGAGAAACAAGTAATGAAAGAGAGAATGAGTGTTTCTTCTCTGTAGATTACGGTAGAAGAATGAAATGGAACAACATAGAGTATTACAGTTGAAAAGAGAGAAGCATCGAAAAGTTTCGACATAAACATCTTTTTAGTCATGATTCTTTGCAAAACTATGAGAGAACTAGAAATCATCTTTTAGTTTTTCAATGTTTCAAAGATGGAATACACTGGTACATTTTGAATAGCAGACTCAGAAACTGTTTTCCGGAAAGATCATCTTACAGAAGTATTGTATAGTCAAAAATAAAAACGAACCATTGGAATGCATTGTGAAATCGGTGGAATTCGAGCCTTTTTGATTTCAGTATTCAGCAATCCAGCGACAAGAGTACTTGCGTATTGGAATGCTCGAGAGTTGAGGCGAGCTCGAATTCCGGGGTATCCACGTTGCCCTTGGAGAAGAATCGGGTTGAAATCTGGTCTGAAAGTATTCATTTTCAATATAAAATGCTCTGATACATATTCTCTTACCCAGATGCAAAAGAACCTCCTGCTCCTTGAACAGCTGAATTGGCACCACCGACAATCGGTCCTCCGGCATAACCACCGGATTGGACGGTGCCTATTAATAGGCAAACTGTTAATACTTTCAGCATCTGATTGAACCAGCACCCCCGAAAGTTCTCTGAAATAAATGAAGAATGAATTGTAATGATAGAGAAAGAGAGAGAGAGAGAGAGAGAGAGAGAGAGAGAGAGAGAGAAATGATAAAAAGGTAAGACGAAACGAAATTGGGAACAATGGCGTAAAAACAGAATATAGTTGGGGCTAGAAAGGACCCCGAATATGTGTAACTTCATCGTTCCTTTTAATAAAAAAACCAGTCGGAAAATGAACATACAGCCACTTGGTTTGTCTCACGGAGGGACAATGGAAATGAATGATTCTCGAGACAGACGTAGAAGCTTGTTACGTAATGAACAAAAACACTTGATGAAAAGAAATGAGATGAAGTGAAACTGATCGAGAAAAAGATTGAAATTCGAGTGAGTTTAGGCTGTTTCTTGGTCATGAAATATTGGAAACTCCAGTTGAGCATTGCTCCGAAGTAGACAATCATTGGAACTGAGAAGGCATATTGAATGGTTACCTCCAATTAAGGCCTATTTTAACTTAGTTTTAGACAGATTTTTAGAAATGTAATACAGTTCTAATAGCTTTGGGTTTTGATAGAACTGGGTAGGACTCTGGGAATTATGACAATTTAAAGTACTCTAATTGCTTGTGTTTAGAACTCCATTGCTCTGATTAAAAGACTTTTTACTCCAAGTGGTTCTGCTTGTTTTAGAAGAGTACGGTAATCCATTTCAGTGACATCTGATACTGATGATATATACCAGAAGGTAAGGGAATTTCAATAGAACACAGATGAAACCACTCGCAGAAGGTAATGAATTCGGAACGTATACAGTTCACGGTATTCTAGGAAAAATGATAGAAGCATTAAATAAATTAGACGTTGTTAAATGATACAAATGACTGTAACTGGACAATCAACAGAAAAACAAAGAAAGCATAATGGATGAGATAAGAAGCATGGAGACCAAAAGAATCGAACAATCTGATCCCCGAAAAAAAGGGAAAAACCGCAATTTTGCATCGTGAAAAGCAGGTATTTTGTGACGAAGAAGTCGATGGCGCAATGCAAAAAGCGAATGAAAAAGAGAAGGAGGAGGGCAGAAGTAGAAGTAGGAGGAGGAGGTGAATTGATTGATCATCAGAAGACGAACGGCAAAGTGAAAGTAAAAGATGACGACGGAAAGAGGAGGAAGATTCAATTGTTTTTCTCTCTCTCTGTCATCACATCTTTCAGGCGGAATCCGGAAGGACTCATTTTCACTTTTCAGCAGCATTTAGAGAAAGTGTTTACCTAAGCTTTGATTTGTATGTACTAGTTGTCTACTTCAAGGTAAATGGGATTACGGAATGAGAAAGAATAAGCATGTGTCTGGAAGAAAGAGTAGAATAATAATGGATCTTTGTATTTCTGGGGAGCTATCTTTCACTACAAACTACAACACGGAAACTGCTGAGAAAATAGTTGTCTTCTAATGTTGAAACTATATGAAAACAGAAATAAGCAGAAAGATGTCTTCAGAATCGTGATATATAATCGGGTAAAATGAGAAATATCTTATGATTCTGAATTGAAATGAGATAGAACATGTGAACTTTTCCTCATAAAACTAAGTAAGTAAAGACGAATTCAATAGAATCTTTTGTTTTGGAAACCACAAGAAAATGGACAAACATCTCATCTGAATGATAAGAAATCATTGTTTTTCTTTATTGAGAGAACTATTAGTTCTTCAAGAGATAGATTCAAATCTGAAATGCATTCGAAAGTAAAAATGTAGTTTATAGTTTGAACGTCAATTATGTTCCGTTTCAAGAGATCCAGTTATTTATTTTTTACAACGGAGGAAATAGACGAGAGAGGATTTTAAGAGAAACTTATCTATGAGCTCCAGTTATTTCCTAATGAATCAAATGTGATAAAACACTGATAAAACGAAGTCTTTCTGTATAATGATAGATTTCTTTCAATGAATTCCCTTTTTCTAGTAAGTGCTCTTACAGTAATCCTCACAGTCAGTTAAGGATATCAGTTGGTATTATAGGCTATCTCAAAAAGGTGTTAAATGAAATTGACAAGACACTAAAACGGTGGTTGCGCAACACCGAACACATTTCTTTTTTCAACGATATCGCAACACAAACATGCGCGACGGGTGGCATCTGATATCATGAGTCGGTTGGCAGAAGAAGGAGATGAAAAGAAGGAGGAGGAGGAGGATAAATGGCAACTATGCGGGGGCGTCGGATATACATGAAGAGAAGAAGAAGAAGCTTGTCGGTTGGGGACTGTCAACCAAAGAGAGAGAGAGAGAGAGAGAGAAGGGCTTCATGTATGTATGTGTGTGAACTTGAGAATCGGTCCCCTTCGGCTTCTCCGCCTCGTTTTCCAGATGGCATTGGTAAGGGAACGAGAGATTGAATGCGTGAGAGGGTGACAGAGAATCAGAGATACCGGTTTCGGTGTCCTCGTAGACAGAAGCTTTTTGGGGGGTTGTAGGAGAAAGAAACGATACATATTTGTATTAGATTTGTAGGCATGATGACACAAGAAAAAGGGTTGGAACCTTTGAAACCTTTCTCTTTCTCTCTCTCTCTCTCTCTCTCTGTCTTCTTTCTCAAATGTACTCGTATGGCTTCTCCGATTGTAATATCTTGTAGCCCATTGTTTAAGATCTGATCAAGATTCTTGAACAATGAGTCAGGGTTCGAAAGGTCGTCATCTTAAAAGAGTGTAGTACATTCAGTTGAAGGTAGAAAGATGTCTGAATATGGCAGTGTGACTAATTAGGTTCTTGATCATATCAGGTTAAAACTGTAAACATTTTAGCTTCAGTTTTCTGAATAAAACTTCATTTTAGAGAATTTTGAAACAGGGAAAAGTGAAAATACAAGAACGAGAGAATGAAATTATATGAAAAAGATAATTAGTTGATACTCTTTTAGCTCAAAGAATACTCCAGAATAGAGACAAGTTTCGAATGAAATTCGGAGAAAACACTTTCCGACAGACAGAATGAACTCAAAGGCGACCGATTTTCAAATCACATTTCATCGAAACCGTATTATCATCAGAAAAGTGAAAAAAGAAATGAATGATCGTTGAATGGTACTGGAAAGTAATGATGAGAATAACACATTTTAATTAAGAGACATTGGAATGAAATCAAGGAGAAAAAGAACTGGAATTCTCATGGAATTTGGGAAAAACGAAAGAAAAAATACACTGCGGGAGATTCTTTTTTCTCCATTTTTAACTCAAACAATTTCAGGTTTTTTTGCATTTTTCAAAGGCAACAGATGTCAAAAAAGGGTGGGAAAATGATCAAAAATTATGTGAAACGAGAAGAGAATCGAATGAAAAATTGAGAATTTGCATATAGAAACGTCACTATTTCAGAATTGAAAGTCTTGTTTTTTGAGTGAAAATAGAATCAGAGAATACAGATTTCAGTGCGAAAATCCAGAAGAGGTCATTCGGTTTAATCTCTTGATTCTCACTTGATAAGGCATTCTGAACTTGCATTTGATCGACATACTCAAGCTAAAGATGGATGAAAGCAAAATAGAAAACAGTTTCTGAAAACTTCGAACGAGAAAAATGACTGAAACAATTAATAATTATTCCTAAGCTAAACATTAGCATTTATTGGTCAAGACTCTCATCTCACATTGTCAAGTCTACAACTCTAAAATTAAAAATTACCTGAGAAAACAAAATTGAAAACATTCGGATAAAATCTCTACACAAACAATCCAAAAACAAAAACAAAAAATAAGGAGAAGTGTCGATTTGACAAACGATTTGGCGATATATTACACATTCAGAAGACACCTTTCCTCCTTTTTCCTGAAAGTGTTTTGTATGAATAATAACTAGCCACGTTTCTCTTCACCAGACTTCATGGCATCTTCCTTCTTCTTCTTCTTCTCCTTCTACTTCTGAATAGTTCCGGTTGGCTTTTCATTTTGAACCGTCTTGTGTCAATACACCGTTTGCAGCTTCTTCTTCTTCTTCTCCTGCCTTCCTTCCCTCCTTCAATTAGAATCTCTATCTCTTTTTCTCTTTTTCTCTTTCTTCCTTGTATGGCGCAAGTCACGATTACGCAAAGGTTTCTTCATTTTGTATTCGTCCGTCGGATTACAAGCTTCTTCTCGGTTTGTCGTATTCGAAAACCCGAAAACTGCCTTTATGGAACAGAAAAAAGAAACTTCTGTGTAGAATAAACGGAACGAAAGAAGCAGGTGTTGAAGATTGAACGAACATAACCGAAAAGAAAAGGTAACAGGATTTGGAATAAATGAGACATGTATGTACAAATGGAAACAAAATGAGATTGGTTTCATGTTGAAACTGGTGGATGACTTCTCCATTTACAGGAAAAATACAACATTCCTAATCATTTACTATGTCAAGAGGAATACCGTGTTTATGGAGGCGGTGTACGGTATCTACAGTAATCTATTGAACAATACAAATTTGGAATCAAATATACTGGAATTAAGTACATTCCTACGTATGAAATGATCATCATTCAAATTCAATCAAAACAATGTCATCCTGATTCTTTTACTATTCTGCAG
Source organism: Caenorhabditis tropicalis (assembly GCA_016735795.1). Classification (NCBI taxonomy): domain Eukaryota; kingdom Metazoa; phylum Nematoda; class Chromadorea; order Rhabditida; family Rhabditidae; genus Caenorhabditis; species Caenorhabditis tropicalis. The sequence continues at coordinate 7,319,900 of CM028614.1, read as the reverse complement.
TTTTAGGTGAGCAGTTGATAATCTGCACTTCTTCGGATTCATGAACACTCATTTTTCAGGAGTTTCCCTTGCTTCATTTGCTTTTGCTGCAACCTTTTCTAACCAAATTGTTACTAGATAAATAGATCAAGATAATTATAGCTCAGATTTAAAATTTCTCAGCCACCTGGATAAATTGACAGAGAATCAGTGCAGTTCAAGTCAAAGAATCGGCATTTTGAAACATTGTGATCACCCTAGTCATAAATTGGATATAGAAAAACGGATACCAATCAACTACAAATATTGAGAACTCTATGGTCCATAGGTTATGGGTAAAGATTATCAGACAGATGGAATATGTTTCAACGAAAGCTGAACGTACACCACGTATATACCCACGTCTTCGTTTTCGCTTCCTTAAGATCCACAAATGATCAGTCCGCCATTAACCAAGTGCAATGCTTATCTCTTTCAAAATTTTTCTATTTTTTCAGTGATTGGAATCTTTACCAAAGATGTAATAGTTTTTGATTTCCAAGATTCCCTCTTCCACTAAAAACTTCATGAATTCAACTTTCCCGTCGATTTCTATATTCATTGTCATGTTTGGTTTTCTTCAGAAAAGACAATTTCGAAGAGAGAAGAATATCTCATAAAGTACAAAAAGGTCGTCCACCGAAAAAACAATGTTGGAACACAAACGAAGGCTGTTATTATGACACGCCAATTACAAACGAATATGTGGTTTATCTCAAGGAAAAAAGTATGAAATGAAGGGAAAATAAGATGTTCAAGAGAATGAAGAAGCGTCTCGGGAATGAAGGTCAACAGCTATATCTTCTTGTATCCTTTGGATTCCCTTCACTTCGACCGATGATCTCTATATGACTTCACATCATTCTGTTTCTATTTTAAATTCTGAAATCTTTCAAAGGTTCTTCCAAAAACTGCATCCGAATGATTCAATGAAAATGAAACTGCGCTGATCTTTTCCTTAATTAAGTTTCAGATATCAATGGTGATCATCTTTTTTAGAAAACTATTTTTGGTACTCGCCGCCATGATCTTATTTTGGATGGATATGCTTCGGTTCGTAGACGGAATCTGTCGTTTTTCTATTGTTTCCAAATAAAATAAAACGGCGAATCGTGATTGGAAATGCTTGAGAAAGATGACTCGGAACGGAGAGCAGCAGCATATATGCATAGTTGCATAATAAGCTCTCGCCTGTTTTCTCCTCTTTCGACTCCCGAATTGAGGCTTCTTCTCCATCTTTTTTCCCGCACGGAGAGGAAGAGAGAACCTTAAGAGGTAGACAGGTCGACAGAAAAGAAACGAATTTGTTTGATTAGAAGGTTGAGACACTTCTTTTCCATATTCATTCTATCCTCTCTCTCTCCTCCCTTTTCCGAACATTCTGAGAGCATCTTTGCCATTTTCAAAATTTTCATTTTTGGAATTTCAACATTTTTAATTTTGGAACAGTCTGAATTCTCTCTCTTTCTCTCTCTGGAACTTTTCTCTAATTCATTTCTTCTTACATTTTAGGTAGTTCTGGGTTACTGTAACTTTCATGAAATGTGAATAACTTTTTAAAATTTAATATCGGCGAGCTAGTCTTTTTTTTAGGAATTTTAGAGATTTTCTGATTTTCTCTGATCCAAATGAACAATTTTAAAGTTCTGTGAAAGTAATCATTCTTGAGGTTGATATGAAAGGAGTTTCTACTATTCTATATTAGAATCTCAATCCTAAACTTGTCTTGGTACAGTAATCCATCTGCCTCCCTTGGAAAGAGAACATCTCGTAAATTCCTTTTTCTTACACTCCGACTCTCCCACTTTTTCACGTAAATCCATGATTCGAGTGTATGTCGTCATCAATGTCCACGTCAATACAGTGCACCCGGCGACCACTTTCTTATGTCGCGGGCATCGGCGCATGAGATCACGATTAAGACAAACAAAGTGGCTTCTTCTTCTTTTTCCTCCAGCTGGGCTCCCACATACACAGAAAAGTGCCGAGCAAGGAGACTCCCGCTCATTACGGGAACGTCGCGTCGATGGAAAAATGGGAGAGAGAGTGTTGATTTTTGAGAGACGACAGACATGACGTGGCATTTGCGAAAACACGCAAAGACGATGATCCGGAAGCGGCAAAAAAGTGGAAAGACACATGGCAACACTTCCCTATTTGTTAGGAAAAAAAAGTTTCCGACCTAATATCATTGTAATTTCTCTAGTAGAAGGCGATCAATTCATGAGGACATCATGAGTTTCTCCCTTTGATCCCTTATGGAACAACAATTTAAAAACCATGTTTGTTGATGTTTTGTTTCTAAATTCATAAATATTTCTAAATCAGTCATAGAAACTTCGAGATCCATTTTCGAAATCATTTCACCCATCTCCTCCATATCATCGAATAATATCAAACCCTTTAGAAACATCAGACTCCTGTCTTTTTTCAGACGGAATTATGACAAAGTTCCGATTACTGGACAGTTACGGTAGAGTTTTCAAACTGAAGATTCGAAAAACAGAACATCGAAAACAATCTGTACTTATATATTATCTCCTGTTTTTTTAGACTTCCCCTGATAAAATGGATTGTTGTTTTTCGAAATCCCCTTAAAGTCACATGGTTTTGTGTTTGGGTTTCCACTTGTGAAGTTCCAGAGTCCACGTAGAATCGGAGAGAGAAACGAAATCCAAACATAGATCTGAGTCACATGACTATTACAGTAACTTGTATTAATCATTCCTTTGTCTCTCTCTCTCCTTTTTTCTCCATTTCCATCAGCTCATTTTTGAATGATTCATTTTCGTCCATCAACGTCCCTCCCTCCTTCCCTCTTTTCTCTTTTTTTGTGCATCCAATCCGTTCTCCTCTGTTTCATTTCTCCTTCCACGAAAAGCCCAAAATCACTTGACTTCTCTATATGCACTACCTCTACTACCATCTACCGGTTGCCTCCTGTCTTCTCCTGCCACCAATTCCCTTTTCATTTACTTTCCCACTCTTCCCTTCAATGAGCAAACAAAAGAGGAAGCCTAAAAGTTTCTTCGTTTCTCCAAAAAGCTCTGTTTCCATTCCACAAAGTCAATTTGGTAAAAACGAAGAAAGATTCCATATGGGCGCCTCCTTCTCCTCTCTCTCTCTCTCTCTCTTTCATTTTCTCACATATGGTTGACTCCTCACTTTGGAACTTCAGTTGCACAAAACCATCGTTAAAAGCACATGTTGGCCATAACTTTTCCTTTTCTCCCTTTCTTCTTTTCCTGCCCCTCTCCAGATTCCTTTAGCTTCTTTTCCCTATATATACTTACCGTATCCCCCTCTCCCCCCTCGTTCATTCACGGAAATGTGGGCGAGTCTTGCCTTCTAATGGTTGGGCGCCGCGTGCGGCAAATGCCACGCCCCCATTGCCATGTTTTGTTTTCTAGTTGGAACGAATAGAAAAATCCGATGCTTTCATTGACTCTTCTAGTTTTCTTTTATCCCTTATCAACACTTTTTTCTTTTCTTTGTATCTATACAGTTCTTATTCATTCACTAATCCTATTATTTCCTTATTCACATTGATCCAAAAGAACCGTCTGTTGTTACGTGATCGTGAGCAACAGGCAACTCTTCGGTGTAATAACCCTAATAATCGTATATCATAAAAGAGTACTTCTGTTCACCAGATCACCTTATTCGCCTTCTGTTGCCACGTCGGTATTGTAAAAGGAGAAGTGAGATCGGGAAGGCGAGCGGCAACTGTCGGCGGAGCACTCTTTGTAAAAGAGAGAGCCGGAGAGAGATATCAACGTTTCTTTCCTAGCCGTTGGTCCGCAATTTGACCGCTATTGCGCGGAATTGGCGGCGATCAAAGAGTTCTAGGTTTCTTTCCCGACATGGTATTCCGAAAAAAGTATATCGTGTGAGAAGATTACAGTAATAATAGTGCCACTAATAATCCCGCAGCCATTAGAACCAATTGTGACAGTGTGTATACATATATTTAGCAACAGTTTGTCACATCTTGGTTGAAAATGAAATAAAGAGTTGTATAGTTAGTGAAAGATTCAATCAGGCGAACACTTAAATTTGTGTGTTCGAAGTCAATGTTGTCTTTTAGTTTCGCCTTTTTTTGAATTTTTTATTTTAGGAATTTATTTCTGTTAGATTTGATGAGAATGAAATATTTTAACGAGTAGAAAAAAGATTGTCTTCGAAAACTCAAAGAAATCCGAAGTTTTGTTTTCAATTTGTGAAATCACATCTCTTTTGTTTTGATTTCCTCTCAAAACTCAAGAAAAAGCGTTAAAAATGATACAACCTCCGTTTTGTTACTGTTTAAATCAATCTCTCTATTCATTTTTTTTCAACAGAAAAGAAATCAAAAACTGATAATTCTGATCCGAATTTCAACGAATAATTGTGTTCTATCAGAGTTCAATTTCAACTTCATAAAATGTTTCCCATTTTGAAAGTAATCTTTGTCCTCAGTTATACCAACACTGTTTTCATAAGGCAATTGTTTTTCCCATTTTTCCATTTTCAATTTCATCAATTCTGTCCTAAAAGCATTTCGATTCTATTTTCGAGACTCTCTACTTTTAGTTTTTCTTGTTATCATGAGTCATTCTCTTCTTTCCTCCTCAGTAGATCATTGTCTGAGAGACATAAGGGACCAAACATGTGGTCGGGAGTCAAAAGGGTCAATTGTTTTTCTTCTAGATTACAAATAGGTCATGTTCATAGTTTTACTTTCAAAAACCTCATTACCGTATCCTCTCTATTCGTCACATTTTCCCATTACAACCACCCGTTCAGAACAGCCGCCGCATTCATCCATCTATCCATCCATCCGGCTGCCGTTTGTGGGCGGGATCCCTCATATGTCATTCTTTGTTCAGAAGATTCCTTCAGGGTCCTTCCATTCCCATCTTTACTTCTTCCCCCCGCGGGTGTGCTCATTCTTCCCACTCCTTTCCTTCTTCTTCTTCTTTCTTCGTCACTATTACACCGCGCCAGTTTCGGATGCTTCTCTCTCCTTTGCTCCTTCTTCTTCTTTTGCTGCTATCGCCCATATTGCTCTTCTTCTTTCGGGAGGGGACCTAACATATGTGTGTCTGCCGTAATAAGAGAGAAAGAGAAAAAGAAAGAGCACCAGACTCCAAATCAATCGATGCTTTTGTTTTCCAGAAAGAGAGAAGTCACATGAACTTCATCATCATCATCACATCTCATTCTTCTTCTTCTTCTTCTGATTGAAAGAGTGTTGAAAGTTTTCGTCTAGTTACAAGATGATCAATTAACAATCTACCGTATTCCATTCATTTTTTATTCACCTCCTCATACGATTCTTCTTTGTCGATTTGTCGTCGTCCCGTAAAAAGTTACCATACCAATACTGGTTTCCTCTTCTTCTTTTTCTTCCCGAACGTCCTTCTTTTCTCCTAACAACGCCGATCATTATTATATTCTTCTGCCCTCTTTCACCATCATTCCTTCATCATTTTTCTTCTTTTCAGACTAATAATGACAGAAGTCGAAGACTTTGCCCAACTTCTGCAGAAGCTTCAGAATTCAAGTCCTGCTCTTCCAGAAGGAACATCTTCTACTCCAACGCCTTCATCCTCAACTGGATTGCTTCCAAATGGAAAAAAGACTAAGGGACGTGTCAAGATTAAAATGGAATACATCAACAATAAACTCCGCCGTTATACTACATTCAGTAAGAGGAAAACGGGTATTATGAAGAAGGTTAGTTACCAAAACAGGCAGTAACATATTCTAAAACCAAATCATATTTCAGGCTTTTGAACTTTCGACACTGACGGGTACTCAAGTAATGCTTCTAGTCGCATCGGAAACTGGTCACGTGTACACGTATGCCACCAAAAAACTTCGTCCAATGATAGATTCTGAAACTGGAAAAGCTATGATCCAATCATGTTTGAATGCTCCAGGCGGAGAAGGTCCAGATGTCCAACCGAGTCGAACCGAGTTCACTTTTGATTCTGGAAATGGTGGAAATGGAATGCGTAAACGGAAAACACTGACTGATGTTATGTCAGCCGAGTCCAGCAACAACAGCCCATCGGTGAGTTTAGGAAAACGAATCTTCCTATTACAACGTGCGTCAGCCGACGGCCCGATTGAAGAGAAACGGCACTAAAATGGCTTCAAATATCCTTCGGAAAGGGGGGAGAAGAACTACGGGAAGAAGGAAATTTCTGTTAGTGTAATGTGTTTGGTGTGTACGACTTTGGTTACATTTTCTCACTAATGGACAGATAGGTTGTCTTCTTCTGATGACTAACTGATTGCTCACTTTACATCATACATAGGCTCATAGAGGGAGAGAAGGAAATTGAGATGATGAAAGGGAAATAAAGAACCCAAATATGGTAAAAGACAGAACCCATTATTGACAGATCAGTTTACAATCCAATTGATGTCTTATTTTCAGATGGCTGGTTTCTCCCCATTCCTACCTTCAATGGCCCCTTTGTTTTCTACATTCGGAGAGGATGATTATCACAATGAAGAAAGTGGAGATGACTCAGATTCAGAAGAAGCTGCAAGTGATATCAAGGAAGAAGATCAAGGATCTCCGACTATGGTCAAACAAGAAATGATTGAAACTGATAGTGTGACTGCTGCTCTCCAACAGACGATAAAAGAAGCAATGAAACAAGCCGCATCGAACAGACAAGCTGCAAAGAAAGCCAAAATTACGAGTTCCCCTCCAAGTAATCAGAAAACATTCTTGAATCCGTTCCTTCTTCAAGGCGAGTTTTTCTATTTCATTTTTTTCTTTTTAGTTCTTGTGTTTTTTCATTATAACTCATTCTAATTCAGTTATTTTTCAGGCGGTGCAAACGCTTCGAATCTTCTCGCCGCTGCTGCAAAACAAGGAGATGATGCCGGAAGTTTGGCTTCAAATCCTTTTCTTTCAATGGGATTGAACTTACAACAACTCATCGAATCAGCTGCACTTGCCTCTTCAAGTGAATAATTATTCCATTTTTAGTATTTCATGACATCATGACATCCTGTTTGTTCTCTTTAAAACCCCTTTACAACAATTCCGTCTTGCAAAGACCACGATCTTGTCAACATCTGAAAATCCCCTCCCTCCCTTTTTTTAGCTTTCATCCATTCAATACGTTCATTATTCTTTTTAAATTGTTCATTTCTTGTCCCGGATAAACTTCAATCACATTATAGATTTGCAGCTTTTTTTCTTCAATTTTCAGATAGACACTGATTTGGAATTTAGGAATTCATTTTTCCATTGATATATGAACTCATAAAGGTAAACAAAACATTCAAATAAAATGAAAATGGCTAATAGTTTATGTTTCAAATGACCATCCATAAACAACACTTTCATCTAGTTTAGGAAATTGATTTCTGTTTATGGGTTCATTTCAAAGAAACTCTGAAGCTGTGAGAATCAAGTAAAAGTATCTAATAACCTTTCATTTTGTCACTGTAGGCTGCTCACAATGATTTGTTTCATGAATTATTTATTAAAGTATCGATCACTGGAATAAGACGAAAACTTATTTAGAAATAAATACTGGAAATAGCAAAGAAATATGTGAATATAGAAAACAAATCCGATGATTTTCGATTTTCTTTCTTCAGATAATATTCATTCGTATCTCTTATATCCTTCCAAATATCCTCCGACTCAACATCTTTTTCGTCAAGCCCGTATCCATCTATATTAAAATTAATTGGTTTCTTAGTCGATTCCTTTTCGATTGAAATTTGACTTTTTGGAATCATTGATGTAGATGTTATTCTGTTTTCTGTTGTATTTTCTTCAGGAAGGACGGCTATGGTGTTTGATATAGTTGTTGTTTCTTCTTTCGCTGCACAAACTCCAGATGAGTCACATATGACTTTCGAATATGACCCCAGATCAAAAAATACACATAATTGACAGTGATATTTATTTCGGCTGAAAACTAAAAATAGACTTTAATAAACCGAAGAAACCTACTGTTGGCCGTAAGTCCGATTACTGTCGCTTTACCAGATACATTTTTCAGAAGCGGACCTCCTCTAGCATCCAATGTGTAATAACTTGTCACACAAATCCATTGTTCTTTTTTCTTTTGTTCCTTGACCTTCAATTATTCAATTGTTTAAATTTCTTAGTAAGGATAGCTTACAGTTGTTGTATTATGAAATAATTCCCAGTCGGCTCCAGTATTATTAAATCCATATGTATCGACAGTCTCACCAACAATGATTGGAACTTTTTCTGACGAAAGAAATGTTTTCACATGAAATTAAATAAACAGTTACCATCACTCAAACAGGGAAAGTTTACGTTCGTTTGGTTGTCATTTAATTCAATTAACAACATTGCCGACACGCCATCGAAATCATTTTCAGGTTCTCGACCGATCAGTTTTGCCTTAATCAAACAGATAAAATGATCTGCAGTTATAACATCTTCTACAACTAAATTAATTAATATTCTGTTTGAGTCCATCACCCTAAAACTCCAATTTGTCCTATGTCATTCAAAAAGAGAAAACGATAAGTTTTCTATAAACTCGCTTCAAACAAACACCGTTCCAGCTTCTATTTAGATAACTAAATTCCCATTTCCCTCACCGATTTTATCATTTTGACACAATCGTTTCCACAACCTTCTCCCAATTGAACACTCAAACGGTCTCTCACATCATTAGGTACATCCTGTGGAAATTTAGAACTGTAAAAGACAGATTACAGAAAAAAAAACTGAATTTTCATAATACTCTTTGTCCCACGGATTTCCGCCGAAACGCCATTCCAGATTCTTCGTTAAAACCGAATGAGCAGAAGTGAGAATATGTCTGTTTGAAATGAAGAAACCCATTGTTGGATAAGGCTCTGTAACATCTGAAAACGAAACAAATGAGAATTCCTTTCTAAACTTATTTCATCTTACTTTTAGTTTCTACTTTGACCAACCCATCTTTTTCCGAGAATGTAAGGTTCTTACCATCTTGATAATCCATTTCTGCAGAGAATTATTCACTTTCAATTTTATTCCAATCCCTCACTTAGTCCCAGTTTTCCACACGACTCCAGTCGTTTTAAGTTTTCTTCTGGCGTCAGATTTATGCATTCGATTACAATTATGACAGGAAATAAGATAATTAGTTGAAAACGCATTGCTATTTATCAGAGAATAAAAATAAATTATTGATTTCAGATCAGAAAAAAACATTGGAATTCAATCAAATAATGTGTGCGTGGAAGGTCACGGGAAAATGTAGACACTTATTTGGCATTTAGGAATTTATTTTTCTACGTGCATTGATATACGAACTCATAAAGGTAAACAAAACATTCGAAAAAAGGCAAAATGAGGAATCGTTTATGTTTCAAATGACTATCCATAAACAAGACTTTGATCTAGTTTAGGAAATTGATTTCAGTTTATGGGTTCATTTCAAAGAAACTCTGAACAGCGGGAATCAATTGAAAGTATCAAAGAATCCTCCATTTTTTAATTGCAAAACGTTCGAAATTCAAAGCAAACAATTTATTATTGAGTGAGATCAAATCAAAGTTCCTGTCTTCTTTCTTCGAATTCTTCTCTACTTGTTATAATATATGAATGTTTTTCTCTTTCAAGATACTCTTCATACTCTTCGTCATCCAGATCTTCATCATGAATGTCGGTTTCGCACTCTTCAAATTCATCGTCTTCAAGTTCAGATACGAACTCTTTTTTCTCCTCATTCCGTTGTTCTGAAATATAGAAAATATAAATTATTTCAGAAAATGTTGTTTCTCACCAATTGAATTCTGAGAAGACATTGATTCCGTCATCTCAATTGATTTCACACAAATAATCATGATAATTGTCAGAAGACAGATCGATTGGAATCTCATTTTTTATTCAGAGAACTATGGAAGAGACTTCCGAGAAAAATTAAAACGTTCACGTGGAACTATTTTTTAAAATCAGATGTTAGAGCAGGGAAACACGGAGAAAAGAAATCGTGAGGGAATATTTTTTATTTTTTTTCTTTTTGGTTTATGAAACAGATAGTGTTTTTCTCGCCAACTTCCAATCATTTGATTCATGGAATTATTTATTAAAATATCGAAAACTGGGTGAAGACGAAAACGTATTTAAGAATAAATACTAGAAAGAGCGAAGAAATATGTAATTAGAGAAAACAAATTCGATGATTTTCGATTGTTTTTCCTCAGATAATATTCATTTGTATCTCTTATATCCTTCCAAATATCCTCCGATTCAACATCTTTTTCGTCAAGCCCGTATCCATCTATATTTAAGTTAATTGGTTTCTTAGTTGATTCCTTATCGTTTGCTGTTTGACTGTTTGGAATCTTCGATGAAGATGTTTTTCTGTTTTCTGTTGTATTTTCTTCAGAAGGGACGGTTATGGTGTTTGAAATAGTTGTTGTTTCTTCTTTCGCTGCACAAACTCCAGATGAGTCACATATGACTTTCGAATATGATCCCAAATCAAAAAAATACACATAATTTTCGGGCTTATCTATTTCAGCTGAAAACTAAAGATAGACTTCAATCAACAAAAGAAACCTACTGTTGGCCGTAAGTCCGATTACTGTCGCTTTACCAGATACATTTTTCAGAAGCGGACCTCCTCTAGCATCCAATGTATAATAGCTTGGCACACAAACCCATTGTTCTGTTTTCATATATTCCTTGACCTTCAATTATTCAATTATTCTCATTTTTAGTGTCGATAGGTTACAAATGTTCTATGATGAAAAAATTCCCAGTCGACACCCGTATGATTGAATCCATATGCATCAACAGTCTCATCAACTATGATTGGAACTTTTTCTGACGAAAGAAAAGTTTTCACATAAAATTAAATAAACAGTTACCATCACTCAAACAGGGAAAGTTTACGTTCGCTTGGTTGTCTTTCAACTCAATTAACAACATTGCCGACACGCCATTGAAATCATCTTTTTTTCGACCGATCAGTTTGGCCTTAAACAGAAAAAATCATTTGCAGTCTCAACATCTTCTATAACTAAATTTATTTTTTTTGTTTCAGTCCATCACCCTAAAACTCCAATTTTTCCTATGTGATTCAAAACGAGAAAACGATAAGTTTTCTATATAAACTCGGGACAAACAAACACCATTTTTAGTACACTTGTATATACACAAAAGGGGGCTTTTGGCACGACGATCATATCGGGGAGTACCAGTTCACGCATTAGGGATTTAACAACACGTACTATTAATTTTATTTGTTTTTCCTGGTGAAACTATTTTTTGGATACAATTTTATACCGAAATACGTGCTAGTTTCATTTCTAAAATGAGAAAATTTTCCAATGTAGTAAATAACTTTTAGAAAGACTCTCACGTGTCCCCGTACCACAAAATTTCCCTACCAAAGCTTCGTACCAAAAGCCCCGTGCCAAAAGCCCCCAATTGTGTAGATACAGGCGCGCCCATTTTTATATAGATAACTAAATTCCCATTTTCCTGACCGATATTATTCTTTTGGCACAATCGTTTCCACAACCGTCTCCCAATTGAACCCTCAAACGGCCTCTCACATCATTAGGTACAACTTGTGGAAATCCAGAACTGTAAAAGACAGATTACAGAAAAAAACTGAATTTTCATAATACTTTTTGTCCCACGGATTTCCGCCAAAACGCCATTCCAGATTCTTCGTTAAAACCGAATGAGCAGAAGTGAGAATATGTCTTTTCGAAATGAAGAAACCCATTGTTGGATAAGGCTCTGTAACATCTGAAAACGAAAAAAAAAGGATTCACTTCTAAACCAATTTTGTCTCACTTATGGTTTCCACTTTGACCAACCCATCTTTTTCCGAAAATGTAAGATTTTTACCATCTTGATTATCCATTTCTGCAAAGAATTTGAATTCGTTTTAAATTTTATTTCAGTTCCTCACGGAGTCCCAGTTTTCCACACGAATTCAGTCGTTCTAAGTTTTCTTCTGGCGTCAGATTTATGCATTCGATTACAATTATGATAGGAAATAAGATAATTGGTTGAAAACGCATTCCTATTTATCAGAGAATAAAAATAAATTATTGATTTCAGATCAGGAGTAAACTGGAATTCAATCGAAACATGTGTGCGTGGAAGGTCACGGGAAAATGAAATTTTGGATTTTAATGTGATTTTTGAGTTCTTAGTGTCAAAGTTTAAAATCCAGAATTTCCTTTCACTATGTAGTATATGATCGTTCAGTAAAAAAACTTCAGAAATTCTCAGTTTTTTATATTTCATCTTTTGAACTTAGAAAACATGTAAGCTCACATTCGAGAGATTGCTTCTATCCCTTTGCTTGATTATTCGACTATTCAACAATCAATTTTTCACTAAATGCGACGAAGTTTAACCCAAAAATATCGAGATCAAGTCTGAAGATTACCCAGGTTGTTTTCCTCAAGGCTCCACAAGTTCTAGATACGACTTGACCAACACTTGCATGAAAATGTGCGCCTGTGACAGTCTTATTCCAAACATGTGAAACGAACGTTCAAAATTTGTGCCAAACTCAAGAAAAACAGCCGAGTATGTCACACACCCATTTAAATTGAAAGGACTCAATCAGTACTTGGTATGATATCTTAGGATGGTTATCAATACTGAAAGGGGAATTCATGACTCCATTTGTTTTGTGAACGTAGACACTATTAAATTATAAAAAGACCTTAAATGAAATTTCTATGGAAGGTTTGAAAATACACGTTTTGTTTTCCCTCCCAACCTGAGCTTTTGAAATCCTTCTGAATAGTTTAAACCTAAAGTGTACTTGATCGAAAACTTCTCGAAATCAACAATCTTTCGAAATCCAAAATGTTCTCTGAAAATTCCCAAATTTTCTTTAAAATCAAAAAATCCCGACCAGAACCGACTATTTATTGGAAAATGAACGCTAAAATCGAAATTCCGATCACTTCTAAAGTTGAAAATCGTTTTCTCTGTTCATTATATTCCATGAATTCTGGTTCCTCGACTACTTCCAAATAGTCATTATCGACTGTTTCATCCATTATTTTTTCATCTTTTGGATCCGGCAGAAGTTCGATTTTATCAACTTCCCTCGAACATATTCCCATTAATTTGCACATTTCTTTCATATATTCTTGAATAATATGAAATCGAATAAAATCGTTTTCATCTACATTCACTGAATAAAAAAGATGAAATGAGATAAATTGGGAACTCAATTTACTTATGGCAGCCACACCAATCAATCGATCAACATCGTATCGATCAGTTTTTACCAATGGAGAACCTCGACGGGATTCACAAGTCTCTCCTACCGTATAGAAATGCGCCGTGTTGTTCGTTGCACACTTTTTCACCTTCAATTATATGTTTATCACTCTAATAGAATGGCACTCATCGACTCGATTTCTTTCGATTCTTCTATCCATTCAAATCGTTGCATTCTTGGTTGAACTGTTTTGCTGATCACTGAAATTTTGTTTCCAGATTTTAATATTTGAAGTAATTACCATTTGGGAGGCAGACGAGAGGAATGGGGATCTCGTTTCGTTTAACTATGACCATTGTCAAAAAACCATCTGATTTACTTTCAAATTCACAGAAACGAAGAAAGACAACCTGTGAATGAAATTAGAAAAGGGAATTCGAAAAGAGAAATGAAACCTCAAGAGAAGTTCTCCATTTCCCTCGACTGTCCAAAATGTGAACATTCGTCCACTTGGTACGGGAGCTTGCAGTTTTATCTTGATTACAAATCGAATTATTCACCGCAGTTCCGTCGATTTTCCAATCCCATTTTAATGTGGTCTTACTGGAAATTAAATTTTCAGACGATGTGAAACAATGTTTTAGCATCCAACTTGAAGGAAAGGAACCATGAAGATGTAGTCAAAACATGATTCTGTGAAATGAAAACTGCGTTCGTCGTTATTAAGGGTGAATCTGAAATTGGAAATTATATCATGAAAATATATTAATTTCGCTATTTTCGGCTGAATCTCCTTTTCCTGTCTCAACAACGGATTCAAAGACAATGTCGCTTCAAATACCGTTCGAGACTTATCAGCCGTTGGATATCGACAATTCTTCGACTAGTTTTCTCTGGTTTCAAATAAGTTGAAAAAGAGATTTAGAATTTATATAATATCAAAACTAACATTTCGGTGTTTTTGACGAAGTCCTCATTGTAGATGTCATTGCCGGTAACTGTATAAATTATAATTATTGTTTTCTCTGTCTCTTTCGCTCCGCATCTCTCACCGCAGTCACTTCTACGGAAGACTGAGAACTGAATGTTGATGATGAATCAGAGAGATCTTGTGTAGTTGTTTCAACCGAAGTTGTGCTTATCATCGAACTGCTCGTTGTCGTTTCTTTCATTTTCTTTATTTCTTCTAATTTTTGTTCATATTCTTCGTCTTTATACAGAGAAGCAAGCCAGAGAGTTTCTCCTGAATCAAGTAAAAAATAATAGATTATCATTTCTTTCTCACCCACCTAATCGTTTCCCACATGACCCAAGTCTTATTTCATTTTCTCTATCAGTCAAACGAAATTTCATTTCATTGCAATTTATTCCGGAAAAGAAAACGATTAAGATTATGAAAATGTTCATTCTTTTTGTAGAAATGTTTGTTTTGAAATTGAATTTCTCTGTATTTCCTATTAATTTCACGGACACGTTTATCTTTTGATATCTTCTATTCTGAATTCTAATTATGATTTTAACTAGAGAACTGTTCTTTAAAAACTTTTTTTTTCTCAGTCACAACTAAAAACCTTCGAACTCTTCAGTTTCAAAGGCTGGAATGTCACCCTGTCAAACCCAGAGGTCACCCTTTCTCTCTCTCTTTAAGTTTTTAAAACTACAACTGAAATTCAATTTGTTTCCAACGAATCTCGAGAATCTGAGAAGCGATGGGTGTCGATTTGAGCACGAAAGTGTTGTGTCTGAAAGCGAGTGTAAGTTACGAATCTTCTCTATTGAATCAACAAAATCCTTTGATTTCATACATTTCAGTTCCATTTTCTCATCATTTCCAACCTTTTTTTCATTCTAACTCTCATTATTTCTGGAGCGGCAGCTTATACATAGTGACTCATTTCTTTTGAATAATGAATAGAAAACACCTCATTTCAGTTTAAATTGTCCGACAGAGTTCATGGGACAACCGTTTGAAGGAGAACCATTGAATACAATGAAAAACGAAATGATAATGAAAGCTCTCGGTGGATACGTAGTGATACCAGTAAGTCACTTGTAGTCAAACATTCTGATTCCCTAATGAAAGAGTGTTTTTCAGTTCGTCGTTTTATCGTTTTTGAGTGGATTCATTTCTTGTTTCAAGTATAGAGAATGGTTCGGTCTGTGTGCCTTCATAAGTGTAAGTTTTCATTCCGATTCATTGACTTTATTCCATTTACAGCTCGGTTTAACTTTTGCTTTCATGATTTACAATGCATTTGTTTTATTTTATTTGAAAATGAAGTATGTTTGGCCTCCATATCTGATAGCAGAAGCAAAAGAGCCTATTCCTTCACTTCCAATCACTGCTGAATTCATTTTCATTCATTTCACCAAAGGTATCATTCCGAATTGAATCAAAAAAGATCAAGTAAAAATTCAGTTCTCATTATGTCCATCACATTTGCAATGTTTTCTGCCGTTTCAATACTTTTTTATTGTACATTTGTTCTTGTTAATTTGAGGTTAGTTGTTGGTTTTTACCATCTTCTTATCATCAGATTTCGATTTTACAGTTTTCTGTACAAGTCTCCTACTAAACGTATTCCACGTCGCCGTCGACCAATCAGGAAACTTGAAGAAGACGTTGAAGAAGAAGAAGAGGAAGAGGAAAATGAAAAAGAAAAAGGAGAAGAGGAAAAGAAATCAGAAATGAAGAAAACGGATGGAAGCAAAGAGAAGAGCCAAATCGATGTAACAAAGGATAAAACAATGACAGTAACGCCAACGAAACCATCCCCAATTTCGACATAATCACACTTCTAAAACTGTAATTATTGACTTATTACTTGTTTTATTTCCAAAAGAATTTTTATAAAAAACATGTTGAATACTTGGAAATCATATGAATAATTTGCCAAAAATGATTCGTTTATTAAAATTATGTTCCTTTCGTTCGTGTATACTTCAGACGTCTTGCGTTAAATCAAAACGCTAAAATTGCCTCGTTCACATTCAAATTGAAGAATGCGGTTTTCTGGACTCGTGGCTCACCTTTCACAATAATCCGAAAGAACTAATATTTTATCAAAATAAATGAAAAACGAGTAAAAAACCAATAATCAAGAAATTTGCTGACTTTCGCTATCAGTTTCTTCAGTTTTCCTTTCCGAACTGCTCGAAGAAGTACTCGATTTAACGACATGAACCACATACAAATCTAGTTGTCTTGGAGGAGAACAAAAACTGAAATCATTTGAAGTTTGAAGATTCATAGGGTGGGAATCCTCAACCTCAATTTCATCAGAAACAAACCAATATAAATACCAGATGCAGCTGACAAATATCCATGTCCAAAGTATCCAAATTTCCCGACTGTTAAAATAGAAATAAGAGACAAAATGAGAAGTAACTCACATTTAAAGTGTTCGTAATTTTGCTTGTGTTGATCAGCAATATAGCTGATCAAATTGAGTGTTGTTATCGGAATAAACCATATTCCGTAGACAATCTGAAGATTGAATGAAGAAATGACTGGACTTCTATTTCAATTGCAGTTTATGAATTTGAAATTATGAACAAGAAGACTACTCTACTTTTTATTTATTTTCGGAAAGAAGATTACCTGTAGAATTGAAAGAATTCCGTACCAACATCGATTAGGACACAGAATCCATGAAAGAATGAAACCAGAGGTTAGAAACTGAATGAATAGATATCGAATTAGAAGAAAAACTCACATGAATCAAGAAATTATTCATGAACTTATCCCAAAAAGTTTCCCGAATTTCGTCGATTATATCTTCTGGCAGACCAACGCTTTAAAGAGACTCTTCTATTCATTTATAATCTGTTCCTTCTGACTTACTAATCAAAAAGTGCCAACAGAAAAAGTAAAGATAAACTGGCTCAAATTCCAGCGGCAACAAAGAAATGAGTCTAAAAAGAGAGAAAAATTAAACAGTTCTTTTATTATTATCAATACCAATGCCTTCATTCCCCAAATTTTTTGATTGAGATCAACATCACACATTTTACGAAAGAACACGAATTTAAATTATTTTCAATGAAATAAAATGTTTTTTTTTTGTGAATATGACGGTTTTGGGGGAACACGGTTATACAGAAAAAAGGTTTTTTGTTTCATATGACTTCGCAAAGTTCAATGACAGAGAAGAATCACTTCGCAAAATTCTTCGTTAGTACAGAAAACATAATTTTAAAATTTTTCTTTTATTGAAAATGAAATTATTGAACCGAATTAAATTGAACTTTTTATTGATCAGAGCAAACTTCAGTGATTCTATAAATACGATACGGCTCATTGACTTCAGCTTTTTTCGCTTTCATCTCCATCGAAATATCATGAAAGTGTTTCGTGTAACTGGTGAACGTGGAATTTTGAATGAATTCCATCTCCAACATTGCATTATTCTTGTTGTTGTATGGATCAGAGGGCAACACAACTGACGATCGAACTTGACATTTTTTAAGAACGTGCATCATTCCCCATAAACGATCTTTGAAATACCGATATCCATTTGTCCGTTCAACAGTGTAACATGGTTGGAAATATAGTTCATTGGCCAAAAGACTGACAATATTGTCTCTAAAATAGAAAATATTCGGCAGATCTGGAAGATGCAAATACCGTGCTGGATTGGCAATTGGTTGTGGAGTATTAAACATCGTCTGCCATTGTTCATGGAAGTAAAATGAGAATTGATTTTTGTCCGATAAATCGTATTTCGTTTCCTAAACTCCTTAGTTTTCTTGTGTTGATTCTATTCTGATGATACCTCCGTATGAATGGAAGCAATCATCGTTGAAGCGATGAACAACAGAAAAGTAGAACATCTAAAGGCCTTCATTATCTCTTTTGGAAGAGAAAACTGAAATTATGTAATCTGATTCGAGGGAACATTTGTTGACATGTGTTATTCGTGGAACAGATGGAGAAGTTCACGCTTTTGAAGAAAATATAAGTTTTCTTGAATTGTGAAAGTATGCTGAACACGCAAATGAGATTACAGATATTTATTGAAATTTCGACAAAAAATCAGTTCAACTGATGATACAATGATCTTTTTGTTGTTTTCGAGCACTCTTGATCTTCTCAATATCTTTCGGTTCAACACCACTGTATCCTCTACTTGATGGCATTGATTGTCTTCAAATTTATATATTTAATTAGTTCTTTCATAACGAGCTCACCGTCTTTTTCTCAATTCAAACCCTTGAATATTCAAATTAGGTCTTGTCCGAAGAAGTATTTCATGAAAACAAGCTTTGACTTCTTCTTCTTTCAATGCACAACATTCCATATCTGATTTCGAAGCACAACACGAAAGACATGGCTGATCTGTTTTATTTGCGACGAGGAGTATTGGAACCTGAATTATTGTTTTATTTAAAGACAAGAATAGGAGAAACGATTCTCTGATCGCTCACACTTTTTCCACGTCTCGCATGAATATCAGCCACTGTTATGAGTGCTTCTTCGAGTGAAGAGGCATCATCAGAAGCAAATACAACCTAGCATCAAATGAAAATACAGATTTCATTCAACGTTTGATACTTACGAGAAAAGCGTCAGCAGTTCCAATATAAAGATTCTTCATTCCAATAAAATCTCTTGATCCACTTGAATCAATTATCTGAACCATTAGAACTCTTCCTTCTTCAATTTCATATTCAATCCAATTGAATTCTTCAACTGTTGGTCGATAGTCTTCCACAAATTTATGCCATAGAAACTGAGAAACCATTGCTGATTTTCCAACCTACAAATCTTCATCTGAACACTAATCTCTTCAAGAACACTTACTCTCTCGGCGCCCAAAACAGCTACAGTAACCTTGTTTTGACGGCGTTCGCCACGTGGCTTCGCATCTCGACGACCGACACTTTTACTGCGATTCATCTGAAAATTATTATTTCCGATGAGAGAAAAATTATAATGTAGAATCAAAAGTTTGATAAAGAGTTAGAAAATATCGTTTTCTACTGAAAATTGCTCACTTTTTCGAACGAAAAGTTCTCGTGACTGGATGAATTTCTCACGAAAAGCAAAAGGTTTGTTGGTGGGAGATACCCGTTTTTCTCCTTCTCTCTTTTATAATTACTCATTTCCTCTTCTTTTTCATTTCTTCATTCTAATATTTTGTTGTTTTTCCTTTTTTGTTGGTTTGTGTTTCTCTATTCAATTGGTTTTTGATATTTTAGAACTTGTGGGGAAAAGTTGAAAGAAAAGGTGAACTCATATCCAATTAGGGAATGTACTTTGAACAAAAAAGAGTTTTTAGTTAAGTTCATAACTTCTTTGAAGAAAAGCTTGAGTGAAAGAAGAGGGAGAAGAAGAAGTGAGAAGAAAGGAAAGTGAGGAAAGAAGGCACCAATTAACTTTGACACTCTTAGACATCTGTCAAAAATATTCTTCTCACTTTTCCGATCGTTCACTTGTTCCTTTCCTTTGAATCTTCAACGGATATGTATCTCTACAAGAAGATGTCAGAGAATTCTCAGATTTCCTAGACGAATGAATTCTGTTTTTGATTCCTGAATAATCAGAAGAACAGTTTACGAAAAGAAGGAAATCGAATGGTTTTTTGTTTTTGTTTCCATCGATATTTTTCTAATTTCTAACAATGTCTAATTTTAGAGATTTGATACAAGCATGAGACTGAGAAAAAAGAAGGAAAAGTGAGAAAAGAATCGAGATTTGAGACAAAGATTTCTCGCCTTTTCTCTTCGTTTTCCTTCTTCTCAACTCGCCTGGAAAACGAAGAAGAAGAAGACGATGAAATGAGAAGAGAAAAGGAGAGGAAAACGAAGATCAAATTACTTTGGAAGGAGAAGCTCCTCCTCTGATGCTAAGCACTCCTTGTTAGTAAAAGAGAAAAGACATCGAGCTGCGAAGCATGAATATTGTTAATTTTCGCTTCTCCTTCTTTTTTAGTATTTGAATCAAAATAGTGAATGAATCCTGTAATAATCAAGAAAAGGTTTCCAAACTTCGCTTTTCTCTTCTTCTGATTCCAAACTTCGCTTTTCTCTTCTTCTGATTCCAGAAAATCACTAGAAGTGAATAGTGGATGAGTCAAGAAAAGAACCAAGTCGTGAGAAAAGAAAAATTCAAATCCACTGAAAAGCTGGAAAAATCCTAGCGATTAAAACGTCGACGAACGAAAAGTTGAAAAAAAACAACATATTCTGAAAATGTTTGGATTGGGACAAAAAAACACAAGAATGCTCCTTTTGAAAACATTTTTTAAAAAACAGAATAATCAATCGGCATATCCAAATCATCGATAACAGAAACATTTCAAAAAAGTTCGTCCAGAATGTTCTGTGTAGACTGAACTGAATTATATGAATTCTTAATAGAATAAGAAAAAAATTGTGAAGAGAGCAGGTGAAACGTTGATCCTATTCATAGAATTTTTCGAGTTTTACGTCAAGAAAGTATGAAATTAGAAACAAAAAGAATAACTCCTCCTACCGTAATCCTTTGAAAAGAGACAAGATTCATCGTCATCCAGAGACTTTCTTTTTCCATTTTGGTTTTCTTTTTGTTTTCTCTGGAGTCTCTCACCTTTTCAAACTATTCCTTAACTACTATTTTCCAGTTAATATTTTATGTGTAAGAAGGAAAAAACGAATATATTCGGTGGTCTCTGACTACGACAAGAAGGCTTTTTTGGAAGAAAAAGAGAGCAAATTGTGAATGTGCCGCCCGTTTTAGCGGCTGAATAGCTAAATGACGTGGCTACACGCGACAACAGGATATCCGTTGAAACTATGTTTTTGTCTTTCTTAATTTTCTTTTGTCTTTTTTTTCAGAAATCTGTTTATATCGTCTCGTTTTTGCAATGGAACGGGCGTTAAAATGAAAGAGTAATAAAGAAGATGCGACATTCTCTTGGACAAGAACTTGGAAAAACAAATAACGTTATGAAAAAAGAATGATTTTGATGGTTGTTCGTGTATTCGAACAAAACGAATGAATATGCAAAAAAGAACAAAACGATCACAAGTCAATCGATACAATGCATGAAAAGACACCATTCGAGAGCCAAATCGACAATTTTATGATGGATTTCACAACAATAACCATTCGACTTTATTTGTGGAAATGCGTTTGAGTGGTTTTGTTTTTGATTTGAAAGCAGTTTATTGAAAGGAGAATCCGAAAGAAAACCATTATAAGTTACAGTTTATGGAAGTGCAATTTGAACAGAATTCTCGATCATTACTTTTTTTTCTTGGTGGATTATCAAGAAAATTTAAAACTTCTTCTCGAATGAATTCTTCTCATTCAGAAATATAAAAAGAGTGCTATACAAATAGCGATTGAAAATAACGGCTGACTTCTCGGAGCAGCTAGAGGCTCATAAAAGTGTCTTCCATCGAATTCATTACATAATGGCTCGCGACAGCATCGAGTGCACTCTGTATGAAAGAGTCCGTATCCGTGTTGTTCACATCCTTGTTCACAGCTTTCAGCACAATCTCGTTCTACTTCAATGAAAAATCCATTTAGATTTGTCACTGTCGTCTGTAATTAAAACTATGCTTCGTCCATAATTAGTATGGAATTTCAATGTTTTTGCCACTCAAATAAGGGATATTTCCGAATGAGAATTATATTCTGACCCTTAGGTTCGTTGATTTCATACCACACAATACTTCTCCGAAGGCGTGCACGTCCTTCTCAAATCTGGTCTCGACAAGAATTTTAAATGATTCATACAGTCTGGTTCATGCTTCACTCCTTCCGATACATCTTTGTTTTTTCTTGAATGAACACAATAATTACATTGAAGAGGTTCGTTCTGAAAATGATGAATTCGGATTACTGGTAATATTCTGACACTCTGAATTCGATCGTTTCCATCTAGAAACTCACTGAAAAACTATCGAAATCTGTTGAATCTTGACCCATTGATGGAACAAAAATGCAAAGAATTTGGTGAATAAATATGTACATCATCGGAAAAGAGAACGAAAAAGAGGAAAGAAACGGCAAAAAGGAACCAAAATAATGGCAGTTCAGTTGAGGTCCACCTGCCTATTTGTCCATTTGTCCCACTCGTCGCTTTGTGTTTCCGGTTGGTTCCACACATAACCTTTCATTATATTTTTACGATCAGAACATTGAAAAATGGAAGATTTATTGTACACCCGGCATATGTTTTTTAATAAGCAACGTCATTATTCTGTACCAGAAAGTTTCAACCTAAGACAACAGTATTTTGTGAAATTAGATTACATGTTATTTATGATACAATATTAATGAAATCCTCTTCAGAATTCAGCATTTAAATCGAATTCGCTATTATCGAATAGTGCGGTGACCGTATTTTTTGAAGATTGCCCGTCTTCGAAGTTTTCAATTTTCGTTTTGTTTTCTTGTGTTTCTTCATCTTTTGCCTTATCTATGAACCTCTTCGTTTGTTCCGAATACCAGTACCACTCTCGGTTGGTGAATTGTTTCTGAAAAAAATCATGGTATTTAAGGCGTTGAACATAGACTTTGCACTTACAGTAAGCCTTTCGGATTCAGCATGCTCGATGACGATTTTTTGACGTAAATCTTCAGTCTGTAAGACAAATCATAAATATTCATAACATACTTTTTGTGGGTGTCACATCTATGAAATTAAAATGTGATTGGAATAAAATGTATGAACTTTTAAAAATTTTGTTTCAGAAGATTACTCGTTGCTGAAGTTGTTTTAGTTTAAATTGGTTGTTTTTAGAGTAAAAACTAACTGGAAAACTAGGTTTGAAGCATATCGAGTAACGGCATGCCGATCAAATAAAATATAAAAACAGTACTCAATTTAACGTATTTCTGTCATAATTTACGAACCATCTCTTTGTATCTCTCGGCATTTTGATTGTTCTCGATGAATTGTTCCATTTCTTTCAAAAGCCGCTTATAACTATCAGATAATGGAGGTTTTGGGATTTCTGGTGCATAAATGTTCACATCAAATATTGGAATTTCCACCTCAATCCCGTCCGGTACAAAAATTCGTCGTATGGCAATAAGCCTGGGTTCTTCTTCGGCAATGCATGTAAGGGATGGAATGAATTGGAGAGATGTGGACGGAGATCTGGTTCGATTCTCGTAGTTCGGTGGCATTTTCGATAGTATGAAAGAAAGAGAGCTAGACAGTACTGCACTGACCCGATGTGTATTGAATGAGTCAGCAGCCACTCGAAATAATGAAACGCGGACACCTGGCTGAAAATGTGCAACATGTCATTAATATTAGCAGGTCTATAAAATCAATATTTATCTTGCTTGTAGACAAGATGTCGTGTCAGAAGAAGAAAGACTAGAATGAATTGACGCTATTCACTAGTAAAGTTATTAGGAATTGTAATGAGACAGAGAGTAAGAAAGTAAAATCTTATTAAAAGAAAGTAATCGGGTGCAATACATTTTTAGGGATAAAAGAAAGTTCAGTCTGCTCCATCTAATGTCGTAGTATGGGTGATGGATGCTCAAGTCCGGCACCAAACATTCGATTCATGTGGTCTCGGCGGCTGAAGTCAACCTGGAAAAAAATCTAATTGCGCACAGAAAATATAGACACTATGAAAAGGATTGATTAAAAACCAACACTGATAATTGGGGTACTTGTGACAATCTTTGAAGTTGATTGATCTAACAAGCTCAAAGGAAAGTCGTGACTAGACTTTCGATTCACACCAGGAGGAGGTCGCACTCGTGCCGATTTTGTGATTGGTGGTTCCGTTCGAGTATGAGATTGTCGAGAAATTAGAGTTCCTGTTTTCATAGATTTGTCGTTCCGTAAATCTTGCAATATAGCTGTCAACCGTTTCCTCTCCTCTTTAGCAGCTATCAATCGTGCATTATCATCAGAAAACGATTTCTTCCGCTTTTCGATCTCACGTGTCATTTTTGTCTGCCTGTTTCGAGCTTCGTTATACTTCTCTGTTTCTTTCTTCATCTGAAATCTGAACTGTTTTGCTGTCTCGTATCAGTACACGCCTCTGAATTTTTAAACTTCATATAAATTTCTCGTTGTTTTGCTTGGAATGTGGCAACTTGCTTCAATTCGTTGATGAGATCTGTGGCAACCTGCCTTGGATCTTTGAACAGTTCCTGAATTGCCAATATTAGGGTTGTTTCAAGTATTTCTTTACCATTAATTCTGGTCGCAGCGACTTGTTAATTTCATCTACTTTAAGCTGTTTTTTACACAAGTAACATTGAGATTCTTTTGCTGCAAACAAACATAGATTTTGAAACTTTTCCATCTCTTCATTTACTGATTTCACTCACCTTTTTCGACACAGCTCTGACAAAATATATGCCCACATGCTGTCAAATACATTTTTGTCGAATTGGGTTTGACTCCACAGTTATTGCATTGAACCCAATCCATTTCACTGTTAAATACTGTGTAAGAAAATTTTAAAATTCAACCTTTCTGATTTATTCTGACTAACTGTAACGAACACCGTAACTTTTCAAAGGCACATTTTAATTTTCTTCGAGGTCTCGCCGAGAAAAACAGTTGATGCCGCGAAATGGAGAATCTTTTTTTTAAAGTTGTTCGGAGAATTCGCTGCAATTTTTCTCACTCCTTGTTTAGACTTTAGAACACTGCAATCATGCGGGGAGAGCAGCTATTCGAAGACTATGACCCAGATATGGAAGACATTTTTGGGCATAAAAATACCGTAAGTGTTATTTTTCAAGAAAGACATGAAATTTTCTGAAGATGGCACCCAGGCGGATCAATGTCACACAGGAACAAAAAACTGATCCTTTGCGAAAGCCAAAAGTGGAACTCCAAGGCATCTTGGTAGCAGAAAAGCAACCAATCACTGCAAAAGACATTGAAAGACGGATGATGTAAGGAGCCGTTTAAAATGAAAAAAATTGTTTTCGCTTACAGGAGTGAATATGGGCAATCTTTGGATCCCAAAAAATACGGTTGTAATACTATGGATGACCTTCTCCAGGCGTGTTCAGATACCGTCGTGCATCAAAAACGCCGTGATGGTGTTCATGTATATATGGCTAAAGTTAACGAAGCAAACCAAGATATTGTCGAAATGGTTCAGCAGCAGGTTACTGGGAATGAAGCTAAGCGTGGTCCCCGCTCTTTTTTATCGTCAGGTTTTTCAAGACCTTATGGAAGCCATGGAGCATCTTTCCGTAATTATAAAATTACTAAAGTTTCGGATGATGTTTCTTGCGCGAAAGGAACAGTTGAACAGTACGTTGAAACCAAGCTGCTGTTTCTACATGTATGTTATTCAGGTTTAAAGCCAGAAACAAGTTGGGACCTGCAAAAACAAAAAGGCGAATTCAAAATTTAGCTGATTTATTGAATGAATGTCGTGATGAAATTGGCAACCAGCACCCTGAAGAACCCAATCGTAAAATTGTCACATTGGGAGCTCTTGCAGAAAAGTTCAAACAAGTATATGGTTTACCAGCATGGGGCAAAAACATGACAGAAAGGTGAATCATGCTGTTTTTGTTTTATTGTTTTTTTTTTCAGTTTCAATATTTGAGTTGATTCACTGAAATTTTTTTAGCGAACTTCATAAACAACTTGATGTACCAGAGTTCGCCGGAGTGTTAAAGTTTTGGCAAATGTACAAAGACGGAGATGTTTTAGTTGAAACTAACAATCAAGAAAATACGGCTATTGACAAAAAGGAGAAGATATCGGTTCAATCACTTTTCGATGAAACAATGAAGCCGGAAATTATTCATGTAAAATCAGAAGATCAACAGGTCGTTAACGCAACACTGCAAGACGAGAATGGACCACAGGGTATGGGAAGTATTAAACATTGGTCAATGTCTGAACATTTATTAATAAATCGTTTGCTTTTTGCGAATAGAATATTTCTAATCTCATAATTGTTGAAATCAAGCAAACTATTTGTTTCTTAATTGATCTCCAACGCATCTCTGACTCTTAAAACAATAATAGTCGTGTTCTAACTGAATTTCGAATTTCTCATCGTTATTAATATTTCGTTTTCAGAAGAAGCTTCTGTTGATCTATCGTTCAATCAATCTATTGGTACTCGCCCTTTATCGAGTGCAGACAGTTCAACATTGTGCGTATAGTGGTATAAGTTATCTAATAATCATTCCGCATGAGCTCATCAATCACGAGGGATATTATAACATTATAGTTTTTATTCAAAAAACTATAATTATTATCTATTAGAACGAAGATGTTTGAGAAAGCTCCAACTGCCAATAAAATTTTTCAGTAATACAATTCTTTCAGAGAAGACTTCAGTAGTATGGACGGTGGTTCTTCAAACGCAAGTGTCAGTTTCGATTGATCAGTCTGAATTGAAAAATTTTCTTTTCCAGGTGCTGATAACCAATGCTCCTGACGATGGATTTTTCGAATCTGGACCAGGATTTGGAGGAAACCAACAAACTAGACAGACGCAATCTGCTGCTATTTCTCGTAACGAGTCTGCTAATACGGCTCAGCGCTTTGGAAGTTGTTCTTCCCGAACGGATGTAAATGCGTTGGACCAACAGTCTCGTGGTGGTTCTTCTATCGTCTCGCAGAACGGAAGTCAACAAGGTTCGCAGAACGGAAGTCAACGAGGTTCGCAGAATGGAAGTCAACGAGGTTTGCAGAATGGAAGTCAACGAGGTTCAGTTATATGTTAATGTCACAAAGATATGATGTTCAGTTTTCACATTCAAAATGCAGAAAAACATACGGAATTCAACAGCTACCAATTTCATTTCATATTTAAAAAACACGACCAAAATTGTTTTCGTGTTAGTACTTCTTTGTAGCCGAGTTATCTCGAAAACTATTTCACATTCGTCTTTTGCCAAATATCAGGTTGAGTCAAAATTATTGTACCACTTTCGAAAAAAATTCAAGTCATGATTTTTTCGTTTCTTCCGAATATCTGTCAGTATATTCTGTATCACAACAATGGACACCCAACTGACAACCGATGTGAAAAAAAACATGAAGCATTTCGATAGCTTCTCAAAGATTCTAGGCAAAACAGAACATGTGGTACAATAATTTTGACTCAACCTGATATTAGGATGAGTGGACCACAAAGTTCATATAAATTTTATTTGAATGCTTTTCACAGATAGAAATAACTGATTTTTACAGGCGAAACAAAACCTCAAATATCGACAAATCCATCTGTGCTCAACTCTGCTGTCGGTTCTCGAACGATTGCGCCGCAAAATCCGGCAAAAGTTCTTGCTGATTACATCAAGAGTCGTGGAAAAGCAAAATTCGATTCACTTCCTGAAGATGACAAATATATTGTCAACTTTAGAAGTGACATTTTCAAGATTCAGACAACGGTTCCTGGGGAAATAACGGTTCACCTCGTTGATCCCGCTGTTGATACAGCTACTTTGACAACTTCAATTGACCATCTCCGGGGACCAGTTGAAGCCGATTTCCGTTGGATGTCTGAAATGAACAGTCAATTGAAAAAAAATCGTCGTCATTATCTCAAACCTGTGATGTTCATCCCTCCTCGTGGTTTCTTGGCTGTGCTCAACAATCCAGATGAACAAGAAGTGGCCACTGATAAAATGGCGTTAATGGAAGACCTTTTGAAAGGTTCACTTAGCAGATCAGCTATAGAGCTTTCTCCTAAAGCGATTCGCCCCGGAATGGCTGCTGTTTACGTTTATCATCAGGGCCCAGAAGTTCGATATTATCGCGTCCTTATTGTTGGTGAAGCACACCAAGAAAAAGACATAATGGTCTTGCTTGTTGACCATATTGACCAGTATCTCGCAGATGTTAAATTTGAACAATTATTCGAATTGCCAGAAAAGATCAGCTTCAGGCATTATCTTCCAAATGTGGTCTATGCTGCATTATACGGTGTACAAGGTATGAGCCTGGAAGAACAACATATCTTATGGCGAAATGTTGATGATGAGGAACGGAAACAATTTGTTGTGGGATATATTTTTGAAGATGATTCGGTTGGTCTATTTAATTAGTAACTGATGTGTGATTTCCAATTTTAGAAAGTTTTGAGCGTTGATATGATTTGGTGCGATGAGAGTGGTCAACTAGAATGGCTATCTCGCATCGCTAGTCGGCGTGGTGCAATGGTTTCAACAGATACATATTCTTCTCATTTGGAAATTTCAGCCAAAGCTACCGCCGAATCTTTCGGAGCGGAATGCTTCATTGATTTCATTGACTATTCAGCTAAGCAAAATGTGCGCATACAATCAAACAGCAATGTTGACTGTGAGGATACCTATTAATCAAAGCTTTTTAATAATATTCATTCTAGATGACGAAAAGTCGGAGCCGGAAAATCAACATGTTTCCAATCACGAAGAAACTAATAATGGAACCGAGACTGATTTGAACCCAGAAAATCTAAACTTGTACGCATTTTTCAACAAGCTGATTGCTGATAAAAATCTGCTAGCTCTTGGAGGACTGGTTCAATTCGTTCGCAATGTCAAAGAAACGGTGGATAATACTGATGCATGGAACAATCTCTTCGACATCATGAACAATGAGTTACGTCGAAACAAAATCCGCCTTTAAATACATTTTTAATATATTTTATATCTGTTGCACGTTGTGTTCATACTTTGTGAACCTTCCACTTTTTATATTTGCTTGCCCCTCCGCCATCATCATTCTAAATTTTATCGAGAGCATTTATTTATTATGCCATCCGATGTTATAATTTAACAAAAAGGATTATTGAAGAATTGTTTTATATATGTTGTTCATTCTGAATTAGATGATTGCGCAGTTCCGCTTGAATGCATTCTTTCAGTTTAGTTAATTTTTACAACCTATGGTTTTCTTTTTTCTTTGGACGCATGACCGCGGCCTAGGAAACCGTCTGTGCAGTCAATCTAGTCCGCCGTAACAAATTCGAAAGTGTATTAGACGCGAGAAATTTTAGTTCCACCAAAGGTTAATTTAGTGTCGAATAAATGTTACGTTCATCAATTTCTTTCTGTCCAAAATGTAGTCAATTTCAATATAAGTTATCCTCACGATGTCACCATATTGTGCCTAGGTCTCTTGTCTTCACAGAAGTGTTTTTCGTTCTAAATATGGTATTTATATATCCTTTCGGTTCTCTAGTTGTAAGAAGTAAATCAATAATTTTTCATTTTTGCTCATTGAAATGTATGCAGCTCAGGTAATCGAATGAGTAACGAATTAACGTCATTAAATAGAGACTCCTTCCGGTAATTTTTACTCATTCGTGTTGCGCTTCAAGCTACTATTTATAGTAGTTAAAAACTGCTTTGCTTAGTTTCCTATTTTCAGATTCAAAAGTTTCAACAATGGTTCGTGTTATCATCAAAGGTGGTGTTTGGAAGAACACAGAGGTTTGCCATATGAACATGTCAAATTGAAAATGAAATCAATTCAGGATGAAATCCTTAAAGCCGCCATCATGAAATACGGAAAAAATCAATGGAGTCGAATCGCGTCACTGTTACATAGAAAATCGGCGAAACAATGCAAAGTAATTTCTAGTCTAGCTTGTGGTAAAACTCTGAAAACAACTTACAGGCTCGTTGGTTCGAGTGGTTGGATCCCGGAATCAAGAAAACGGAATGGTCACGTGAAGAAGATGAAAAGCTTCTTCATCTCGCAAAGTTGATGCCAACGCAATGGAGAACTATTGCTCCAATCGTCGGAAGAACGTCAGCCCAGTGTTTGGAGCGATATGAACATTTACTGGATGAAGCACAACGTAAAGCTGAAGGATTAGATGAGGAAGCAACTGAAGCTAGAAAGTTGAAACCAGGAGAGATTGATCCAACCCCTGAAACCAAACCAGCTCGACCAGATCCGATTGATATGGATGATGATGGTTAGTTGGCGGATAACTGTAGAGAACCTAAGATCCATCTTACAGAACTCGAAATGCTCTCGGAGGCTCGAGCTCGTCTTGCTAACACACAAGGAAAGAAAGCGAAGCGAAAGGCGCGAGAACGGCAACTTTCTGATGCTCGTCGACTCGCTTCTCTTCAGAAAAGACGTGAAATGCGAGCAGCTGGCTTAGCATTCGCCAGGAAGTTCAAACCTAAACGAAACCAAATTGATTATAGTGAAGAAGTTTGTTGATTGTTCTGGAAAAATACAGTTCTCACATTTTTCTTTCCAGATTCCTTTCGAAAAACACGTGCCTGCTGGTTTCCACGATCCATCAGAAGATAAATATGTCGTTGAAGATGCCAATCAACGTGCTATCGATGATCATCAAAAACCTCGAGGGCGCGAAATTGAAATGGAAATGAGACGAGAGGATCGTGAAAAGTTGAAGAAGCGCAAGGAGCAGGGAGAAGCTGATGCAGTGTTCAACATCAAGGAGAAAAAACGGTCGAAGTTGGTGCTCCCCGAACCACAAATTTCGGATCGTGAACTTGAGCAAATTGTTAAAATCGGACATGCATCTGACAGTGTTCGTCAATACATAGATGGAACTGCTACTAGTGGACTCCTAACTGATTATACTGAATCGGCAAGAGCGAATGCAGTAGCTGCAAGAACGATGAGAACTCCTATGCCAAAAGACACCATACAAATGGAAATTGAGAATATAATGGCTCTTCAAAACACGGAATCTGTTCTTAAAGGTGGTCTAAACGCTCCGCTTCATGAAACTGAACTTGGAAAAGGCGTTCTTCCAACACCAAAAGTTCTTGCAACTCCAAACACAGTTCTACATGCTATTGCAGCCACTCCTGGAACTCAGTCACAAATGCCAGGAGCTACTCCTGGGTTTGCTACTCCGGCTGGAAGTGTTTCTGCAACTCCATTCAGAGATCAAATGCGGATTAACGAGGAAATCGGCGGTTCTGCTTTAGAACAAAAATCTAATCTTAAGAGGGCCCTCGCAAGTTTGCCAACTCCAAAGAATGATTTCGAAATTGTCGGACCAGACGATGACGATGTTGAAGGAGTTGTAGACGATGACAAAGAACAAGAAGATGACGGATGGGTTGAAGATGCTTCTGAAAGAGCTGAAAAGCAAGCTAAGAAAAATGCCGAAATTCGCATACGGAACTTGAAAATGAGATCTCAAGTTATCCAAAGGTCACTTCCGAGACCATCAAAAGTTAATGAGCTGGCAACCAGACCAACGAACGCATCCGGCGACCTTCCTAAAGCTGATGATATGATCAAAGTTGAAATGAGCAAGCTTCTTGCTTGGGATGTCGATAAAAAACAACCAGATATTATTTATTCTCGTGAAGATCTAGATGCGGCTTCCGAGCTCATCAGAAGTGAAGCGGACGCAGGACCAGAGTTGAATGAAATGATGTGGAAAGTTGTAGAACAATGTACATCAGAAATGATTCTTAGCAAAGACAAATTCACACGTATTGCTATCCTCCCAAGAGAAGAACAGATGAAAGCATTAAATGATGAATTCCAAATGTATCGAGGATGGATGAACCAACGAGCTAAGAAGGCTGCAAAAGTAGAGAAAAAATTACGAGTCAAACTTGGTGGATATCAGGTAAGCTTATAGATAAATACTCTTTTCGTAGCACATGTCTCATGAATTGAATTAACAACCCCTCTCGACCACCGTATCATTTTCCCAGCCGCGAACTAATGTTTTCTTTTCAATACCTTTTTAATCCGCAACGGTCTTCTTTATTCAACAACACCCGCCCGTTTAATGATGATCTTTTCTCGGGGATACCAACGACCTGTTGGTTTTCTTCTATTCAATTCATTCTAACCTCTTGTTCTTTCAAACGCCTATCTTTTCGTTCCGTCTCGGGCTCCCCCCTGTGGTGTTGAAATGGGCAAGTGGTGAGTGATGTTTAAAAGGTTCGAAGAAAAAGAAGAGAGAGAGAGAGAGAGAGAGAAGGGTGTGGGTAGGGTCAGAATGAAGACATTACAGTAATTTATGACTCCGTTCTTCTTTTTCATTCCTCTCGAAGACTATGCGAAAACCCATTTGAAAGGAAAAGCTCAGAATAAATTACTTAGGGTTAGAAAAAAAGAGATCAGTTGAAAGCGAAGAGCGCGGGTCGAAGTCGGTTAGCTAAACGAGGTCCTAAACTTTTGAAATCCTCCCAAAACGTCTCTTTTTCATTGTTCTTGTATGTAAGTAACTAGAGATACAATACTATACAATACTATTTTCAGGCGATTCATGACAAGCTGTGTAAAAAGTACCAGGAAGTTGCCAATGAAATCGAAATGGCGAACATTGAAAAAAAAACTTTTGAGTGAGGAATACAGTGTGTCAGATCTTCCTTATTTATCATTTTCAGACGTCTTGGTGAACACGAGCTGAAAGCAATCAATAAACGCGTCGGACGACTCCAACAAGAAGTAGAAACACAGGAATCCCGAGAAAAGGAACTTCAAAAAACTTATTCAAAGTTGTCAAGTGAGTTCAATTTTTCATGTATATTACTTCTTGAAACGATTATACGATTTCGATCAGTTTTCCGTATTTATTTTGATGTTTCTATAAATAACTGAGGAAAGGTCAGTCGTAACATAATTTCTCAATAAATGGTAGGATTAGTGACTCCCATTCTCTTCTCGTTTTGTCATTCAAATTGACACTTGAATGAATGTGCACAATACAGTCTCTCAAAACGAAGAAGAAAAGAGTCAGACAGTTGGGGTCTCCTTCATGACACCTGCTTTGATTTATTAGGAATCAAGATACGCTTAGTAAGTACGTCCAAGTACGATCATCGTAGTAACAGTTTAAGATATCTTTCTTGATTGTCATTCGCAGATATCTGTCAATTATTTCTTTTCAGACAAAAAGTGGAAGCTTTCTCAAATAAAAATCCACGATGCTGCTTCAACAACTTCTGCTCCAGTAACCTACTAAACAATGCCCGATTCTATCTTCTAAATTATTCATTTTTCTTCCGTTTTCTTTTTAACATTTTATCGAGGAATCGTATATCGATAATAATTTTTCCTCCCCTTTCCTTTTTGTGACACACTTCCATCCGTAATCTCCTATTGTGTTCCAAAATTGTCTTCCTATGTGTTTTTTGTCTTCCATTCGGTCTTTTGTTGAACAAATGAATCAACATTTTGCTATAGAAACCCTTACAGCCTTATCCGACAAACGTCTTCCGACACATCAGACCGGCTTTTGAGAAAGTGTTGCGCAAGTGTTGGTAAAAAGGGGATAAATGTATGATACACGGGTAATGTCTTTTCTCTTTGGTTTAAGGGAATGTTGCCATTTTTATGTGGTCTCCTGGGGCGGGATTGGATTACGGTAACATCAGAAGAAGAAGAACGAAGTGAGTGTGTTTACGAAGGTGCGCGTGGCTTTTCTCTCTTTTTAACGAATAAATTAGTGTGTGGAAGAGGGAAAGAGAGGTGTGAATCGGCTGATCAAACATTCATAGAAATGAGAGAAAAAACGGATTACGGTGGATATTCAGATGGAAATATCTGGATGAATGCGACCATTTCCAGTGAGAATTCTGTCGAAACTTCCTACAGAATTCTGAAAATTAAACAGAAAAATGTTCCACTTGCAGATGAATTTCAATCGAATCAAAGAGATTTCATAGCTTTCGATCCATAATTTTTATGTTTCTTTCAAGAGAAAAAATGGGAAAAAAGAAGTTGCGTAACCCAGAAAATGAATTCGAATCGCCTCATTTATTCTTCGTTTCGCAACGTTTGATTTCGCGCGTCGAAACCATTTTTGCAACTTTTCTCCCCCTTTTTTCTCCTTTTTTTTGTTCTATTTATTCCATTTTCTTCGCCTTTTAAAATGTTCCGGAATGATCACGGATGTCTTCTAAATGAGTGATGACAGGAGAAATGAGCAGATGTGTCAATGAGAATGAGAGAGAGAGAGAGAGAGAGAGGCAGGTGTCACGATAGTGATGGTATGTCACTTTATGTGTTCATGATTGATTTTTGAAATGAAAAATGTGAATCTGTGAAAGCATTTGACCTATTTCAACAAACTGAATCATTTCATCTTTTATTCTGAAAGAAAACATTTTTAGAACTATCAAAAATCGAGAAACAATAAATCTAATTGAACACAAAAATACCCATTTCAGAATGATGTTGAGAAAAGAGAAAAAAGAAAAGTATTGGTATGAGAAGAAACTTTTGGAATAGATGTCAATTGAAGATATACCGGCAGTTCATTGGGTTGAATTCCATATCTCTTTCATCCTCTATTACTGATTATTCAGTGATGGACTCTGTTGTGTATAATGATTGACGACGGCTGAATAGGGAAAAAGTTCAGAAGTCATCGGATATCCGTTGATTGAAGCCATCGGATGGGGTCCATCATATTGATTCGGAGCTATTCTTTTCTCTTTTTGACGACGATTACAGAACCATACACGAACGACCTGGAAGAGGAATGAAACTTTTCTTTTGAACTTTGAAGAAATGAATTTTTTTCTTCATGACAATCTCTCTTAATTGAAAGAGAACACTGATAACTGATAAAAACTTTTTCAATAAAACTAATTTTCCAATTTGGAATTCTACAGAAATCAAAGAAAGTTTACCTCTTTCTCCAATTGCAATTCCATTGCCACTTGTGCAATCTCCTGAGCATTCGGCTTCTGATTCGCTTGAAAATGGAATTCGAGACGAGATTTCACATTCACCTAAAACAAAAAATTACATTTAATTCCCTTCTTTTCTCTTTCAAAATCACCTCAATACTTGTTCTCTTCTTCCTTTTTCTTCCAGCTTGTCCTGTCATTTTCTCAAATGTTGAATTCGGAGATCCAGTCGTCGAGTCAGCTTCTTCGAGCCATTTAAACAAAAGAGGTTTCAGTTTACACATATTCTGAAATCTCATCAATTATAAAAACGGAAATTAATTGTTTTTTCTTCTCAAGAATTGTCGGCAAGAAGAAATAGAAATTGTTGAAAGAATAAAAAGCAAACAAACCTTGAAAGAGAGTTGAAGCGCTTCGAATCGACAGATTGTCGTCTGGGAAAAGATATTTCCATATAAAGTACCAAGAGCAACACCAACGTCCGCCTGAGTGTATCTGTAATTTATCATTCAGATTCAGAAACAATGAGAAGAAAATGACTTTCCATCTACATACTATCTACATAACTTTTCATTCAACTAACCCTAATTTGATTCTTCTCTGTTTAAATTGCTTAGCAAATCCTTCCAAATCATCTGGACACGTCTGTTCACTGTCATCTGAAATATCCGAAAGTGGCTGCTGATTCCCTCCGGCTCCGCCCACATTGTCATCACAACCGAACTGATATTGTTGAGTCCACGGAGGAGGAGGCATCAATCGTTGAATGATTTCAGGCCTTTCGATTTCCTGTTTCACTTGACATGAAGGTGTACTTGTGACAACTGATGTCTGTGGGATTACTGTATTCTGAGAAAGAGTTGATACGGCGGCGGCTGCCGTTGAAGCTGTTGTCAGAGGATTTTGAGGTGGAAGAGTTGGAGCAAGATGAGAATACGCCCAATCGTGATGATGTGGAAACATGAATTGGATGTTTGGTTGATGGTACATCATCGGATTCGTCCAATCTTGAAACGCTTCGCATGTTGGTTTGATGACCTAAAGAATAGAAGTTGGAGAAGGGAAGAGAAAGTTTAAGTACAGAATGATATAACAATACAGAGTAAGTTGAATTCTGATCAATCTCCAACTTATCTGAACCTAAATTATATTATTTTGGAGAAGCGAATCCCCTATTTCCGGTTACGAAATGATCTCTGAAGGCGAAAATAAGACATTCGAAATGTCACATAATCTTCAAATACAGTACGAGAAACAGGAAAAGAGCTCAATGAATTCATCCAATTTAACGTCGAAAAGAACAGATGAACACCCGCTTTTAGGAGAAAAAGACCACCAAAAAAGAGACCAATCAATCTTAATCCTCTTCCATGTTCATCGCCTTTTTCTTTTCCTTTTTCTTCCTAATAGGAACTACATCTGTCCAATTTTCTGTCTTTTCCCTTATTTTTTCAACCTAGTCTCGATAAAAAGAGCTTTCCAGAACACACTTTTTCCCTCTATGTCTCATGATTTGTGTTCACATGATATACAGTTACGTGGCATTCTCGAATGGAAAATGGGAAGAGAGAGAGAGAGAAAGGGAAGAGGAAGGAAGGGGTATACTGTAAAACAAGTGGAAATAGATCACTACTAGAACAAAGTGATAATCGGCTTAGAGAGAATTCATGATACAAACGAATGATATGATGACGTGGATTGAAGGATTACGGTAGGATTCAATGTTCTCAGCAGAAAATAGTTTTAGAACAAGGAAAGAAACGGTTATGGAATGATAAGAATTTGTTGAAAAAGGCATGAAAGAAGGAATGAATTCAAGGTATACTGACTGTTCTTCAAATGATAACCACGTGGCTCAAGAAGTCTTAGACTTATGGGGAAGCTAAGATCTTGTGACTGAATCTCTCAGGATACTGTAGACTATAGTCTTATGAGAGAATGTTCTTATAGTACTATAATATATATTTAAGAAAAGAAAAAGAAAGAGAAGAATATAGTTGTGACCCAACAAGTGAATAAGAACTGAATTGTGGGAGGAGAGAGACAAGTCAGACGGGTTGATTCTTATTGGCATAAAATTGAAATTCAAATGCTGTGTGCCTCCCCGTCCGTCCCTTTTTTGGGGCCTACTCGCTGTATAATGTAGGCCTCATCAGAATGAAATCAGTGGAAAATGGGTGGAACTAACCTGTGCATAATTCGCTGCCTCCATTTCGTTTTCGTTAATTAGATGATGATGAAGAGAGTAATTCGGTAGAATATTCTGATCTCCTCCACCGATTGACGATGATTCAGAAACGGATAAAGATGATGATGGATCTGATAATGTGGATGAAGATGACGAAGGTATGAGCATCAGATGGGGGCCTCAGGAGCCACTACTGTTGAAAAACGAAAGGGATGAGAGTGTGTGTTGTGTTGAAAATGGAAGAGGTAGTGGTGAAGAGAGAGGGAGGGGCGGTCTTCTTATTCTCGCTTTTCTGCGTCTCTTTGTCACACAGGAGCCACTTGGAATGTGTTGGAAAACGGCACCTCTGACGATGATTCTGCGTCTCTCCAGGCCACCGTATCCCCAATGTCCAATAAGGGAAATAACACAACGCCCCGCCCACTTTTTGATATGTTTGTGGAGACGGTCACGCCCACATTCATGAGACATTGATGCTTCATGCAAGGAAGAATCATCTGATGGTAAGGGGTTAGGTTATTCCTGAAAAAGATTCAAATTAACAAGTGATCGATTGAAGAATCGTCGATTACAATTGATTCTAAAATCGAATAGAAACAAAATGAAAGAGAAGGTACAGTATTGTTTGAAGGTCCAGTTTTAGCATGTTTCGAAGAAAAAGCATAAAAGGAATTGGTTAATTCATAGATTCTTTTCATTTTGTTATCAATTTCTAGATTCGAACTTCAATCAGAACTCTATCAAACTGTTCATTTTTATACACGATTTTCAAGTGCTCTGAATTGGTCTTCAAGTCGATCCTAATTCTTGGAAAGTAAATGAATTTAAATTGATAAGAGAACCTGATCAAGTTAATGGAATTCATTCCATTAATACGTAAAGACTGTAATTTCATCTATCAATTATCTGATCTGTCACATAGAAATTCAAACTTTTGAATTTCGAAATACTTCCAACTTTTCGAAATTCGAATGATTCTAGAAATAACATTCTCAATTTTGAAACAAAACATCGAGATCGAAATGGAAATTAGTGTGATTAATGACGATTTTAGTTGTCAAAATCCGAGAATTTCACAGTTTCGAATGGAATCGAATGAATAAAAAACGTCGAGAATTCAGTTTAAAATTGGAGAAGAGATGATTGGAGAATGAAGGAAGGAAACGACGAAAACGAAAGAATGAGAATGGTTGGAAGGCACTCACACACATACAAATACATACAGAGACACACGGCATAAGATTTGCATGAGCAATGAATTTCAACTCTTCTCTTCGCACCCTCAGTCACCACTTTCCTCCTTTTTTAGAGAAATGTTCCTGATGATTCTCTCATTATTTCACTTTTCAATTCGTTCGAATTATTTTTTGAACAACAGTTGAGAATTCAGTTTTCTCTCTTTCAAAAAGTTTTTATCTCTCTGGTTTTCCCCTTTTTTCTATGAAACAAATCTCAAATTTCTGGAAGATTCGGATGAGATCTCATTCCAATTTCCGCCTTTTCTGAAAGATTTTCTCTAGTTTCTGGATGAACTTCTTCAGAAAATGTCGCTTTGAAGTTGTCAAAACAGTTTATTTCAAATACTTCTTCGATATGATTTTGAAACAATTTTCTCATCAACTCCTTCTCGAATCGAAGTCATCAGACCATGAAGTCTCATTGTATTTAGTTTTTTGTTTATTATCATCTGTCTTTTATCTTCTCGTAACTATTATATAATATTTTGATGATTTGTTTGTACTCATTCCCCTCTTTTCTGTCATTTACTGTCATTCGTAACACCTTCTTTATTATCCCCACCTGCTCATTTCTTGTTTGTCACCTCATCAATATTCCACTATTCAAGAAGTTTAATGGACGAATAAAAAAGGTTTGTGGACTCGTCAGAAAGTAAAGAAAAGAGTTTTTGAGACATTCCAACATACAAAAAAAGGGGATTAATTGTTTGTAAATAAGAACTAATTTCCCAGATACATGCAACTTCATTTGAATAATTGAGTGGAGGGAAATCGAAGAACCGACAAAGATAATCCCAATCTTGTTCTTCTGTTTTCTTCTGTTTTCCTCTACTTTCCCATGGTTTTCTGAACGTTCCCACCAACTCGAAAAGTTCGAAAGGCGGTGGGTATTAATGTTGTGTCATCATGTCTTCATACACTCCTCTTCCATAGATATCCTTCTCTTATTACGGTGAACACTTGAAGACACTTTCTTATAACAATCATTAAGACCTTGTGAATGAACAACGAGCAACAAACAGATAAACGGTAGGATCTCTCTCTCTCTCTCTCTCTCACTCTCACTCTCTCTTTAATTACTTTCTTCTATCTGCTTCCTGGCACCCGTTCGAACGGCTCTTATCTTGCGAAGTGATAGAATAATAGATACTTCCCCATTTCTTTTTTATTCTATTCATTCATTCAAAAACTGCAACATGTAAATGAAGTGAGCACGACCAGTCACCGTTTCCCACACTTTATATTCTCTTCTACCCTACTCTTCTCCTTGCTCTTCTCCAATAAGGTCAATCGTTTGAATTGATAAGAAAGAGTGATCAAGTGATAATATATCGATTAGCTTCTGAATATGAAACAAAAATGAAAAGAATTGTCATGATAATTATATCTTAATCAGAAAAAATCACATTGAAATTCAATATGAATCGTTTTTGATAAAAGGGTTTTCTGATTTTAGGGATAAAGTAAATGCAAGAGATTTCAAAAGATTTCGCGACATCGATTCATCAGATTACAAAAAAAAATAAATTTCATTTCAATATAATTCAAATTACTTTCCACTTATACAATCAGATACTCTCAATTACACTATTTACCAATTCAAAAAGACTTCGAAAGTGTTCTTCTCACAGTTAACAAACAAGAGAAACGATACATTGATTTGAAAGAGAATCGTGAGAACTCAGGATTACTGTAGATAATTGAATAGCATTTGAATCATTTTTTCTAATTTTTCTTTCGAGTTCTTCCATCGGACATTCGATATCTCTGAAATCTCTTTTTAAATCAACTCCACTCCAGAATAACTGTTTTTCATAAATGGATTAAAGACTTCTGAATGGTCTGCTCGTATTTCTAACTGTGCCGCCAGCCGGCTTGTCAAGTACCATTTAACTATAGGGGGCGGCAACAGTTGAAGGGGAGGTCAATTACGGATTTGATTCCGATGGATTTGGTTCTTTCAAGAGCAGCTCATTTCTCTTTCTTTTTTTTTCGAGA
The DNA here is from genome assembly GCA_016735795.1 of Caenorhabditis tropicalis. Lineage (NCBI taxonomy): Eukaryota > Metazoa > Nematoda > Chromadorea > Rhabditida > Rhabditidae > Caenorhabditis > Caenorhabditis tropicalis. The sequence continues at coordinate 7,279,730 of CM028614.1, read as the reverse complement.
AGAGCTCAATTTGAAAGTATTGTTGAACTGGTGGGGTGAAGGGAAGAGGGGGCGTTTATTTGAGTGAGTGATGGAATGAAATAAAATTGAAAGAAATAGAAAGGATTACGGTAGTTTTGACGGAGGAAATGAAGAATAAGAAGAAGAAGAAGTAAAAGATGATAGAAAAAGAGGTGGTCGGGAGTCAATTGAGATTCAATTTGATTACGAATAAATGGAAGAAATAAGAAAGAGAATTTCGTATTCTGGTCACGAATTGGTATAACATTTGGAGACAATTAATATCATCCAACTCCCATTTCTGATATTTTCTTGTTTTCTTCTTCAATCTCTCAACAATTTTTAATTTTTGATTCATTTGGAAAATATTTTTTCTGTCGCAACTTTTTTCTTTCAGAGGGAAACTTATTTCCAGATGACGTTCTTTATGAACTGAAACCGAATGAATTTCAGAACCCATTGACAAATGATACAAACAATTGAACGAAAAGGTTTTAATTCAGTGTATCGAACAACGTTGTCTAATTATTAGGTGGAAACAACGGATCCATATTGCACCCATATGTTCATATTCATATTCCAAGATCAACAGGTATTCCAATTGAAAATCATCTCATTTGTCGATTGGGAACAAATATATAATTATCAACTTGTTCTTCGAGAAGTGAATCAGATATCCGGAAGAGCAATCTGTCGAAGAACGTCGTTTCCTTCACTTCATTCTGATAGGTAATCCTTAAAGTGCTCCACCAAAATGACAGATGGAGGCAGTGTCTGCGTCTCTCTGTTATCCACAGTCTCTCAATGAACAGAGGGTTAACCCGAAACTAACAGTTTTCTCGCTTTTAAAAAGAAAAAGAGCACCATCAATTAGTTCGAGAAAGAAGAGGAAAACATTGAAAGCAAGACTGGTAATCAGGTTAAACGAGCAAACAAGTAGGAACAGATTTTGAAGAAAAAGAAGATGAAGAAGAAGCGGAGAGAAACTCATTGAGGGATCTGATTGATCTGTTCAAAGTTCTTTATTTCTCAGAAATCTGTTTTATTTTTTCACTTATTCTCAAGCGGAATCAAGGACGGTTCATCTTATGTTTTGTTTTTCAATCTGAACTTTTTTCAACCATAAACATCTGAAATTTTATTAAAATCACTTCTCCTATAATGTTGACTGCGGGTGATTTGTTGACATTGTAGTGACATCTGTTACGTGTATCCGGATGGAATGTGAGAAGTATTGGAAGAAGAATAAGAAGAAGAATAAGAAGAAGAAGGGGATATGATCTGAGACAAAAGAAGAGAAATCTGGAGAAGGAGTCAATTTCCGGAAGGCCTGTCATCAGAATAACATCATGCTCTCTCTTTCTTTTTCAATTCTCATCTTTACATACAAAAATAATAGGGAAACTGCTAGTTATTTTTCGAATTCTCTCTGCTTCCATCGAATTTCGACACCTATTCCGGAAATTCGTAATTCTGACCTCAATGTCACTTCATCTTCGAATTTTTGTGTCACATTTCCCATTTTCTCATCTCAAAAACAGAAAACGATGTGAGAGTCCATGAACCGATTAGCATATATCCCTTCTTCTGGAGCAAAGGTGTCGTTGGTGGTGGTGTGCCATAAATTTATGAATACGTAAATAGATACCTCTCTTCGCTTCTCAGTGTCCATCAACAATAGTAATTAGGTGTAAGGCGACGAAAAGGGAAATGACGGAATATTTAATATTTACATTACTTTCAGATGCTTTAGACAAAGAATAAAAATGGTAAAGTGAGGGAATAAGGGACCAGAAACAGGGAAAGTTGAAAAGAACGATTACAGTAAAAAGAAGAGAAATAAATTATGAAATAATTAGGAATGAAGAAAGCCATGTAAACACCACACTTAAAAGTGATATTATGAACATGAATTCACTAAAAGGTTGGGGTTGAGGATATGGCACACGGTGAAGTTGCATCGTTTTATCAGCAGCTAATGTCACAACAGCAGTTTGAAATCCGGAAGCAACTCCAGGTGTTTCTTTCGTTATGTCTTCACAAATTGGCGGCGTATTCTTCGAAACGAATTCGATTCCGGTAACGAAAAGGCCATGTGCTTCAGGAGAGAAGTATAACCGACGGAACTCGTGGGTATCAAAAACGCCTACACTTCCCGACATTGTACCAACAGCAGTGAAATTTCCGCATTCAGAAACAACAAGGGAGGAGATGGACTGAACAATTGAAATAAGAATATTAGAATCTTAAAATATGAACTTACTTGATGTTTAGCCATCAACTTTGTAACGATTGGTCGAGCTACTTTTCTCTCTTTGTTGAACGTCCAAAGCGATAAATATGAAGCTTGATCTTTGGATCCTCTCGAAATGGAATTGTACGCAGCTACGAATACAGTATTCCCGTTTGCATCTCCGAGTGGAGTACATCGAACAGATCGCATCTGAAACTTGGAAGTTATTTTTTTCATCTCAATTATTGGAAAACCTTGAATCCTCTAGATATTTCGATTGGAAACTGTACATCGAGTAGTTGTTCACCAGTTTCCGTACTCCAGATGAATGCTCCTTCGGCTCCCACGGAACTGAAATTTAATGTGTTCATCGAATATGATAGAAGACAAATTTACATTATTGACTTTGAATCACTTGAGAAATCTATGTCATCGACATCTGCTTTATGAGCCTGAATAGATAGTTTCGGTTGGGGATCCCTGTTCTGAAAATAATATCTCTCTGATGTGCTTTCAAATTTAGTACTATACTTCAGCGCGGAAAACAATTTGAGCATCCCATATTCGAATATAACCATCAGCTCCTCCAGTTGCGAAAATTTTCCCCCGAGAATTTTTGTCAAATCGAACACATTTCTTAAAGAAAACAACATGGGGTTTTGAAGAAGGTACTTCAAAATCTCACCTGATAGGAATTATTGGCATGGAAGTCAGATCGAAATTGACCAACTTTAGTGATGTTGAATGATAAATTGTCATCGTTCTCTTCGTTCAGTTTGAAACCACGAGTCGTGTACAGAACGCATATCTGAATACATCAAACCAATTAAGAACAATTAAGAGCAGTTTACATTTTCTTGTCCAGCAGCTATAACATATTTGGCTGAAATTTCGTCAGACACACAAGCAACATCCATATTCATTGTTGCCATTGTTTCCGTATCAAACTGAATTCCAAATTTACAAAAGCAATTATAAAGGAAATGCCATACCGTATCCACACATTGTGATTGGAATCCAACTTCTTGATTTGGGTTCCCAGTTGTGAAAAGATGAGTCTGAATAATAAACATTTCACAAATATAAGGCGAGATAATATTTCTTTTCAGATTCCATTCAGAAGCATATTTGCACCCAGTCAGTTGACTGTGCGAATAACGATTCAGTGATATTGTTTTCAAAAAACCAAAACGAACTTGAATTTCATTTTTAACTCCAGTTTTTGATGCTCCTCCACCACCAGCAATCAGAATATGGCGGGAGCCAATTTTTTTGAGTGCATACGCCGGAACTCCACTATCTCCAATGAGTGGTGGTTTTTTCTGTTGACTTCCTCCAAAAATTGTCATCTGCAGGGTATTTCTTATTATTAACTGAGAAATTATTCGATACGTGAAAAATTAATGATAAATATACTCGAAAATCTAATAAAGACACGTGTTCTTGATTATGTCTCGTAAATCGTACACTAAAGGAGAAAACTAGGCCATGCGTATTTGTCGGCCACTCTTATTGGCGGGTGTTCAAAATGAGCTTCTGACGAAGTGACGTAGAAAAAGGAAAAGAAGTTTGCTTCAAAGAGGAAGAAGGGCGAAACAGAAGAATTTAGATTTAAATTGAATCATGATTCTTAGAAGTCTTACTCCTGAAGTAGAAATAAAAAATATAGCCGTTTATTAATATAAAATGGAATTTCGGATATGTTATTTTGAAATGTTAAATGACAGTTTTCGAAGTTGGAGCTTCTTGTTCTTCTTCGGTTTCTTGTTCGAGATCTACTTCTACTTCTTTCTTTTCCTTCTGTTCATCAACTCCTTCCATCTCAATGTCTTCTCTTTTCTCTTCATCTTCACCTTCTTCCTCTTCTTCTTCTTCTTCTTCCTGATCTTCTCCACTTTCTTCTTCATTATCATCATCAAAACTTTCTACATCCATTTCATCAAATGCATCTATTTCTTCTTCCTCTTTTTGTTTTTCAGCGAGAAGCTTTTTAAGTTTTTCTCCTTCATTCTCTAGAATTTCTTTTCTTTTTTCGTTTGTTTTTTCTTCTGATTCATCTGAAATTTTCATTTTTTTCGGAGGCGTCGGTTGACTTATTTCTTCAGAATTCATTTCTTCTTCGTTCAAAAGTTCCAGAATCAACGTGTTCCATTCGATGACGTCATCATCTGTCTTTCTGATTCCCGCATAATAAATCACTTTTTTCTGAAGAGACTCCAATTTCGGACGGACCCAAGTACACGTTTCACATCGATGATCATTGTCCTTATTGTGCCTTTCGAACACTGAAAATAATGAAGAAGGAATAGATGAGAAAACAGACAACTCACATCTTGTAACAGCCACAAACTCCTCGATTCTCAACTTCTCAATTTCATCGAATTGATTCATTTTGTATTGAGATGACTACTGTCGAATGAATGAATGACTCTATCTAGGCATATTACGTGTTGTTGCGTCGTTGTCTCACGTACCAATCGATGAGAATTCTTGTGTCGTGTATGACTGGTTAGGAGAGTCCCTCCAGGTGCTGGGAGATGTTCTCTCTTTCTCCGAACACTTCTTCCATCTGCCTATAATTAGACCCTCTTCCTCTTATCTCATACATTCGTTATGATGCTCTATATGAAAAAAAAGAGAAAAATTGAGAGATTTCAGATGATATATTAGGATAAAAAAAGAGAAAGAAAGAAAGAGAGAGAGATTTTATACAGATCGAGATTTCATTAATTAAACAGAAACCAGGGAATAACTCCATGAGATAGAAGAATAATCAGAAGAATAATTCAATTTTCTACTGGGATTACCTACCGTAACCCCAAGGAAACACCTGAGGTTCTTCCTGTTAGAATCTTCAATTGAGCAGTGCTCTTCTATTAGAGAATGACTCAATGGATGAATAGTTCCCGAGTACTCTCTCACTTTGATGTGTCAATTCAACCATCTGCCGCTAGTTGTCGGCACATTTGAAAGCAGTTCGAAGGTCGGATATTGGCGCGCAAAGACACTCTCTTAACTGATTTATGGAGATTTCGAAATGAAGTGTTGACATTTTGAGAACTGGATTTCACTCTCGGAGTTTCGATTTCTCAATTTTATCATTCGGATTAAATACAATCATTCTCATTAATTTCTTCGATAAACTTCTTGTCCAACATCTTTAAATCACTTAAAACTACGAGAGAAAATGAACACAAACTAGCCATTTCCACTTAATATTTGCCAAGACTATTGGCTCTCGTCAATCCATTTGACACGATATCTATTTTCTTTTCGTCTACGTTTTTTTCCGTTTTTCGCGCATTTTCGAATTTTCTCCCTCCCCTACTTCAAATATTTCTTTCCCTTTCAGTTTTTCAATTTTTTTCAAATTCGAGAAGTTACTGAAAAGTTTTGTGAAGCAATTTCTTTTTTTACAGTATGAAACGAAGAGAAAATGACGATGCGACAGAAACGTTTCAATGAACGGATACTAAATGACTCTTCGTTTATTAAATGGTGTCAAAAGGTTCCTTTCTTTCATTTTTCAATCTACATAAATTTTATTGTATGTACCCGAGATATCATACAATTTAGACCATAAACTATCTCCGTCAATGTTCTTCTAGATGCAATTATTCTGAAATTTCAGGAAGAATCGCGAAATGCCGATTCGATTGCCCTTTACAATTCGATTCTCGATTTCGAATCGAAATTCAAAAGTGATTCTCCGTCCCTTTCTCTTCTTAAACTCGCTCGCCACATTCATCGAAAATACGTGAGCCTTAATACGGGATCCTGTAATGTAATTGACGATTCAACGAGAATAAAAATGTCTTCGAGAGTCCATGAGGTATGCTCTTTTCTTGTGTTTTCAAGTGAGAAAAAAGGCGATAAACTGTTTCTCATACTTCTCTTCTTTTCCTTCTTCTTCCTTCTTCTATCTGCCGGTTATCTGTCGAGTGGTCTTTGAATACACAGAACAAGAAAAGGACTCTTCAATCAGAGAATTCTCTTTTGTGTTGTATCCAACAGGTTGAAACACGTCATTAGGCTAGAAAGTGTTCATAAACAAAACACATTTCTCTCTTTTCTTCACCAAACTTTTTCTCTAATAACTCATCGAAATGGCAAGACGATGGAGAGAAATCTCTTCGAATAATCAAAATGATTCTGTGAGTTTCCGATTTCTTCGAGGATTTATTTTTCAAAAATCAAAGAACGAAACATCATTATTTTATTTAAATATAATTAAGGTTCTTGATGGAAAAGCCCCTTATATCGAGTTATTTGATCCACTCAAACAACCACTTTTTCAACATTTCCGCTCAATGCATACAGAATATTCAACGACGACTGCAGATATCAACACTACCGTATACCTAAGTCTTTCATTTCTTAATCCATCTCAAAATTCTTACAGTGGGAAGACACCTCTTCTACGAGTTCTTCGAATAAAGGAGCAACTATTTGGTTCGTTTTTATATCTGATCGATTCTAGAAATTATTCGATTTCAGGTTTAATGACGATGCAATCGATAGATCTTCTCGTCATGAAATAGGTCAGAATACAGTAAGCCACGAGTCAGAAGATGATCGATTTGCATTCTTTAATGCTGTTTGTTCACGGCTTAATTCACTCCAGTACGGTTCCGATATTCAAGAAATTTTCAACTTTCCGTAATTTTCAGAGAAACCAAAAATTCATCAGAAACAGAAGAAACAAAAGAAAAAGGGAAAGAGAAATCATTGAATCCATATGGAAGAGACGGATTTGCCCCTCCTCCACAAGTCTCTCGAATCACTTCGAATGTATCGAATCTACCGAAACGTTTCGAATCACTTTATAGGCAAATATTAATTTGAATAAATCTGAAAACAATGAGAAATTTCAGAAAGAAACGGCAACAGATTGGAACATCTGATTCCAGTGGTTTCGGAAGTAATGCAAGCGATTTTTGGAGTTTTGAACGTTAGTTTTGAAATTTTAATTCACGAAAAAAATGAATTTAAGGATACGGAAAATCAAATAACGGAACTCTCGAGAGACCGAATCGGCTCTTTCCGGGAACTAATAATGGATTTTCTACTTTACAACCGTTCGTTTTTGTTCTCGTTAAATGAAAAGAAAAAAGAATTTAATTTTCAGAAAAAAGCGAAATGGAGAAATTCAAAAAATGACAGTTGAACTTCGATACGAGAACGACGTTCCGATGGTTGCAAAGATTTCATCAAATCAATCGATTACTTTGAGTTATTTCCGTCATTTATTTGGTCTTCATTATACGGATAATTGCAGGTAAAACAGCTGTTTTCACCTCATTGTCTATTCATTTTCATTCAGATTCTTTTTCAAATCAATGTGTGAAGATGGTTCTGCTCAATATCAATGGACACTACTTTTCCACGATGAAGACGTTCTTCCTGTTTTTCAAAATAGAATCACTGCGATATGTCGAATGTGTCCTCCTCCTCCAGAAGACCATCATTTGATTTAATTTATAAGATCGAATTCTGAGAAGTGTATCAGTTTTTGTTTAATTTACGGTTATTTATTTTGCAAAGATTCGTAACAAAGTGAAATTAATATTCAAGAAAAAAAAACTTAAATTTAGTTTTGCCAATAAATAAATTTCAATCGAGATTTAATAGAAACATTCAACCATTGGTCTTGCATTTTTGAGTTCCTCAGGAAGAATCAAATCTATATCAGAGTATCGTACATCAACGAAAAAGATCTTTTCGAGTATCGAAAGCCACTCAAAAACGGAATCCCATTGAAGAATTGAAGATCGAGCTGAGAATGAAGATATATTTGGCAACCAGTCAGACTGAAAATAAACATTCCTCATTTTCTATTCTTTTTTTAATGTTTACCTCAAACTGGCAATCAATTTTTGTCTCGTTTATTTTCAATTCTTCCAAATTTCTCAAGTTTTGAAACATTTTAATATAGGTTTCCTCGGAAATCCAGGAAGAGTTAAAACTTAAATCCAGCTTGATAAGAGAGTTAAGACCTGAAATTTCAAAATTTGTATGGCAGTTTTTCTTTTTTTTCTTACCGATGATAGCTGATGGAATCATGGAATCGGCTGTTAAACTTGAAAAAACATGAAGTCCTGAGAGTCTTAAAACGTTTAGATTAGGAGAATTATTCAGAATGAAGACAATTTTGGATTCGTCTTGGAAATCTGTTCCCAAAATTTCCAGTTTCTCCATTCGATTTTTAGTTTTCTGTAGGAACAATGTGGTGAGTATTAGTGCATCAATTGTTACCTCAAAAAATCCAGAAAATCCTGATTTGGACAATGTATTCAAGATTTTCAATTCAGAACATTCCTCAAGAAGTAAATTCAAATTTGTTTCATCCTCCGAAGACAATTCTGAAAAAGCGATTATTATTTGATCAAATTTATTTCTGCACACCACAGAATCCGAGACCGATTCGAGAGTTTTGAGGTTTTTCACACTTTTTGAATGATCTTGTCACTTCCGTAAACTCTTTTGATGATAGAAAAACTGTGGATAAATCCAGTTGTCGTTTCGTTGAAAGCAATTTCAGTTGAGCAGTAACTTCAGCGATTGGATCTGGAATATTTCAGTTTGTTTTCACTGTTACTTCATCTAATGGTCGATTTCAATACTTTTCTAAGAATACTTCCGTTTCGTTATTACCCAATTTGTTTTCTCTTCTTTTCTTCGATTGCGTACTATTCATCTGGATGACATTCAACTATCAGAAAATAAAGAAAGAATAAGAAGAGAAAGTGCATAGAATCGTTGACAGAAATACAAAAAGTATCTGTTTCTCTCTCTCGTGATTTCTCTTCTTCTCTCCGCCTTTTCCATTCTATGAACTACTATTAGTAACCGGACGGAAGGGAGAACCAATCGTATAAAAGCAGGCAGTCGCTTGAATTATTATCAACAACTATGGCTTCTTACTCTTCTCTTCTTGTTCTTTCGGTTTGTACTGTCGGTGCATTGGCTGTTATGGGTTAGTTGGCATTTTTCAGAACCTTCATTCATTTTTCATTTTCAGAACACAATTCCTATTACCCAGGGGGTCATTCGACGAGCTACTACCAACCTTATCAAACTCATACGTATGGCTCTAAGTACTACAATACCGAATCTTATGGAAAATACGATGAGCATGGAAACAACGGAAAAGATGGACATTATGAACCAACATATTACAATCCAATCGCCTCTTACTACCATTCTTGCATGCCAAAATATCACGGAGGACACAACGATTACTACACCAAATACAACCAATACACTCCATACTATGGAGGATCTCATCAACAGAACTATTATGAGCAACCAAAACACGACGGTTAGATTTCTAAAGTGATATATTCTAAAACTATTTCCATTTCAGATTATCACGGAGGAGACCATCATTTCGATATGCACAAATAGAGAACTTGTCAGAATTTCGATCGGCAGTTTTTTTTTATTAAATCTGATTTTTGCTTTTTATTTCGAACTTTCTTTTAAATGAATTTTCTGATTTTTCAAAACTGTGTTTCAAATCACACTTTCATGATAAACAAAAATTGATGTTTCTTAAAAATATATTTCCGACTTTCAAGAGACACATTCCCATCAAAGAAAAGAATAGATTGTTCTAGAAGGTTGACTGGAAATGAAGGAATAGTTTTTGTCTTTTCAGCCAAATATGAATTATTAAAAACGAAATCGAACGAGAATAATAGTCGATTATCAGTTCAAAACCGTTTATGCTCGTGATTGTACAAATTAATTGTACATTAACATTTTGTAACAAGAAAAACGTAGTTTTATCCGTTTTATTGAGAGCTCGAAAATTGTTTTTCATGTGATTAGAGAGTTCAATGCAGCATTATCAGAATGATACAAACTAGGAGGAAATGGAATTTCTAGCGGATTACCATTTCATAATTCCAGGAAATATGAACTCAAAGAACTTATTTTGTGGAAGAAAATGAGTGAGCTACAATGAATTCCTGTGTGGGAGGTAAACAACGTCACTCTCCAACCCTTACTTTCAGTCAACTAATTCTGTTTAATTAGTGCATTTCTGATGTCATTCATGAATTAGCAGCCCCATCAGAGGTTCATTGAAAATAGTATTCTTTTGGTTTTCTCGCTGCATTCAAACCGCTCGAAGTATATGGTTCAAAGCTCGACTACTCTCTAAGATACAAAGAAACTAATTCAAAGAAAAGAATAAGAAACGGAAAAAATAATTATATATCGTCAGAATGAGAAAATAATCAATTCAGATCTCTGAACCCAACGATGTATGAACAAATTGATTTTCAAAAAGCATAAATCGAGTTTCTTCAGTATAAAAAACGAACGTTTTTACAGAAATATTTCTCCAATTTTCTTTATTATTCCTTCATTTCCTGTCATTCATCCGTTTTTTTAACACCTTCATAGTCGTTTGGACCCCATTACTTTCCATCAACAAACTGCCCCGTACCATTATGTAATTCAGTGAGAATGAGAGAAAATAAAAGAATAGATGTGTCAATGTGTCTGCTTTCTCAACGACTAGTATCTAGAAGAAAGCAGTCAAGAAAAAACGGGAGAGAAGAAGGTGGGCGGAGTCGTCTTGTTTTTCTGAATGATCGCAGAAAGTATAAAAGAGGATGAGAAGAAACGAATGAAGATACCAGAAAATTCAGCTGGTTAGTCGCTTCAAAATATGACTTTCCGTTTAACTCTACTTGTTCTTGTCGTTTGTGCTTCATCGGCCCTTGCCATGTTTGGTAAGTTACTTTTTTATAAAAATCTCTGAATGAATGAAAAGTTACCACTGATGAAAATTTTGAATGTATCGTACTTTAACGCGTTTAAAACTTCAGTGAGAGACTTCGGAAATTTGAATTGAAATCAAAATGTGATGAGAAGTAGAGGTGATGTAGAATGCAGAAATAATGTTTTTGTCTAACAAATCGAAAAACTATACTCAGATCACGGACCAAAATACGGTTCTCACCCATTCAAGCCGGTTTATTTGAATCCTTATGGATCCAAGTATGAATCTTATGGAAAGTACGACGATCACAAAGGTGAATGAAGATATGATACAACTTTACAATCATAATTAGTTTTCCAGATTCCCACTACCAACCGACTTATTACCATGATTCCTACGAGCCAAAATACAATGGAGGTCACGATCAAAAGTACGGAAACGACTATTATTCGTCGTACCAACCATCTCATCAACCATATTACGGTAGCTCCTATTACAACGAACAGCCAAAATACAATGGTTTGTGTGTTTTTGTATGATTCGATTTGGAATTAATGATTGATTTCAGACTATCACAACAGCCAGAGATACTACGATAAGTACTGATTTGGTATTTCTACACTTTGTGATTTTTGAAGCAAATAAATGTTTTTTCTGAACTTGTAAACATACTTGCTGAGCTATTTTCGTAAATGACGTGTGCAGGAGGTTCCGATAACTGGAAAACGATGGCGATTTCTCGTTGATTAGGTTCTGATATGTGGGATAACAGCATTTTGTCTCCGAGTTCTGCTTTCTCTTTGTCTTCTTTATCCCAAACATCTTTGATTATAAACTGTGCAATACTAGGATTTTCAGACATCACTTTGGATTTCACTTCAGCGATAGATAAGGTTCTTCAATTTTAAATAACTTTTAATGGTGTTTCTTTCAACTTAACTAACCGTTTCATAGGCAATTTAAGAGGGCGTAAGTCTTCGGAAATGTTTTTCGATACAAACTCAAAACAGCATTTCACCACGATTTCAGATTCATTTTGACAAATCTGTGGTCTAGAAATAGGAGGGAGTGAACGTTGAACAACAACTGGCTGGGTTGTTCTTGAAAGAGGAGATGACTCTTTTCTGCAAAATTAGAAAATATTCTAATGTACGAATTTTCCAATTAAAATCCTAGAGATTCTATTGAGATAAAACGCAACTACGTATTATCTCCGTGGGGAAGGATGTACAGTGAAAACATATACCTGCCATTGGATCGTCTAACTTGAATAATCTGTAAATCATCATCCTTTTCAATTACTGATGGTGCACTACGGATGGTAGTAGTTGGAGATATCGAATGTCGGGGTGATAATGAATTTCGATTTGTATGAGGAGACAAAGAAGAATTCTGACGATAAAAGCGTTTCGGTTGAGTTGATGAGGCTACTGTTGGTTGACTTGGCCGCTTTTTGTTTGCTCGTGCGATATCAGTAGGTGATGGAGAATGTCGGAAACTGAAATTCTTCATTCATTTGTGAATTAAAGTGAAAGGAACCCTATATTCTCTCCACTTCTCTGTTTTCGTTTTGGAGCGCTTTCAAACTTTTCAATGTTGTTTGAATTTCGACGTTTTCTTGATGCTGATCGGCCGAATATGGAATCATCTTCGATTTCATTCGAGGAAAATTCATCCAACTAAAAAAAAAGAAAATGAAAGCGTTACAAATATTGACTGAAATTTACCATAGAAGGTTCTTTATGTGTACGAAGGTGACACGGCGGAATATCTACTAGAGTACTTTCTGTTAAATTTTTCAAATATTCAGAGAATTTTATTGTGATTTCATTAGCGTCACCATTCTCGATAAAATGTCTGAAAGAGCAGAGATAAAACCAGATGTTTTGAAGTCAAAAACTACTTCAAATGATGGTATGCTGTCCATTTCTTACTGTCCTTCAGATCGACTTTAGCTTTATTATCAATCAGCAGCTTTGCAATATCAATGAATCCATTCGTACATGCGTCCATAAGCGGTGTCAATCCATAATTCTGATTATCGGATGAACTTTGAGAATCATCCAAAATCAGAGACTGTGAACTTCTTGCATTCACATCGGCTCCATACCGAATCAAAACGTGTGCATTCGCTAATTGATCATGTCCAACTGCTTCGAGAAGTGGAGTCCAACCACCATTGTCTCTAGCATTCACATCACATCCCTTTATTACATATCAGGTCATGAGGGTATATTAAAAAACACTCACTAATTTACATAACTTTTCCACAACAGCTTCATTATCAGATTTCATTGCAGCCAAATGTAAAAGTGTTTCTCCTTTGTCATTCGTCTTCTTTTTTTGATGTTCTGTCAGATTATCCAGTTTCAGAAGCTCATTTTCTTCTGAAATGAGACAAATTGTTTTCTATTCTTCTCAAGCAATTACCTCGACACTTTTCCAGAATATCTTCTTCTGTCAATCTCCAGAATAAAACATCGGTTTCATCGTCCTCGTTTTTTACCAAGACATCAGGAATTGAATCAACAACTGATCTCCATTCTTTTGCTTTCTCTTCATTTCGTTTATCGGTCCAATAGTTCGCCCAGATTTCGAATAACTCCTGAGAAGAATATCATTCAATCGATTAAGCATTGATAAACATACTCTCTTTGTATCAAATCGAACAATTTGATCTTTCAACTCTTCGAAACTTTTTTCAAGATTCGAGAAATTTAATTTACACGCGCAACTGAAAATAGAAACTTTCGCATCGAGAATCTGAAAAAAATGAAATCGTTATCAGCAGTTGGCACGCTACTCCTACTTTTTCTTGAGAGGCATTAGTCTCATTGAGAAGATCAAGACGATTTTCAAAACAGCTTTTCGCTTTTACAAAATCATCCAGATCCATATAGACGAGAGCCATTCCTTGATAAGCTCGAAGAGCATCTTCATGGTTTCGTTTTAGTCTAAATAAAGGAAACATAATCAGTTTCTTCTGTTTCACTCACTCGAGCATTTTTTCGTAACTTTTCAAAATGTTCGATCTAATGAACTGCTTGTATTCTTTTTTCTCTTTTGTCATCAGTGTTTGAAAGTATTTATCATAAAGATCTCCGATAGCTTCATGAAGTTCGCATAGTGATATTTTCGGTTCTCGATGCGGATTCCGTAGAATCCTAGAGTATTTCACAAGCCGATATACTGAAAATACCGTTTTCCCTAGGCAGTTAATACCAAAAACTCACGAATGCATAAACGCTTGGTAGTGTCCTCTAATTCAGATGCCGTGAGTTGCTTTTCGTGAAAAATGAATGCCTGTGCAAGTGCTTTATATCCTCTTTCTATACTATTTGCAAGAACGTATTGCTGAAATGAAAACGAAGTTTAGAGTTAGAATCTAATGTACAAACATGAGAAAGTTCACAAAGGGTTTGGGCTTTCTTGTCTTCCGGTGCCTCGTCATCCATTAGTAGAGCTATATCAACTCTTTCTTTCACAGGAGCAATACTACACTTCGTTCTCAGCATTTCGAAACGTATTGATTTATCATTTGCTCTGAAAATGAGAAATCTACTTTTCTTAATTTGGTTTGAACCTACTTTAGAATTGAATCTGTTTTGCTCAGTAGCTGCAATGCTTTTGTATTATTTCCCAGTTGGTTTTGCAATTGAGCTTCTAGGGTAAACTGAAAAACTTATCGAAATTGAATAAAAGCAGGCAAGAATGAAGTTCCTACTAGTTGCGCCTTTCTGATATGCGGAGGTCCTCCGGGTTCACCCTCTTTGAAAAAGCGTTTTGAAGATTCGACAAGCTCCCTGGATTTTTTTGTCAATTCGATTGCTCTTTCAATGTCTGTGTTTTCAGCAGCTCCGTTGAAATACAGTTGTTGAAGACACCATGCTTCTACATGATAAGAAATCTGTTCTTGAGATCGACTTCCACTTTCAATCGACATCTTTCGGAACGCGGCAGTATGTAGAAGACATTGCTCTCGATTTCCAAGTTCTGCATGGATTTCACTCAACGAACGTTCACAAAGACTGCCTTCGAATAGTTTTCGGTGTTCCTTTGCAATTCTGACTCCTACAAAAAGGTTATTTTTCAAGTATGGTTCAGCCATTAATGGCATCATGTAAACCGAGTATGTGAAGATTGAGGAAATTATAAACCCTGTGAATCTTCCCGGTTGGTTATAAAGCATGAGATTATTCCAAAACGATACAAAAGCAAAGAGAAAGAGATCAGGTGTAAGCAAAATGCAAGTATTGCATATTGTTCTCGTCATTTTTCTTATTAGTTTATCCGAGAAGTTTGTATCTGGTCAAGTAATGATTTATGTTGAAATATCAATTTCTTCTGATTTTTTTCAGAAGTCATGTAATGGTGAGACACCAGAAATGCATAGTTTTCTTTATATTCGACCAACAAACTTTATTATTGGCAGTGGAAACTCAACAGTAAAAAGTCGTGAAGAATGTGAAAAAATATGTATGAGCAACAGTAATTGCGCATTCGCATACTATTTGATGTTCAATTGTTATCAGGCCAACTATTTTCAGACTACTTTGACTAGATGGACCCCAGGAGAAACTCTAATCAAGGTTTTCAAGTCGTTGAAACCTGTGAAACCAGAAATAAATATAATAAGTATTTTAGATTTTCCGTGACGAAGCCAGCTGTGACTTGTCATTTCCAAAGTTAATGAGCAGTTCGACAAAGTTCCCATTGAAATCTCGAAGCGGTGCTTCGTACAGTTTCGCCTTGTCTGAGAGCGCTGTCACGTTCAATTACAATGCTAATAAGGATCGTTTTGGAAAAAGAAAGAAGTAATTGTACTTTTACAAATGAAATAAATCTTTGCCCAATCCAATCAATCTTTACCTTCTTCTAGCAATTCGATTGCTTTCTCAGACTCTCCAGCATGACGTAGTTCATGTCCAGCTTCATTGAATTTGTCTATTGCATCTGTGATTTTTCCGTTCCGTAGATACTTTCTAGCTATAAAATTTGTAATTTCAAACCGCTGAAAGAAGTTCCTCACCTTCTTTTTCTTTTTTAAGCATTTCACTGGAAATTAGATGTTAGGAAGAGTTCAAATGATTAGAAAGTTAGAAAGGAAACTGAAAATATTAACTGAAAAACACACACCAATCACCACAACAACATAAAAAAAGACCATTTAGAGGAAACGTTGGGTAATTTTTATTTTCAAACAATTAAACCAAATGAGGGAAAAGGGAACTTTTAAATTTTTCTAGTGGCATTTTTTGAAAGGAAAATCACAGGAAACAATTCTGATGGCTAGAAAGGAAAGGATTTCAAGGAAAGAGAAAGCGGGAAAACGAAATAAGTTAAAGAAACTGGGAAGAACAGGATATTTGGATAGCAATTGTTCTGTTTGAATTCCTATTGGTTGAGGAGATCCCACGCGTCATCATCCCATCCTTTTTCTTTTTCTTCTTTCTTTTTAGGAGCAGCTGGTGTTGGAGCAGTTCTTGGGACAGTTGATTTTGGTTTATTAAATGAGGATTCGAACTGAGCAATCGTCGAAGCTGAATCGTCTTCGATGTCTTCGGTGACTACTGCAAGAATTCAAATTATATACATTGGAGGACAATAATTGTCTTACTTTTTTCTTTTTTCTGGGCAGGTTTTGGACTTCTATCCTTTTTCTTTCTCGTTTCAACTGGTTCGGATGGTTTAGCCTCTAAAATGCAGTGTTTCAATTAATTTCTGTCGAGATATGATTTTTTACCTTCGCTACTCAAATGATTTGCTCCTTCTGTAGTTCCACGAGGTAAATTGGATTGTTTTAACCAATCGTTGAATTCGTTTTGCGAAGAGGATCCAGACATACCATTTCCTCCTCCGAAATCTTCGTACCCGCTGAAAAAAGAAGCTTTGTCGCATCAGTTAACAAATTACTTACGTTTTGGATAAAATACCAGAGAAGGCATTAAGTGAAGGCGATTTGACAAATTGCGAGAGGCCATCCCAAGATTTTGTTCCAACTTCAGAAGCTTTACTAGCAACTCCACCAAAGATTGAATTGTTTTGCGACTATAATATCATATTTTTGTTTAATATTATCATATATCATGACACGACAAACCACGTTTTCACTTAGTTGTGAAGCCTTCTGTTGAGCCTGAATTCCAACATCTTTGGCGATGGCAGCAGCTTGAGACGCTCCTTTTGAAAGCATCGACCAACCCTGAAAGCTATCAGATATAATATCAGATATAAAATCATAATTATTAATTTTGAAGTTTACCATGGAAAGACCGGACATGGCACCAGAGAGAATATCATCCCCACTGTTTGATTGATTTGGAACATAACCCGTGTTGCCGAATCCTTGATATTTACTTCCACTAGAAATTATTATTTATTACTATCCAATAATTTTTGAATTTAGACTAACGAGTCTTGAGCAGAGTATGAGCCATCTCCTGTTGATTGAGAATAACTGGAATTACCCCCATAATAAGAACCAAGCGAAGAATTTCCAGATGATTTGTTTGTGGAGGAATTGGTGCGGGATCCCATACCACCAAGAGTCGGAGGAACGTAATTCGCCGCTGGAGATGTTGACTGTGACCATTCACGACCTTCGGCCTCGCATGCTACCTGACATAATATTAATAATTACTTGGTCTTTTTATTAATTAATAATAAATTTCACAGATCGGTTGTCGCCGAAAACCATATACTCACTTTATCTCTGAACAAAGCAGCAGCACGTGAATTATATTTCTCTTGAATAGTCCATTTTTCCTTGTAATCTGGCTGAGATTGTAAAAACTCAGCGAACTTTCGATTTCCTCCAGCCTTCATTTTAGCTAATTCGATATCTTTCCATTTATCCATTGTTACAGAACGAACGAAGCTGTGAAATGATTCAAGCATTATCGGAAGTTACGTTGGGAGAGCATACCTTAAATGAACACCCAGACTTCGATGAACTCCTGAACATTCTAAGCAGATCCAGATTCCATATGATACGGAAACCCATTGCGGATTGTTTGCTTCGCACTCGAAGCAAAACTACAAAAAAAATCTAATTAGTTATGAAACCGAACGTAGAACTCACATTATTGTCGTCTAAAGGTCGAAGTTCTTTAAGCACTCTTCGTGTGCGTGGACTGGCCATCTGCAACGATTTATTTTAAGAAATCTATGACTTGCTAATTCAGATATCGAATGAAGGTAATAGTACGTGGAAATTGAAAGAGACAGAACTGAAGATATGGAAATTCAAGCTGGTAAAGTATTTATGGAAAATAATTTAATTTCATTATGAATGTGATACAGATCGATGGAAAATACCAAAAAGGGCTTTTAGCTCTATTCTCCCTGCATCAAAAAACTGCTCCGATTATTATTGATTGACTTCCTTCGAGCTAGATAACCTGAAAACGGCATAGTACACGTGGCAAAATCCGAAAAGAGTGGAAACGAGGAGCGCGAAGGCGCGAAAAGCGAGTGGAGAGAAGGAGAGAAGGAGAGAAGGCGAGTATGAGAGAGCATGGGGGAACGAGAGATAGCAGAGTCAGAGAGAAAGGAATGAATGACAGACCGGGTTGTGAGGAAATTCGACGCATATCTCGGACTTTTTGTCGATCTAATCCTGTAACGCTCTGCTTCGATGGTGGAGCAAAACGCGAGTTTTTATGTGCATAATGGAGATGTGATGACGATTGAGCAGCTATTCCAGTTGGTAAAGAAGAATCTCTTTTAGAACTGAAACAATGATTAGTACCAATTGAAATACCGCGTCTAGGAAGTACATACATGTCATGAGTTTCAAACGAGCTTGATTCACGTAACTTCCAGTTGTCTAATGAAGCACTCGTTTTGTCTAATACTGTTTGGTTTACTGTCGCATGATCTGTTACAAATTTACTTGTGTTCGTGCTTCTAGTAGGAGTGAACATCTAAAGAAAGATTTATCCTTTGAAAGTATGGAATCACTTCTACTTACATTATTAAAGGCAATACTGAAAGCTGAGCTGTTCGATGTGTTTGCAATAACAGACTGCCCACTACTCTGAATATGAAACCCCTTGAAATCAATTCTTTTGAACGTACCGCTGTGTTGAACATCAAATCATCATTGAATCCCTCTGTAACAGTTGACGGTGTTGTCTCACTCTCAAAAAATGCATGGAAATTCGACGAATTCAGGGATTGAGCGGGTGAATTGACTAAAGGAGAAACCAAATTAAAAGTGGAGTTTGGAGACGAGTTCGCCATTGATGTTGTCAATGCTATTCCAGACTCCCGCGAATCTGCCATAACGAATGAGAATGGTATTGTATGTTTTGAAGAGCTTGCTTGAGCCGATGCAGCCGAAGTAAGTGATCTGGGAAATTTTAAAATTCCAAAGGCATAATTACTTTAGGCACACTTTATTTTCTCCTGTAATTCTTGAATTGCCATTTCAGCTAGTTTTCGTTCTTCTTCACAAGCTTGCAGCTTCTTCTCGGCTGTCTGAATCCATGCATTCGCCTCTGCTAATTTTTTTTTCTGCGATTCGAACTCTTCACCTTTTTTTCGAACGTATACTTCCATTTGTCGTTTTTTCTCTTTCTTAGATTGGAAAAATGTTTTAAAACTTAAAAAATTAAGAGCTTACCTCTTTTATTAAATGTTTCAAAAGATGAACTCGAATGTTCTCCTGAAAGTCGATTTTACGTTGAAACTTCGCCAGATTGTCGGTGACCGTTTTCAAAGGATCCACAAAGTACACTTTGACATTTGGATTGATGTTGCCGTCTAGTTGTACAACTTTTATTTTTTTGCTACATAATGGACAAATAGTATACTCTGAATCAAAGTTGATGAAGATTATGAATATAGATAGATTATTTATACCTAATTTAGCACAGTTGACACAGAAAATATGAAAACATGAAGAAATAAGGAAGCCATCAGTTGGATTTCGTGCGAAACACTGATTGCAATGAACGAAGTCCATATTTTAAAATTTGAATTCGTTTACAAACTCAGCGATTGGGTCTGAGGAATAGCTGATGGAACGGCGGTTTTGAGGGGATCGTGACGAATCAGGGATGTATCAGAAATTTTGCGTTGCGAGACGCGAATAATCGCCTTGCAAGCGTTAATTCGGAGCATTGTAGTTTTTGAAGACGCGTCTCCGCGGATTATTTTGTAGAGAGAAAAAATTTTGAAGTATTAAAATCAACGGTACAGGTTAGGCGCGCAGGTTATTTACATAAATAAAAGCAATGAAAACTAAAAAGGTGAGGGTGAAATTAATGTTTTCGGTATGTTATACAGGTTTCTTCAAAATGTTCGATGTTATAATGGAAAAGCGCGAGACGGTTTTATTTGGAATATAATAACAATCAGTTGCAACTGTATTATGAGTGTCTGGAGTAATTGTATTGAAGGATTTTTCACTTTTTGGTCGTTTTTAATATAAACCGAGGATTTTAGTAAGTTTTCACTACCATGATATCTATTTGGACTTCACTAATTATATTACCCTATCGGTGAGTTCCTATCTATTTTTTTTACCATTTTTATTGAGTGCTTACAGGTTATACTAGTATATGATTATTCAGCGCATCGGGACCACACCATTCACCTAACACGTTCTCTACTGTCGTTAACTACGGGGTTCTCTACTGTTTTTTTTTAAATCTAAAGCTCGGTTAATTGCTTTTTATTCAATAATTTATGCAGTTTAAATAAATTATATAAGCCTTCAATCGTTTATTATGTTTAAATCCATATATAGTCCCTATTCGCCAGGAGCGCAACAAGCAGCACTGAGTACGACACTCCGATATACCGCCAGATTTCTGAGGTATCGCTGACGCCATTTCTGAGGTATCGGTGGGTCAATCGTGAAATATCACGTTTTCCATCAGCGATTCCTCGCTCTAACCTCACCCAAGCCTCAGACCCAATCGCTGAGAAATTAGATGTAACCGTAACCGTTATATGTTCGTAACGAGACCTTTTCACGAATCCTACACATGCGCTTTGAGTATACGGTAGGTATCAAAGGTTCAACCGACAAAAACGATATGGAAATTAATTCCCATTCGAACACGAAGCACTCCCCAGAGAGCTTCCTTTCCATCGAAAACACATTAAGAGAAAGAAATTGTTTATTCCATTCCTGTTCCCCTTAAATTTCTTCCAATAACCATATCAACAACACTATCAATAACTAATTGAATTTGATTTGTATCTGTTGCACACGTAACATGAGTATAGATCTTTTTGACATCTGAAAACTTATTCAGTCGCTCGAATCGAGAAGTGATATACGCCACGCATTCGTTATAATCGTTTGGACCTAAAAATTCAAGTAATGAAAACTGATAATAAAAAAGCAAATTCACCCGTGTAGCTAGAGAATAAGACATTAATGTTGGTTGTCTTCAGTTTTTGTTCGAACAAGTCCCTTTTGTTTAAAAACAAAATCATTGCTGCTTGGACAAACCACCGAGAATTGCAAATTGTCTCAAACAGCTTTATCGATTCTTTCATTCTGTTCTGAAAATGATAACAATAATAACCAATGACTAGAATAGATTTCCGAAACTACCTGGCTTCCATCTTCATTTAATTTCTGATTGTATTCATTTATTGCCGAAATGAAGATTGTAGCATTTACATTATCAAATAAATGAATCCATTTCCGCCTTTCTGATCGTTGACCACCCACATCAAATATTCTAAAATTTAGGATTCTTCTATTGATTTTCTCAATTGAAAAGAAAACTTTTGGAGAAAAAAACAAATTAAACCTAAACTTAGTTCCTTTGATTTCAATGACTTGTTGCACGACTCCCATCGTTGGTATTCGTATTCGTAGCATATCATCTACAGTAGGAACGTACTCTGGATCATTTATTCGATCTAACTCATTCATAAAACTGAAAACGTTCGGTTTATGCGAAATGAAATTCAAGAAAACTCACTAAACCAAAGTATCCATCATTTGAAATTCGGATCGTCGTTCAAATGTTTTCTGTACATTCGAATCATGCCATAATCGTTTAATTGCATTAAACGTCAATGGAATGAATGGCATCGCATCTTTACTACTGTCAGCAAGAGCCAATATATGCATAGCATCCGCCTAAAATCAGTCTCAATAACAGAATTCAATTGATATTAAAAATGAACTCACATCTAATTCAGGACTTGTCAATTGGTAGAAAAATGTATCTTTTGCTTTTAAAAGTGTTGCCATTCCTTGAATAATATTGCTATATACAGTACCCGCGACGTTTTTTAAATCCGATTTCGAATACCCGCTGCTGTGAAGAATACTGAAATCTTTCCTTTTTTTTGAAATTAAAGAACGAAGAAAACTAACTTGATTTGCTTTAAAATCGTCGATTTTCCACACTCTCCAGTTCCAAGAAGTAACAATTTCTGATTTCCAATTTCGTTATCTTCATCTTTTCTAATCTGTTTATCAATAATCGAATTAATTCTTTTCTGTTCTTTCGATTCCGGCGATGAGCACGTTGATCCCATTTGTATGGATACTCAAATCAATACATCTGAAGTTAATCGAATTGATTATCTCAGAGAAAGGCGTTCAGATATAATTGAAAATGAAATTAAGAAAAAAGTGCTCAGGTTAAAATCTGAACGATAGACTCAAAAGAATCAAGTCTTTTGAAGTAAAAACTAGGTTGCAAAAATCAATCAAAAAGACAATTCTAGAATATTAAAAAGACGGATAAACTCAGTTATGATCAAATATTGAAAACTGAGTGAACTACTAGTATTAATGTTAAGAAAGAGAGTAAATGCACCTGCTTTATTCTTCTTTTCTCTATTGTTTCTCATCAGAAATCTGCCATTTCTTTCTCTCTTGGTCGGTGCTCTTCGAAGCATTTGTGCACGTGGGAAAATAGAAAGTTCGTCATTTCACGTGATATTCAGAACAGAACATGTTAACTTTTGAAAGAAAAGGAAAGTTAACAATGGGTTTTCATAGAAGAATGAGCAGGAAGGAAATGAGAAATGAAACAACGAAAAGGATTTGTTTTGACTGTATGGAATGACAGTTCTCAGCAGGTTTTTGGATTGTGAAGAAGAAGTTTATGATGAAAGGATAGGGGTAGGAGAGGTTCTATGCATCAATTTCATCTTCACTCAAAAGAAAAGAAATCACAGTGAAACTCTTTAAAAATGGCCAAAATGGTGCGAATAAAAACCTAAATTTAATCAAAAAGAATAGGAAATGTCTAGACAAATTGGAACGTTAGACAAGATTAAAAGTCACGATTATTCATAGAAAATCACTTTCATTGTCTATAATTTGTATACTGCGTGGGATCAGAAAACTAGTTCTTGGTATCTTTAAAAAAAGAAAAAAACTATTTATATACCGTAATCCAATTCTCAATTCCCTGATGATATAAAAGAATTCAGATATTTCACTTTTCTTCGGATTGTCGAAAATAAACAGAAATTGAATCAAAAGAAGATCCTGAATTGATCCTAGTTATGAGAATGAGAATCAGTTTGTATTTTCAGAGTGAAATGAACTGAACAACACAGAAAATGAGAATTGGTTGCGAGAGAAAAGTACGAATGATAACGTCTGACCCATTTTCCGGCCGAAAAAGCTTATGTTGTCTTTTTCTTTCTTCTCAACTTTCTTTTTCTCCTTTCTGGTTTCTAGGGGCAACAAGAAAGAGCCAAATCAGAGAATATGTCGGTAATTGAACATATATATATATATGTCTCTCTCTCTCTCTCTCTCTCTCTCTCTCTCTCTATCTTTGAATGAAAAAAAAAGAAAACAGGAGACTAAAAAAAGAAACTCAAAGAACAGACAGAGCCCAAGAAACCTCTTTCTCTTCATATCATATTCATTTGTTTTTTTCCTATCAGTTGAGTTTCTCACTTTAAAGAGACTTTAAAGAGGTTCTACATTTGAATGGTACATGGTAAGACAAGAGTTTTCTCCTCGAGAGATCTACAGAATCAAAATATTTGTTTGATTATTATAGAGGACGGCAGAGAACAGGTTAGTGAGGTAACTCTGACAGATCCGGTCTAAATGTCATTTCAGACGATCTAGAGTCACAGAAATGTGAGAGAAAACTTCCGGATTCGTGTGAAAAACTCAAAGTAGTCTTCAGTTTCTGCATGATTCTTAAGTATAATTATATGTTTATAAAACAAAACAAACTATTGCATTTTCCTTATTTTGATTGAATTCATAATCAAAGTAGACGAAAATCTAAAAGTTCTAGAATTGAGTTCAGAATGAGTTTTCTTTAATTTCTTTTGAACTTCTATCTATCCTCTAATCACCATTTTCCCAATAAAATGACGTATTTTTGACGTAGTTCTTTTCTTTTCGAAATCATTCCTCATTTGACACAGAAAAGTCATCATTATATGAATTCCATTACGAGTTAGTCACATATTGAAAATCTTGTGATTCCATTTACTAATGAGTTCTCATCGAAAACGAAAATGTCGATTTCGAAACAGAAATTCAAAAAAAGAGAAAAAGGGAGATAAGAAGAAACGGAATTCGATTTTTGAACCCAAAATCAGAATCAGAATTATTTGTATTCCTCCGTGAAATATCAAGTGCATTTTGAGAATTTATTTAATAGGCATGAGCAGAAAACAAAAAAAACAAGCAAGATTTTGTATAATAAAATTGAATACAATTTCCTTTTTTTCTAATTGAGCGGCACGCCGGTTCGGTTTTCTCAAGCTTTCGTTTGCCTTCTTTACATTTTTATGCATTTCCCGAGTGTTTATCGTGTCAATTTTCACAGAAAAGTGTTGTATTCAAAAGCCGTTTACTCGTTAAAAACAGAAATAAGATTCAGGAAAACTTCTAACTACAGAATAGAAACCCGTTGAATCAACTGTCCACATGTTGAATTATGAAAAATATCAGAAAGTTCAAGAGGCCTCCGATTCGTATAATCCAAACAACTTTCGTCGTATTTCCTGGTTTTTCTCCGCTTATTGACACAGAAAAATGATAATCAATTAAGTTGAGAATCGAGAAGATTACTCAAATTATTAGTGGAATTGTTGGATGAAAGTGCCGCCGAACGAGCAGCTGCCTGTTGTGCTTCGTAAGCAAATTGAAGACTTCGGGACATGACGAGAAAGAAAGCCGTTAGGAGAACTATTGCACAGAATAACTTTGAGATATTTGTGAGCGTCGAGTTGTTATAGAAATCATCAAGAGGTTTATGCTCTTCAGTTGCTGCTGTTCCGAATGCTAGTCTGAAATTTTCTTTTTTCTGGGTTTTCAGAGGTTGAAATTTTGTTTCTGATTCATTCCAACCCTCTATTAAAGAAATGATTCTGCGTCATTTTCTTTGGAAAGATTCGAGAGATTTCTCTTTTTTGTATTCAAATAAACTCACTTTCTTGTTGAACTTTGAGTGTATGCAGGAAGCTAAAAATGAATAAAATGAGATGAAAGAGGAAGAAAAAAAACGAACATGAACATTTGGAGCCATTCCAGATTCAATGCTTTCATCACTTGAACTTGTCGATTGGCGACGTTCCAATTTACGAGAGACTGCTCCGAATAGCTGAAATATAAACTATTACAGAGATCTGAAATTATTCAAATTGATATTCATCCTGTTCTATGCGTATCCTTTCCTAAGTGTATATTTTTCATTCTTCGTTATAATTCCCTCTATTTCCACCGATTGCTTTTGGATATCTGATTGTGAGTTGTGAACGTCTTTTTGCACCCGGAAACAGGAAATTCCTTCGAACGGATAAAAAACATATTTTGGAATTAGAATTCTGAATAGTTCCAATTTTTCAAATTGTATCCTATGATATTCTTCCAAAATACCCCTTTTGGATATCGAAATAAGAAATGAGACGTCCCCCCCCCCCCCCCAAAATAGTTTTTCACAAAGTTCAAAGACGAGAAATCTTTCTGATGACCTATAAAATTCAATGAATTTCTAAGTAGAAAACGTTGATTTCAGTTCTATAAAAACCAACTTTTGCTGCCATTGTGACGAGAGCTTCGATTCCTTTCGTATGAAACTTCGAAGTCGTCGCATCTGGAATTTCGACCGTCGGCCGAACTCTGGTCATATTCGATGAATTACCGGTTACGGTAAACACGGATATTGATTGTTTCGACAGTTTGACACTGAAAGAAAAAAAAGGAAAAAACGGGGTTTTGAATGGAAATAAAAAAGTATTATGTATTTGTTAATTAATAAGAAATAAGAGTCAGAGAAAATTCGAAATGGCGAGAATCGAACGAGATTTTATCACTGGATTACGATATTTTGTCTGAAGGAAAGAAGAAAAACAAGTTAGTGAGGGTGGAAGTATTCGAAAAGAGAAAACGAATCGAAAGTGATGATAAAGAGCAAAATGAATATCTCAAATCGCTGATGCGCCTTGGAATTTCCGGTTTAATCAACACGAGATCTGACGTGAAAGAGACTGCGTACATATTGAAAACACATGATTTGTGATTCAAGAAAATAACATTCAACTACTGAATTTCGTTTGAATTTAATCATGAAAACATAATTGTTGAAGATAAATTTAAATAACTTCAGATTTGTGGATTTTCGAAAGAAACTTACTTAATTCTGAGAGTGTTTATATTCATTTGATGATATATATTTTAGCCGGAAGTTTTTCCAAAAAGTCATATTTATTAGAAATATGAGGGTGTTTTTTCTTTTTTTTCTTATTCTGCCGGAACTTCATAGAACAGAAAACGCCTTTTCCCAACACAAAAATATATCGAAAAATCTTGAATGAATGACTGAATTTCGATGAAATTTGAAGTGAAAAAAGAAAACAGTCAATAATTTCAAATTCACAAAAAATGTTTTCAGTTCTGGAATTTGAAAGAAAAGGTACAGAAAAAGGTCAGTCTGCAATTGAAATCGAAGAAAAATATAGGGAGAAACGGACGAAGGAATGGGATGACTGAATGAGAAAAACAAGTTAATTGGAATAGGTTTGAGATGGATTGAGTACGTGAAAAAAGAAGAAAAAGAAGAGAAAAAGACGAGATGAAAACTGAGTTAGAGGGTGTAAATTCATTCTGAATCCAGATGGACAAATGGAAAAAAACAAGTGGTTTTTCTCGAGAAAAGGATGTTCTTTTAGATAAGGACTATTGGTTTATTTGGGAGAAATAATGTCGATTTAATTATTCTTTTGAACTCTTTCTTTTTCTCTTTTTCTATTTTTCTGTCTTGTTTCTGTGAAGAATATATTTTGGATTCGAGCGATTGAAATTTCAAATTTATTATGGGCTTTATTTTCGTTTTTTGACATCTTTTTACGCGACTAAAATGGAAATAAAAGTATAGTCTTTCAAACGAAAAAAAACAAATTTTTCTATTAAGAGATTACGGTATTTGTGTTATTTGATTGGAAGAGAATGATAGATAATTCAAAGTGAACACGTCGTTTCAAAAATGAAATAATTCGATAATTCTGAAAAAAAAGTGAAAAAATGAGTGAGAAAATGAGTGAAAGCGAAGAATTCTTTGAGATAACTTCATTCAAAATTCCACGCAATTTTTCTTTTTTTCTTTATCATTTCTCTCGGTCTTCACTTCATTTTTTCTTCATTTACTTTCAATTTTTATGTTGGTATCTTTCGAATTTTTAACTTTTCCCAGTACAAAAGGGAATCGGAATTCTGAGAAATTGGTCATTTTGCAAAGAAAGAAAATTGTTTTCTGGCAGTAGTCATTGGTCGAAGTTGTTTAAAAAAGAAGAAAATGGGTGGTTTTTCCAATTTAAAAGATGTCCCGAACAAACTCAATTTTCACTTTTTAGGGGCAGTCACAAGGTTTTAATTCACAAAACAGAATACAGAAAACTCTGAGAACTCGAAGAAAATTTCGAAAAGTTCAGTGAAGAAACTTCGAAAAATGATCATTTAGTTGGAGTTAGGATCACAAAGTTTTGGTTATGTAGAATTGAGAAGAAAAATTGGGATGGTCATAAATAGATCCAATATTCGAGGATTTATCTCGTTGTATAATATCTTATAGAATCGCTCATTCTGGATTTGATTACTGTAGTGGCTGATAGATGATGTAATCCATTTCTTTCGAGATGGTCTACACGAATCAAAAAACCACTTTTTAGGCTTCATATCTGAATTCTGAAGGGTTGATGATGTGGCTTCTTTTGAAAAAATAATTCATCGAAAAGTGTTTTCTGATTGAGAATTCGAACTATGTTTCCAAAGAGACGAAACTGCAAAAAAAAGGAAAAAAACGTGAATAAACTGACGAATCCGTGCAGAATTCAGAATTCAGTGTGTGCTGAACGAGAAACCAAACGTTTCATTTATTCAAAAAACGACAAATTTCAGTGTGTCTGGGAGAAAAAAAAGAGATGAGAAAAAGAAAGAATCATGTTGACATTGGCCACTTTTTGTTGTGGGTGTCCATCGAGTTATAAATGAATTATTGATCTATTCTTCATCGAAATGACTCAATTTTAAAATTCGTAGAGTAAAAATAAAAACAAAATAAAAAGTAAATTTCGAGTTTTTGTGGTTTTTGGTGTCTAATGAGGACGAGTACTATTATTTTTATGACGCACATTTTCTGAGCATCAGCTTTGAGTGAAAGTTATTCTGAGAAAATTTATTGAACACAAAAAACTGAGTCAAGCACATAGAAAAACTGAATAAAAATTGAAACTGAACTAAAAAAACAATACAAAGAAGGTAGAGATAGGGAGAGAGAACAAAGGCACAAAATGGGAATTTTCATAGAAAAGTGAGTGGGAGAAACCCGCTGCGAATCGGAAGGAAATCACAATAAGATAAAGCCAATGGTGTAGAAAAAAGTAAACTATTCTGAAAAAAGAATGTTTTGCAGGATGAACTGCATAAATGGGAATGAAAAACAGATATGAAAACAGGGATGATGGCATAGGAAAGTAGTTATTGTACGAGAAATGTGTATAGATTTAGGAATGCTGTGAAAAAAAGTAATTCAGAAAATTAAAAAATCACGAAGGTTTGGATTTGTTATCAGATGATAATGTGACCTGTGATGAAGAAGGTGAAGCCATGACAGGTGTCGAATGTGGAGCCAGCGAGGAACCTTCCTCTTCGTTAATGACTTGATGGAATACAGGCTAAAAAGTTATTTGGTTTTTAAGAAATCATGAAGACATGACACATACCCGTCCTTTCATTTCAGTATTGATTTGAAGAGTATCTCCATCTGATAAATCAGTTTCCATTGTATGAGAGGGTTCTCTATTTTCAAACGAATTCTTCCTTGAACTCAAGTGACGGCTATGCCTATGATGATGATGATGATGATGGTTATGCGAGTGACGATGATGATCGTCATCGTCCTCTTCATCATCATCCTCTTCTTCTTCTTCTTCTTCTGTAATCACATCTGAGAGCTCACAATCTGCCTGATCTTCATCGTCTTTGTGTTCGGGACGGTCCTGAAAACATAATATAAGAATAAGAAATGAAAACAAAAAACATACTGTTTCATAGACCTGCTCTCTGATAACGGATTCTTCTGCCTGCGAAGACGGTGTCATTCGAAGATCTCTCGTTGAACGTTTTCTCGGTGAAGCTATCGGGTTGTCATCGCCATCAGAATTCAAATCAGATCCATTGTTATCGCTACTGTTCGATCGATGATTTCGGTTTCGTCGTTCGGGATTTCTAACAGCAATTGAATCAGTAATCGAAGTGTATTCTTCGTGACGACGGCGAATCGACATAGTTGATCTAGAGAAAATATTTTTAAACAATGGATTCAATTTAGCGCGACTTACAGTTTCGCATGGGGTGCAGGGAGTGGATCCATTGATGCGACAGATAGCAATCGTTGCTGTGGAAGTGCAGAAGCATCAGAAGGCTTTGGTGACAAAAGCACGTTCTTCCTATCTTCACTGGTATATCCACCACAAATCGTTGCAGTTCTATTTCTTCGGATTGGTCCTGGTGGTAACAGATTCTCAGATGAATCATTATCATTTCTCTCGAGACTTGGCTCAGCGCCAGGCAGTTTAAGAATAATCGGTTGAGAGGCCATTGTGACCGATTCCGCCGATGGGGACACACATCGACCGAACGTAGACATATTGTTCGAATTCAAGAGTAAACGAACACATTCTAGAATCTCATTTTGCGTTTTTTCCACGGAAGCCAGGCGATTTTCAACATCGTTAATGACGTCACGACCCATTGTTTCCTTCGCTTGGAGGTCGATGAGTCGGTTGAGAATTTGGTCAGTCCTGAAATAGGAAGTTTGATTATCTGATCGTTTTCTTTTTATAACCAACCGAATATCGGCTCTGAGAATTCTCTGTTCATTGCTCGTGTTCTTTTCGTTCTGTTTCTGCCTCGAAAGATCTTCCATACAATCTTCTTCGAAATCATGCAGCTTCTCAATTTGATCATGGTCCAGAAACAGCTCTGAAATAGTTTTGAATTTCTATAAAAGTCTGTTTCGCCTATACATACTCAATGAGAAATCGAACATCGAATTCATCGATTTCAGTTGATCCGAAGGCTGTCCCCTGTTTCTTATTTTGATTCGAATGTACTTCACCAAATAAAACCCATATTGCAAAATAGTGAATGGAGGTGGAACAAATGGTGTTGCTTCATATTCCATTACCTAGAAATTCCTCCGTAAGAACTAAATATACTTTTTCAATCTAACCTGACGGTATCTTTGAAACAGCCAAATCTGCTGTGACATTTCATCGGTTGCATCGAAAATGTGACTGAAAATAGTTATCAATTGAAAATTGACTGAAAATAAATCTTACTTGAAAATGGCAATGAGCATACTCATAAGCAAAATATTAGCGATCAACAAGAAAAAAGTCATCAGAAGTGGTGGAATCCAATATCCAGCAACGCAAGCTATTCCGGTTGTACCATTTCCTAAGATCACAGGTCCACCATTTTCCAAATGTTGATCCCATGCTGGAAAATAACCAATTATTTTGATTTTAGAGCGAACGGAACTTTCATGAAACTCGTTGATAAAGAAAAATGGAACGAACCTTCATCTCCGCAAGTATCAATTTCGTCTGCGTAGACTTCACCATACAACATAAAATACGGTTTCAGGAATATGTTTCGAACCAGAATCCAATGCCATGTTTCATCCGGATAGGTGATACTCTGTCGGGCCAAACCGAAGGAAAGAAGTGTGACAACAAGCATTACAATGATATATGACATGTTTTGGATCATTTTTCCAGCCATTGTAACATAAGGTCCTAGTTTTGGATGGACACTCAGATAATCCAATATTTTCATCGTCCATAAAACAGAGTCACATGCTAGAATGACTCTTCCCACTTTCGGATCTCTATAATGAAATTTGAAAACACTGAAAATGAATAAAAATAACTCACCCAAATTTTCTGACGAAAAATCCAACAATATAGACTGTACAAGCAAATATAGTGATACAGTTCCAGAAACTGCTCAAATAGGTTCGAACTTTTTCCAGATAAGGTTTGGCATCAGATATTAAAATCTAGAAAGACACAAATTTAATAATGTGTATTTCAGTTCAATCTTACTCTTCTAAACTGTTCCAATGTGAAAATTCCAACGTAAGCTATCAGAATATACTCCAGTATTGTCGGATCCTGTGGCGTTTTCACGAGAAGAGTGTACGTAAAGCAAACGATGAACAGAGAATATGATAATGTCCATGACCAGAAAGTTGTGATTGGAGCCGAGTAAAACTCAAGGAACCGTTTGCTTGTTTTGATCTTTTTCTGAAATAATGACAAGCTGAATCAATTCAATTCAACCAATCACTGACAGTTCCTTGAAACTGCTCCAGTGGACTTGGCCGGTCCGTCGGAATGATTTTCGAGTTTTGAATTTTCGATAGAGTAACTGAAATTTTTTTCTCATTTTTAGCTGTAGAGAAAAATCTTACAAACTGATCCATTTACAGAGGATCGGTTACTTATATCGGATCTGTTGTTGTTCCCGAATCGTGGTCGACAACTCGAATTTTTGTAAGGAGGCGGAGGAGAAGCCCCAGTTTTCTCTGAAACTGACTTGAATGTAATTATCTGAACTCTATTCTTACCTCCAAAAGTACCGTATTCTGCAGCCGGGCCACCATTCAAATGTGGTCGCAGACCGATTTCTCCCCCGCTTGCATCAGTTTCTCTGTCACATTTTTCTGATTTCTTTGGCTTTCGTCTTTTACTTTGAAACAAGTTAGCTATAGTCATATCTTGAACACTTCCTTGTGATGTCTTACGAGTTCTCTTCCGTTTTGGATTATGCCGATTGTCTTCTTCATCCTCTTCAGAACTGGATGTATCACTTGAACTTGAACTTGAGCTTGAAGATGAAGAACTCGACGAAGAAGAACAGTTTATGGCATGTTGATGTTCGGCAGCGGTTTGTGGTTGGTTTAAAAGCTCTTCACGTGTTTTGAATTCTAGCACAAAAATGCATGGGAAGAAAAGAAGACCAGCGATTACTTTGAAATTAGAGTGAGTCCTGATTCGGAGTCCACCATGCCAAAGATCCGCGAGAAGAATCTGACAGCATGGATGAGCCAGAAAATGCTTGTTGTTGACTATGACGGCCAGTGCAAGACATGTCTCATTGCTCCAATTGGAAAGTTCATAGGTGAGAAGCTGGAGTGTTTGGGTATCATCGACATGGTAACAATGATCCAGAAGTTCAAGGGATAGAATACGAAATTCTCTGAAAAATAAATCATTGTTTGAGAGAGCAAAAGTTAATTTTTTTGTGCGTTTTTCAGTAGACCTCTGGTGTAATATATGTAGTTTTTCTTCTTTTATCAAATTCGAACAGATCGTTTTATATAAATATATTCGCAGTTTTGAATACCATACTCATTAGAACAGAACTCACTCTGCGTATTTTTTCAATTCATCACAAATTTCCACTTCCAAATAATCTTCAGCGGCTTCTGTTGCTAAACTTTTATAAAGTCGGCAAGCAACCAGTGCTTTTGCCATTGCTTCTTCACCATGTTGCCACATACACATTGCCATTTCTTGTCGCTTTGTTAGAACTGCCCAAATCAATAGCTCGCTATATGGGTAACGAAAATCGGGTTGAACTTGGGAACCGTCTGATGCAGATGTTATCGAAAGCTCTTCTTCAAATTCTGATGTACAGTCACGAGATTCATTGAGATTCGGAGGTCGCATTGAATTTATTGGCTGCAAAACAACAGTTTTTACACTGCCAACTTTTAAAAAATAAATTTCTGTTAGTGGATCATTCTCAAACTTACATTTCCACGAAATGCGCTCCGCCACAATATATGATTACTGAGTGCTTTCGATCCACTCAAAGCCGATCGGTTGACTGGATCCAAATACGGATCTTGGTTACCGAATGAAGTTCCGAAAAGACCGGCTACAGACGCTGATTCAACAACTCCTGCTAATGCTTCTGTAGACTGTCGCGATGCGACTCCAGAAGGACCGCCGGAATGGCGTGCGAGAAAAGCGTCCACTGTTTTTTTCTTTGCTACTTTCATCCTTTTCATTCTTTGTTTGTATCTCTCTCGGAACTCAGAAGCAGTGTAGGAGCTTTTGTAGGAGTTTCCCATCAGTTTTTCAATGACCAGACCAATATCCGGAAGCCTTCAATACGAAGCTATATGAATCGAAATTGAAAATGTTCTTACTTGTAACGATATCCAGGTCTGACGCGAACAACGTCTTTCACAATATAATACAATGTGTTTGGTGGTCCCTTATCAGTATTATACAGCTCATCAAGTCGAGACATTGTCAGAAACTTCTGCATATTTATTCCTTGCTCGAGAAGTAATCGTACGAAATCAACTCGATCATGAATTAATGCTTCCATCATTGCATTGTGTAAAGCAGTCTGCTGCCATTCCTGGAAGAAATCAACTCTTTTTCTACTTTGGTTTATTTGTGATCTTACGTGTCCCAGAGCAAAAACATCAGAACGTGCAATGTCAACGCGGTTCCATGCAAGAGCAAGGGCCAATTGATCAGGTGGTGAAAGATTTTGTCCTTTGAGAAGTGCTGTCAAAATTGCATGATCTACATCATGCTCTCCTTTCTCTCCTAATCGGAAGATAGTCAATAAGCTCTTGCACTGAGCACAGGCTATCAGTTCATGAAGAATTCGGTGTGCTCCTGCTCCACTGCATCCAAATGTTTTTTCAACAAGTTCAAGAACTTGTGAACGAATATCGTCTGGTAGAAGTCCACTTTCTGTGACATTTTGATGAACAAATGCGAGAAGATCAGCTGCTCTTCCACTTCCATCACAAACTACAACGGGAACACTTGGAATGTTTGTAACATAGTCAAGAACTGATCGAATTGTACAGCTGCCGCCTTCAAGAACGACACAAACAACAGGAACACTTCGAGATCCGCCAAATATTTTCTGTTTCTGTGAAATGTACATCTCTAGTCTTTTTCGTAGAATCACTTCGGCACCGTATCTTAAAAGTCATCCTTAAAAACTGACGTTTCCCGTTTGTTTACCTTCCAACTGTTCCATTATCCACGAGTAAGAAAAAAGAATGTCTGTTATTGAGCGTAGTACATCTTCCTTTTGATGAACTCGGGTAGTACGGTACCGTCTTGTCTTGTCCAATAAATTCTTCTCTTTTCTTCAACAACCCCCACGGAGCGATTCCAATACAGACGATTTTGTTTCTCACGGCCGATTGGGCGCCTTCAAGGGCAGCTGCAACGTGTTTTACCACTCCAGTATCACATCCACTTGTAATAATCCATGCTCCGGTTGTAGATGCAGCTTTGAGAATACCTTTACGGAAAACACGTGCAAGCTTTGGTTGAAGCCTGTGTTGATTTCATTTTCGAAAAGTATTCGATTGGATAAATGACTTACTCGAAATTGCTTGTTCCTCCGTGTACTGTTATAATAAGACGCGGAGGAGAAATTTGCCAGACATGTTCGAACAGAGACATGATATAGGCGGGTTCTGTATCGAAGTTCAGCCGTACGTATTGAGCTTTGTATGGATGTGGTCCGCCTATAAACTGCTTGATAGAAAGGTTCTTTCTCATAAGCATCTCCTGGAGCTTATGGAACCGTGTTTCTCACCCTGGAATTCCACTTGCCCAAATGCGTTTGTTGACAATGAAACTGTGTGTCTTCGGAGACTCCATTTCTCATTTGATCGTTTCTGAAATTAATAGATAAATGCCATTTTAGTAATATCTTTGACTTACCGTATACTTGTTCTGTGTCTCACTATCGTCATTGAATGTACCGAACGATCTTTGATGTTCAAGAGCAATAACGGAACGTTTTTGTCTGAGAAATTCTGATGTTAGTTCTGGAATGTTCCTGTGTGCTTCGTCTGTTCTTCCACATCCACATTTCTGTGGATCGCGACTTGATGGAACAAAGCGGGAACATTCGCGCCGAGTGAACGTTTCTTTGATCCAGTTAAGACGATTCAATGACTGAAAAAAATCTGGTGTATTGGAGAAAAGTTTGAAACAAAAACCATATTCGATTCATTGAATCTCATTTGAGTGAACAAAGGCATTGGAAGAATCATTTGGCCACTATTTGTTGTTGTAGACACATCCACATTTGTTCGTTCTCCATGAGACATTCCAGAAGTTGTTGGTTGTTCTCCACCTCCTGAATTTATCGTCTGAGCCTGTGTCTGTGTTGCTGGGAAAGCCACATCTCCATCGACGCCTCTTCCACTTAATTTTGTTGACGTTGTTGTTGGAGGAGCTTGATCTCCAGCTTTTGCATGCAAATATTGAGTGATTCCCAGCTGAAAATTAACCTCCGTTAGATAAGGTTTTTTGAACACACTGTTAGACTAAGACAAATTGCAAGGGAAACTTGGCGATTACTGTATCCCTACATTTTCACTTTCTCCTGTACACCAAATATCAGCAGACGAGGCGAATCTGAGACGACGGTTGTGAAAATCCATTGATAGTAAACAGTTATTATTCTTAAGCTCTAGCAGATGGTTGATTGACAAAAATGTTATAAAGCACCTTATCAAAAAAGAACTGACGGTGTGAAGAGAAAGCGGTGCCCAGAGAGAAAATGTCGAATTAAAAATTGAAAAAAATATATGAGTCGTTGTTTTGAAGTGTGAAAAAAAGAGGAACTGATAAGAATTCTAAAAATGGACATTCGAAAAGAGGCTCACATGAAACTTTTATATAGATGTATCAGGAGCATCAAACAGTATTTATTATATACGGTGCTTTTTGTCTTATCAGAGTAACATACCTTTGTACTAACAAGAAATAATCAAGAAAAAAGGAAGAGGAAGTGAATTTTCAAAGTTACATTACTACATGATTCTACCGATAAGAACTTTGAAGAAAGAAAACAATTTTTAAAGATTGTATCTTCTTTCCGCCTAATTTGGTTCATTTGCAAGAACTGTATAAAGGAACAGTAGTTCAATGATATTACTGAAACAAAAACCACAAAGATCAAATGAAAAGCGATGAATGCGCAGAAGAACAAAAGAAATTCGGTGAAAAAGATCTTGTGATCATCCGTAGAAAAAAGAACGAACAATTCTATCTTTGAAGAACGAAACTGATGACGAAAGAAAAATGATCTCAATGAGTTTTCATCTTCATATTACGGCGATTGATTAAAATTACTTGAACACTCTATAGAAGTTATCAGTTCTTAAAGATCCCAAACATCCCGGGAATACTTCTCAAAAAAAGAAACGGGTAATTTTTCGGCAAATAAGTTATTGTATTTCAATCTCGCACTGGCAACTTAAGAACTAAAAGTAAAAGTGGGAGGAATTTAATGAGTGACGTTTTTTGAATCGGGATATTCGTCCGATGACCAGAGAATAAGATGATGCGAATCTACCATTTTGAATACTGATAACACTCGGTTAGCTACCAAAACCCCGATAAAACCGATCTAGAATGGAAACAAGATGGACCTTGATTTTTTCAATCTTCAATCTTCGAATTCTTGAAAAAAAGTGATAGAAGTTGTATACATATTCTCATTGGTAGAATGATGAGAGGCCGTGAGGTAAAAAAGAGATGAAATGGTTTTCGTGAACTAAATGAATGATGAGAGGTTCGCTTCCACGGTCCTCACACGATTAAAACAAAAAATGATGAAATCCTATTCTACTATTTAGAAAAAGATTATAATCTTTTCGGTCATCACCACCAATAGCAGCAGCCTCTTTCTCGAGAAAAGGCAGAAAGAAGAGGTCGATGACTGTCTCTTATAAAAACATTTCCTCACTTCACTATTACACTTCTTTTCCCTTATTTCTTTTAGAAATGTTAGAAGTGACCGTCTAAGTTGTGTACTTTTTCATTACACGACCCCTACAGATAGAGATCTTTACTCGATGTTCGAGTTCAAATTATAAGAAATAGGGAATATTTGATTCCAAGAGCATTAGTAACATAAAACGTAGAAGGAATGTAACAACAAGAGCTCCTAGCAATAATTTCGAATCACACTCACCATACTCTTAATTGGAACAGCAAAATTCACAGAATCGTCAGTTTTAAAATTTTTGAAAATGACGTAGCATCATAAAACTTTCATAGTAACATGATGTGAACATAATCTGGGTTTCTCCCATCACAGTTAATCTCAAATTCGCAAATACCCATTTTACCATACACGCCATTTTTAAAGAATCGCTCACCTTTGTAAATTTCATAAAAGAAAGAAAACGGGTGAGATTAGAAAATAAGAATCAGGAAAACATCACAGTGCGAAAGCGAAAGAGAGACCTTTTGGGTAATCAGTGATAATCAGCTCACGCTGAATCAACACAATGAGCCACTGTTGTTGCTCATCTACGAAGTGAGCTATTTGACAAATACCGAATGAGCGCGACGTTCCGTTTTCTTGTGATATTTAAATTTGAATCAAGCTAAATACTCCTGCAGTTAAATCTACCTTTTAAAAATCAACAGAACAGGCTAAACAACAATCAGGCAGACATTCAAAACGGTTTCTCCCTCTATTGAAAAACTATATGATAACTGTAATTTTGTTTGGAGTAAAGGGCAAACGAAAATGTGAAAAACTAAACTTTGTAAATGTGACTAATGTACTGTAATATAAAGCAGTGAGAAGTGAGGCTTGGTGATCATCACAGAAAGCACACAACACTTTCTCTGACCTTCCTCTGACCGAGAAGTCTCATTTCAGCTTCCTTTTGCTTTTTGAGTGCATCTTTGATAGCTTCCATCTAGAATGGCTCTTATTCGGAAATTCATATTATTCATGTACCTTCTGTATAAACTTGTTACCTACGTTTTCAAATGCCTTTTCTCAATAAAATAATTGAACTATGCTCACCATTTTCATCAGCTTATCATCTTTGTAATCAGTGACTGCTAACATGTCTCTCCAATCACCGGAATGCACATTTGGCGGTGGAATCGCGTAACCAAGAAGACTCCTGTTTCGATGTCCCTTTCGTGGATAAGCGCCACCTGTGAAACTTCCTGAAAATGTAGTTTTTCTTCTTCATACTATTTAATTATCAACTTTACTAACCACTTCTCCTTCTTCTATGTTTTCTTGTTTTCTTTAACGGTGTTGTGCGTGGCAGAATACTGGACACCGATCCATCGCCGGTACGGTGCGAGGAACTCGGCTCGATCGATCGCATCTAAAATTAGATTTTTGAAGAATTTGAATTAAGTTCTTTTTCATAATAAAGACTTGATTTATCTGATGATAGTGGAGTAACTGGAAATACTAATTTCAACGTCTTGATGAGGAGAATCACCTTTTTACATCGACTCCGAAGTTCTGAGAATAGTGAGAATATTCAAAAGCGACCATCAAAATTGTCAATAAGTAAAGTTAGATTCGCAGATTCAATAAGTTGAGACGTGTGTTGTGAATGTAGACACAACTCAAAATGCCAATTTCTTATCTATAGGCAATCGTATAATATCATCAAGAATGGGGCGGGTCTAACTCTCTGTAAACACGGTATTCACACTCTTATTCCGAGATCAAAGACAGCTCAAAACTCACTCACAAATGGATCTTTCAGTAACCCCGACATAATTGTTAACATTGCAAATATTTGTCTTTTAGGAATTGTATTTAGAGAACAATCATAAAAATATGAGGGTAATAAATAGTTTTCTATACAAGTTCTCTTTTTTTTTCATCGTCTACACGTCTCTACCCACTAACCAATGAGCATGTGTTGGGGAAGAAAAAAAATACTAAGAGATGACGAGAGCATGAGAGAAGAAGAAAACAGATGAATAGCAAGGAGAGAAATCATTTGATCTTTGGATCATCACTCGTTTGGCTCTAAGGTTTCAAACACGTTGAACAGGTAAATAGAAGGTCTCACGTGAAAGTTAACTTGTTAAACTCGTTAGGTAGATTCTTGTTGATTCTTTGATTTTGTTCTCTTTATTGGAGTTAACAGGAAACATTTTCAGTTGATACTACGTTTTGAATTTTATAAAAGTAAATAGAAAATTCAGAGACGTAGTGCTGGATTACTCAATTTTTGAATTTCTAAATTAGATATTCGAGTGTAGCAGTAAATGAAACAAACAAGTAAATGATGATGATATATATTAATGCGATGGCCTTTTATAAATCAGCAGTAGGAGAACTACATAACAGCTTTAAACTTTTTGAGCCACTATTTTATTTTTTTTTTGTATCAAACTCACTTGTCTCCATTCTAATCTCAATTTTCGTCGCCGATATGCCATTTTAGGATGAGGCATGGTTCGAATCGTATATAAAAAGTCAGGAGAAGAAGGAATGGCAAGTGCTGACTGGCGGTAGCTACTTTTTAGAATTGAATCGAAAGATCAATGACAGAGATCGAGAACAATGTGTTCTTACTACTTATTACAGAGAAAATAGCATTGAAAATGAGTATAGTAAACCTTTTGCGCGGGAGGAGTGCCGTCTGATTAATGATAAATGCAAATACAACTGGCATCATTTTCATCAACGTTCGAAACTTTTTGAAAAAAGTTACCATTTTTTCTAATTTTTCTAAGAAATCTGCGGCTTTTCAATGTTTTGGAACTAACCTGTAGTCCTTCATCTTCATCAAACACATCATCTTCTTCATCAAATCCCTTTTCATTATCCAACAAACGTTTCTCTTCTTTTTCGCGTCGAGCCTTTTCAAATCGACGTCGCATTCTGTGATTCCAGTTTGCTCTGAAAATAGAAATTGTGAAATTGCATATGAGAGATTATTTCAAACATCGCAGTTTTAAGTTAATGGTTTCAAATCACAATATATATTCCATTTTTCACATGGCTATTGAATATTTTTCGAATATCAGAAAATAGGAAAACATTTTCAAAAAACAGATTCCTAGTTTCCCAACAACTGTGATGCAAAATGAAATCACTGTGAGAAATACTCACGAGCGCAAAAAATTGCTTCATCTACAGTGTGTTTTTTGAAGCAATTCGCAAATTTTTTTGATCTACTAATAGTGAGTTTATGAGCTTCGGAACGTTAACGAAATTATTTTGGACAGATATTCAAATAATACTCAGTTTTCCAAATTAAACATATTTTGAATTGAAATTGCTTCCAATTGGAGTCTCTAGGGATGTATGAGAAATCTAATACTTAAAGAAAATTGGAAAAATACGTCAACACATTCTCAAGTACTTTTTTGGATTTAAGAGAGCTGAGTTCAGTAGTTTAATAGAGAGTGAAAAAATGAACCAGAAGTTCTAGAAACAAAAAGAAAAAATCGTGAATATCATATTTAAATATTTTAAAAAATACTGACTTGTCATGGTTTTTGAACTCAAGACTTCTAGGATCTTAAGATAGGCTT
This sequence comes from Caenorhabditis tropicalis, assembly GCA_016735795.1. Lineage (NCBI taxonomy): Eukaryota > Metazoa > Nematoda > Chromadorea > Rhabditida > Rhabditidae > Caenorhabditis > Caenorhabditis tropicalis. Next base: position 7,238,913 of record CM028614.1, on the reverse strand, counting down.
TAGAATAACAGATCTTTGAAACATTACATCCCAAAAACAAGCATCGAATTAATCCTGGAGATCGAACAAAGCAAAGATGCTCAAAATCTATTCTTAAGAGTAATTTTTGAAAGGCCAAAATGAATTTTTTTCAATTTTAAAAATCTGACTTGAGAAATTAACGTTTTTTTGAAAGAGAGATGAAAATCCTGGACTCTACGATCATGAGATCAAATATCTGCTGATAAGATCTTTCAACTATCTCTCTGCAGTTTTGCAAGGATTTCAAATTGATTTATAATTAAAAATTCTCTGGTTGATAATAAGAAGAAAAACTCACGATTCTTGACTAACCGGGGTCGGTGTGGGGCATAGAGAAATAGCAGTATCTATATTTACCTGAAATCAAATTTAAAATTAGGTAAGAAGAAAATTAAATAGTTTGAAACCTCTCGATATCCAGCAAACTCCGGCACGTATATGACGATTTCATCGACGTCCTGGCAAGCTGAGTTCTGTAAAAAACGAAAAACTGTATTGAAGAAAAAATGAAGAGAAAGACGATTATTGAATTATTTTTCATATTAAAACGACACTTGAATTCTTATCAGTGGTTTATATTTGATTTTATCTGAATAGTTTGAATAATATAAATATTTTGTACACCTATTTTGAGTGCTACTGATGGCATTATGAGATATATTGCGATTATGTCGCTGCGAAAAACTGTGAAAGCTTGTTCGACATAAAATATCGAGGTATAGAAAGTGCGAAGAGCATCAAGACGCAGAGAAGCTGCAGGAAAAATCACAGGAAGAGAGTGGAAGTTTGTTTAATTTGAAAATACAGCAATTGCAGGACAAAAAAATTTTCCTGCAAGGCGCAAAAATAATAAAATGCATCCAAAGATTGTAAATGTATTTCATTGGAATGAAGAATTTGTCAAAGCACGTTGATATTTTTTTTATTTAAAATTGTTGGAATGCACATAAGTCACGCAGAATGTATTGAAAAACATCCTACAGTACCATTTGCAGTCTTTTAGAATAAAACTTAAAACTTTTCACAAGAGCCTTTAAATCTTACGGTTAAATGGAAAAGGGTATTAACGAATAAAATATCTGAGGCCTCTCTAGTGGAAAATAGATAGAGACAGAGATGCTCACACAAACCCATGAATCAAATCAGTTATAACTAGTTAACATATATATATATATATTCCTGTGTACTCCTATTGACAGCGGATTTTGAAATTATACAGCAATCTAATCCGGATTTCGATTTCGTCACAAAAATATCTCCTATTTATTTAAACTCACCGAAAAACAAAATAAAAAGAAAAAGGACTGTTTCCCAATTTAGTATAACACGTACTTTGAAACAGCTCATATTTATTTATTTAGTTATTACTTAACTACTTTAGTCTCTTTTCAACAAATTCCAATGGAGTGACCTCTGAGAATCAAGTATCCTTGGTCTGGCTACTCAGAAATGAGCGTAATGCCAGCTGTCTGCCCTGTCGTTTCCCTGTGTAATACATCTTTTTGGTCGGTCGCTATGCGCAGAATAACATTAAGGATACTCTCAAAAACGAATCCCTTGGACCATCATTTTTCTTTTTTTCCACTATTGAGATGTTTAGAGCTTCCATAATCCGATGATTCTGTTGGGTATTAGAGAATATTATTTCTAATTTTCAATTAGAATAATTAAAATAACTAGAAATAACTCAATTAGGAATTTCAAAAGTATTTCAATCTTGAGAAAAAGTGAATATTTTGTGCTGAACATTTGAATATATGTTTGTGTATATTTAGATAGCTAATAGAAGTCTCAGAATACACACATTTTTATAGGTTCTCAGAGTTTTCTATTTAATTTTTTCTACATTCACAAAAATAATAAACAAAAAAACACATTCTTTTGGTGGACTTTTTCTTCTTTTTTATGTTTGAATGCAGGTGCTTTGAATGGTAACGAGGATAGAAACGGAGGAAAATTGGAGACTTTCGTCAGGTTTTTTTGGAAAGGACATGAAAAAGGCTATGAAGAAATTCCGCAAAATAAACGAGGGAAGGTCGTTGAATTCGAAAGATGTCTAAAGAATTCTACGAGTTCGAATGTTTGCAATTCGTTCTTAGTCAGAAAATTTTGAGTTCGAACATAAAAATGATGGAGTATTTAACTGCCAAAAGAAACTACTCGTGACGGAAAGCTGTATTAATCAAAGAAAAGTTTTGTCTTCACTTGAATTCAATACTTGATTATTCTTATTCAAATAAAACATAAATGCTTTACCTCAGCATCCTCGTCCAGCATATCGTCGCTCATCATTATTCAATTCGTTCGTTGATTTTTGATGTCACATTCGACCTTAAAGAATCGTTCAAATCATTTAAAATGTAAGAACACTTGATTAAAATGTAAAGTGACAATCAGAAAAAGACGACAATTTCTATAGTTTTCAAATATAGTTTTTCAAAGAAATTGTAGATCACATATCTGTGTATAATGCATAGAAAATCTTTCTTCAAACTAACGGAATCAGTCAGAGAACGTAAAAAGCAGTGATTTTTCGTGATGATGTTATCAATTACACTGTCTACGTCTTCTTTCCTTTCGTTGCCTTAGACGAACAAGAATAACCGATAATCAGAGATTGTACCGAACAAAGAGGCATAGTATTTAGTGAGAAAGATGACGAATGATGTTTTATGTTAATCAGGTAGCCATTCTATTTTCTAGTTTTCGAGTATGAAAAATTTCCATTCGTAATAGTTCGGAAAATGATATTTTTGACCATAGTCCGGTAAGTATATTGTATTCAGAAACGGAAAAACAGACACAAGAAAACATTTTTTGGAAAATCATTGTTTGTTTCAATCAAATTCAGCATGTTGCAACATATTGAAAAGAACAAGTAGAATCCATTTTTGAGTTTTCCTATTCGTTTCCTTGGGAACGACACCAAAAGATACTTGAAACTCACTTTCTTTTCTCTCACTGAACATTCATTTTATAAATCTTCGATTATAAAAGCTTTATCTAAAAGAAATTCAAAAGGCAGGATAGATGAAGTTGAATGCACATAAAAAGAAATACGGTACAAACACAACATCTGTATTCACTTAATATAGGGCTTCTGAAGCTTAGTTAATTATATAATCAGCATCCACATTTCCTCCACAAAGAACAACTAATGGACATTTAATATGATTCGGTTTGTGATAAAGAACTCCTGCGAATGCGAGTGCAGCAGTTGGTTCAACTCGTTGCTAAAAACATAAAATTATTGAGAAATCTTACTTTAGTTGCAACCTTCATTCTTGTCCAAATAAGTTTCAATGCATCTTTTATCTCTTCTTCTTTCTGAAAATTTCTGTATATTCATTGGAACAATCCTTGAAATCTTACCACATTGAGAACTCGTTTTTTACAAAACTTTCTGAGAATAGGCTCACAGAGGCTTCCGACATGAGCAACTCGAACACCATCTGCCATTGTATTTAGTGTACTGACAGAACATTGTACTCCGTTTTCCAATAAATTTGAAAGTTCTTTCTGTTCAGGAGCCACGAGGTATACTGTAATGGGAGAATTATTCGATTTAATTAAGTTTTTGGTTTTTCGAATCGAAGCCCAACGTTCCACCGGTTAGAAAAAATTCCATTCACCTTCGATATCTGGACGAAGAGTTCCAATCAGAAATGCGACAGAAGAAGCAAATCCACCTCCTCCAACGGAAATAAAAATGGAATCGATGTGTTCTCCGACTTGATCAAGTATCTCGAAAACAATGGACGCCTGATTTCGAAAAGTAAATGTAATGGTTTCCAGAATCAACTTACGTGACCATTGATCATCGAAACACAATTATGAGGATCCACATAGAGTTTATCATCTTTTTCAGCTAATTCTGCACAGATCGATTCTCTGAAAAAAGGATTGACACCTCGATTCATCTCCAAGTTTTCACTAACCTACTTTCCATTGTAGGCTCACAAAATACAATATTCGCCTGGTATTCTCTCATTCCGTCAATCTTTGCTGAAGGAGCATTTTTCGGAACAACGATTGTGCATGGGACTCCGATTTTGAGAGCTGACCATGCGAGAGCTTGTCCATGATTTCCAGATGAATGAGCAATCTGTTTTAGGGAATATAGTGTAGAATACTGAATAGTTGTGTGAGAATCAGATTATCAACTAGTAGCAACGGAGATGTTTCTAATAGAAGAGCACTTTTCATAGAATAAGAAAGATCATTAGAAAGTGTCAGATAACTGCCATTTCTACTTATCGCACTTCAAACTTCAACGTCTACCGACAGGATTTTGAAACTGAATTTCAAAAGAAAAAGAAAAACGAACCACTCCTTTCGCATTGTTCTCTTTGGCCAAAACAGCTGAATTCAGTGCTCCGCGAGCTTTGAAACTTCCAGTTTTTTGAAGATGTTCACATTTAAAAAACACTCGAGCTCCTACTTTTTTATCAATAATTTCACTTGTCATTATGGGTGTTTTATGAATGAAACAAGCAGTTCGTTCAACTGCTTTTTTCATTTCTTCCACTGAAATTTCAGTCGTCATGCCTGTAAAATAGAGGAATCTGACTATGATTTAGGAAGTAATTATTTATTTTTTTTCACAAGATTTCCAAGAAACGTCTAATTTCAAATCGATGTGTTTGAAAACTCAATTTCATTTCGATGGCAGGCCGTGGCCGACTGTTCGAAAGCCTCGAGTGTGTTGCTTCTTTCAAATGATAAAAACGAAATCAATTGTACAATTTCATCGATTTTTCAATGTTCAATTATGAATGTTTAAAAAGAAGTCAATAGAAATTTAAAACATATACAAATTTCAGCAAAATCAGAGGAATGGGGAAGGAGAAGATTGACATAATAGTAAAAAGTTGCTGAAAATCCCGTATTTGACTGAAATTTAATTTGGATGCGTAGGTAAAATCACAATTCCAGGCGATAGAAGATTTAGGAAAAGAAATATGAGTGGAGTATTAGTATTCTAGAGGGAAATGCTAATAGAATGTCAATAAATAAAACGATTAATTGGGAGAAAGGTCAGTAAGGAGGGATTCGCTTCAATATGGAGCATTTGATAGGTGAACTGAGTAATGGTTAGTAGTGGTGAGAGAGAAAATGGGAGAAAGAGGGGAAGAGAGCCATTTTGATGAGAGAATATTTACATCATGGTATCTACACATTTCGGCAACGAAGCACTTTGGAGACGGGAGGATGACTTGGTGACAATGGTTGTTTCATTCTGAAACTTTATAAAAATTTGAAAAAGTATCTGAAAACCCATTATTTACCAAGCATTTGCTGACACATTCTTTGAATAGCTGTTTACAACGATCATTCTTCGTTTCGCAAGAGCAGAAGATCCTACAGGACGGAGTTGAACACTTGGTGCCGAAGACAAGGCCTTATAGGTTTGTTCGAGTGCCACCTGAAACTGGTTCAAAACCTTAGTCAATTGTTGAATTGTTTCATGATTTATGTTTACATGAGAGAATATATTGTATCTACTTACCTTGACGTTCTCCATATCAAGTTCTCCCACTTGTTCTTCTTTGATCGGCCTATCCGGATGAGCGTCTTTTTGCCAAATCCATTTGTGTTGTTGAGCTTGTTTTGCGGTAAGTCTTCGATTGGGATCAACGTTCAGCATCTTTTTTACGAGATCTTTGGCGTCTTCCGAAATCGTTTCCCAGACTGGATGTGCCATTGAGATCTTTCCATCTCCAACACGTTGAAGAATCTGATCTGGTGTATCGTTGGGGCCCATGGCAAACGGAGTGAACCCAGTTAGCATTGTATGGAGAAGAACTCCAAGAGACCAGACATCACATGAACGATCGTATCCTTGCTTTCGAAGAACTTCAGGAGCAACCTTTAAAAAAAACATCCAACATAGAAACCCTAACTCGAAAAACATACAAACTGTGCTGTATAACATGGTGTCATAAGCATTCCGTTTTCAGCTCTCGATTGTTTCGCGAATCCGAAATCAACGATCCGTAAAGAACTTGGATCTCCATCTTTTGAAGCAAATAAAATGTTCGCAGCAGTCAGATCACGATGAGCCACTTGATTAGAATGAAGATATTGAACGGCGTAGAGCAGGTTTGCCATTATTGATGCCACTTCTTTCTCACTTCCAAGTGCTCGTTTGTTCAATAATCTATCTAAGAGTTCACCTCCTTCACACAACTCTTCAACCATGTAAATTGCTGTTTCGTCTTCGTATACGTCGAACAATTTGACGATGAACTGATGATGTGAGTGCCTGAGAAGGATATCGACTTCTTCAGTTGCATCAAAATCTGCTTTTTTCACAATCTTTACAGCATATCTTCGACGTGTCGCTTTCATTTGACACTTGTGAACCACAGAATGAGCACCATTTCCTATTTTCTGTAACAAAAGGGGTTGTGAAGAATATAGTTTTTTCTAACCTCTTGAATTTCGTAGTCATCTGTGAATGGATGTGTTTTGGCAGTCGGAACCGATCGAACTGGTTTTATTAGCAGCTTCCTTTCCTCAATAACTGCATTGGAAACAAAAGAAAATCCTCGGAAAATTTCATGCCCATTAGCAGAAGCAGGAAGAGCAGGGGAATCTGAAATTATCACGTTTATATTTAAATCAAATGGTTCATCTGACCTTTCGGAGTTCGCTTAGTAAATTCAGGATCGAAATATGATGTGCTGTCAACAGTAGAAAGAGCAGGTTTGAAAGGTGGATCGATTTCTTTGTTGAGCAACTTCACAAAATCAATTTTCGAGAAAAACGGATGTCTTTTGATTTCTTCAACACCGTCCGGACCAGCACCAAGTCTGTTTTGCGAGTTCCGTTTAAAAAGAGCTCGAAGCAATGACTGGGCTTCTTGTGTCAGGAAATGAGGCATTGACAATTTCGCTCTAAAAGTAGGAAATGTTGAGAAAAAAAGGATAGAAGGAATCATACTTCAAGATCTGTGTCATCGTATCGTTTCGATCACGTCCTTGGAATGGCAAGTGTCCAGTGAGCATCTCGAACTGAAATTGGTATATAATTAGTAGAAATCAAACTTTTTATACTGACCATCAGAACACCTAAGGACCAGAAGTCGGCAGCCATTGAATGTCCACGTCGATTGATAACTTCTGGAGCCATATACTCCACTGTTCCACAGAAACTATAAGTTTTCTTCTCGCTATCTATTGCTTCTTTGCTCAATCCAAAGTCTGTGACCTTGATGTGACCATCTTCATCCAAAAGAATGTTTTCTGGTTTCAAGTCTCTGTACACAATGCCCAAACTGTGAAGATGCTCGAGAGCCAGTGTGAGTTCAGCCAAATAAAACTTCACATCGTCCTCAGTGAACATCACTTCTTTCGAAAGGCGTGTAAATAGATCTCCACCCCGCAAAAAGTCGAGAATCAAATATAATTTTCCTTCTGTTTGAAATGCGTAGTGTAATTTGACGATGAATGGGTGAGATATGTGTGCAAGAATGTTGCGTTCGAGCTTTGTCCGTTGTCTATCGCGTACTTTCAATGTAGCTTTTTTGAGTACTTTCATTGCATACACATGTCCGGAATCTCGACCACGTACTTTCCGTACTAAGAACACCTGAAAAGATTATTTGATATTTGAAATATCGTGAATAATATACCTTTCCGAAGGATCCCTGGCCAAGAACTTTGAGCAGTTCGAACTGCCTTGGATCCGCCTTCTCGCCACACTTCCTTACATCTCCGATGTCGATTTCTGTTTCTGTGGTTGAGTCCGTCTATAAAAGAGATTTTTTGAAAGAATGGTTTAATGATTTTCAAGAAAAACTATCTTTCTAAAATGATTACTAAAGAGGAGAAAGTGGGTTCAATTTCAAGGTTTAGCTTTCGTGAACATTTTTGTACCTCTATCGAGATGTTTTTTGCTTTTTCCGAGCTGTATGCTCTGGAAGTTTCTCCATTTTCGGAAGATTCGTCAATCTTTTCCAATATTAGCATACGGCAAAGAAAGAACGAATTAGAAGAAAAATTGAAGAATGAGAAATAGAAGGAGTTTCAGGACCCGCCGCAGTAGCTCTTTGCCGCCGTCATGGACATTCGAGAAGCTAAGAAGATGAAGGAAGGAGCGATAAGAAAATAGAGAAAGGGGCAACTTTTGAGTAAAATGAGGCGGAAAAGTCAGGCGATGATGATGCTGATGAGCAGAAAAAACCGGAAAAAAAAAGAAGAAAAGAAAAGAGAAACGCTACGAAATGAGAAAGGATAGAGATGCAGCAAAATGTGCACACAGGAAAAAAAGAAATTGAAAAAGAAGAACGGGTCAAAAAGCATCAGGTGTCAAGGTTTCTTAAGTTTCCATTGTTTCTGAGTCTAATAGAAAGATCAGACATCTCCATGCTAACATGATTACATTCAGAGGGATGCACAAGGAAATGTATTTGAGCACATGCTTTTTCCAATCGGTTTAATTGTTTTCTGATTCTTTTACCTTTCCGTTTACCGTTTGAAATCCATTGTTCGTTGGTCCGTGGATGACGTGGATACTGCTGTGGAAGGTGTTGGTCGTGTCGCCCGAGCAGTCCGCTGGATCGGATCGCATAGAAACCTGAAATAGAGATTGACGAAAACTACGAGAACAACATTCATCAATTTCAAAACAGCTTTTTCCCATATTACTGCATCAAAACAACGAAAAACATCATATTCTATCAGACGACATAGCCACAGGAAAGCTGATAGAACACATGCATTCTGAGGATAAAACGTTCTCTGATACATAATATTTTATATTGCCTAGGTTTTAAAGTTACTTTGTGGAATTAAAAGATTTCAATTTTTCAATAAGAAATGCATACCATATGGCAGAGAGAAGTAGAATTGAATAGAAAATTACCCAAATTTTGAGAGATAAGTTCGAAAATTGCATATTTTGGATGCATTGAATAAGAGAAATAAGGTTTTTTTTCGAAACAACTAGCAACTTGTAAGACTTCAAAATCTTACAACAATAGACATTCAAAGCTTCAAGTATTTACTTTCTTTGAAGAAATTTTCTCAACAAATACACACCAGTTATTCAGGAAATTACTAAGAATGAGATCTATTTTCGATTTTGTTTAGTCTAAATCGGAACTCAATGCGTACCGTATCAAGTTTTCTTGATTCCAAGAAATTTCGAAATGGTAGTTCAAAGTCAAATGTCATTGAATAAGTTTCCTAGTGAAACGGAAGTGAGGGAACGGATAAATGGTTTTCGAAACCAAAATTTGAAAGGGTGATGGGGCGGTCTCGACCCCTAAATTTGGAAAAGGTGGAAGCAAATATGGATGGCATATGAGCAAATACAAAAGAGTTTTTAGAGCAAAAACGTGTATGATCACACGCAAAGCGATTCGTTTTGGAGCTAGTTAATTTGATTGCTCGCCAAAATTGGAAATAGACAAAGCGAGGATTAAAGAGACCAGAAATAGATGCATATGTGAAGAGCGGTTCGATAAAAATAGATGTCTAACTCTAAAGTTATTAATATTTTCTGGGAATTTTTCGATAGACCGTCAATAGTATTTTCGATGATTTTGAAGAAAATTTATTTCATTATTTAGAGAAAGTCTCTGAATATCTCAAAACTCACATCAATCCTATGATCTTTGCATTGGTCGATCCCGGGCGATACGTTCTCGATGGCCGCCGGCGTGATGCCGAACGGCTCGCCAAGTTGTGCCAATGGCATTCCTCTCTGTAATCCCATTGTTCCAATAATAGAAATATAGTTGAGATATAGAAGTAGAGGACGTGATAAAGTAAGAATATTTAGATGACGTGTAGATTCAGAATGATTCAAGGAAGAAGTGAAGTGTTTTGCCTTCGGGGCAAAAAGAAGAGACAGTGGAAAAGATGAAGAGATTCAGACATAGACAACAAGAGCCGGCTTATTGGTTCGAAACGGAAAAGGGAAGAAACGAGGAAAAAACAGACGAAGAGAAGGGAAAGAAGAAAAAAGTGACGTCAAGGGCAGAATCATTCTATTTTGAGCAACTTGCGAACGTTTGAAAATGTTGTTACTTACTGATAAAACACTCGACCGCTCTTTCTTCGAAACCATCGAGAACGTCGAAAATTAGAAGGCACATATACTAGAGAAAGAAAACGTATTGTGTTATATTCAGCTAATCTCAAAGTGAATTCAGTGGAACGATCATTCACAAATGACCACATTTAAATTTTACATATCTGTTATCCGACCAAACCATAACAAACCATAACGTATTGAACTGTTTTCAATTTGAGGGTCCAGTTAATAAAATGATTGCAAACAACTAATGCTTAAAAATCGAGTATATTTTTGGGAATTTTCAGCGATTCCGAATTTCTTAGCTTGAAAACATTGGGGTTTGCGCACCTGCTCTCCGTTCATATGATTTTCAGTTTATGGAAAAATATTGTTTTCCTCAATCTTCTTTCTGATCAGATTACGACAAGAAAAGCTATTGAATAACATTTCATACCAATTTTGAAGTGTTCTTTTTTTTGCCTTCTTTTTTTTGCTTTCCACACAACGGCGCGGACCTTCTTTCGACGACGGCAAATTATTCATGAGTAGTAGGAAAACGGAAATTTCTTCTTCTTTTCTTTAGCTTGCATTACTCGACTCCAGCTTAAAGCAAAAAGGGAAGAAAAGCAAAAAACGCTAATGGAAAAAAAGAAAATAATCCATCTATGGGTAAATTTCCGATTTCACGACAAAATGTTCTCATGTAACGAAAAGAAAATCTTATTCACTTCTTCAAATTATCTTATCTTATTAGCAACAAGTAACCCAAGGAACTACGTGCACGCAATACATAAATGGAATTTTTAACGCGAGAACCAATACAAACAATACATTCTTTTCGTTTCGTTCGTTCGAATTTTCCGTTTCCTATTTTATTTCCCTATCCAAACGAGGCCGATAAAACGCCTCTCAGTGAAATGCTTGAAAAAGTATGCGTAGGAAGGAAGTTATGAGAATATTGAAATGCGAGCATGAGTCTAATTTGAATGTATAAAGAAGCGGATGAAGAAACGGAAGTTACGAATTATCCTATCGATTTTCAACATGTTATGTACGAAAGTAACATCTCTTGACTCTAGAAAATACTTTGAGAAGAGGCAGAAAATGCAGGATAAATAGAAAATTGAATTAATACAATAATACGAGGGCTAAATAGAAAAACAACTATTATTGAGAAAAAACAATTATTCACATTGATGGAAATGAATGCTGAACAGTTTTTTGTAGCTTTTGTCATTGATAAAACGCTTCAATGAACTGGACAAATGCTAAAATCCAAATCTACTTTTCAAGAAAATGTTTCAATGTGGGACACAGCCGGATACATGTGCAATAGGAAATGTGATTAATTTTGGTTTTTTGGAGAAGCAATCGGGGAAACGGATTTTCATTATTGCTTGTTTTATACGGGAAAAAATTAATTATTTAGAAAAAATGAAACAGAACATTTGAAAATGTTCTCAATGGGAAACGCGTAAAAAACTCGCGGGACTTTAAAATTTATAAATCTTCGATGTGCGAACAATCCCGCCATGCGCTACAGTAACTCTTTAATTTCCTCACTTGTCGCTCATAATCATGAACATGCGCCTTTATATTACAGTTAACCTCGTCATTATCATGAACATTTTTAAAAGTTAAATTTTCATGAAAAGGCGAGCAAAAAACCGAATTCGTTTGAAAGTCGGTTATAATAAATACAAACGGTAAAATAGAAAAAAGGTTAAAAGCACCACCAGCACATCGATCCTTTTCTCCTTCCTCTCCTGGTGATGGAAAGAGCTCTTCTGAAAAAGAGCCAATGAGAAAGTGTTTGGAATATAGAGGAGATGAGAGACGAGAGTAAACGTGAAGAAGAGGATAAAAGCAAGGGACGATGGCGCCTCGAGGAAAGAAAAACGAGAAGACGTGGAGTGGAAAAGGGAGAGAAGGCAAAAGAGCTCAAGCAAAAACCAATTTAGTAATGTTTCTGGATGTGTGTTTGACTGCTTCTTTGTCCTTTCTTCTGAATACAAAACATTCATTTCGTTTCTCTTTTTTTGTTCGTGGGAAATTATTTTTTGAAACATTCTCTGTTCTTTTACTTTTTTTCTGTATATTAACACAAGACGCATATTTACATTTTATTAATATGTCTTGCCGAAAAATATTATGCAATAGTTTGTTTGAAATTAGAAGAATGGAAAAAATATGGATATAAACTCGGAAGAATTGATTTTATATTTCTGAGACGTTTGGAGTAATCTCGAAATGTGGAAACCTAACGAAAGAAGAGAAATTACTGAATAAGACAAAAAAGAACTTCAGAGAAAGAATGATAGAATGGAATGTGGATGCAAGTAAGAAAAAGATTGACGTCTAGATCCTCTTGGATCACAAAACTTAAAAGAAATACAAAAAAACGAAATCGAAAGTTATCAGAACGAACGTGATCATGTTCTTGATGAACACAAACGTGGTGGTGCTCCCATACAAGTGAGAACTCTGTCAATCCAAGCCATTGGATTATTCAAGTGAATCTGGAACCAAACAGGAGAACTGAGAACAGTAGAACGACGATAATGTTCTCCCCATCCTTTGCAGAATGAAAGACGAATTGTGCACAGTCGGTTCAGGCAATAGACTTCTGAAATCAACAATGGCCTCATGTGAATTAAGGGAAAATGAACTTACCTTGATAGGTTTTTGCAGCCATTTCGTTAAGTTTTTTCGAAAATACTTGCATATCAAAGACCTTCATACTTCCGTTGACTGGAATCTTTGAAACTGTGTTCATTGGGAAATTGTTTCTGAGATTGGCACAGAGAGACTGAACGAAAACTGGAACAACTCCCAGATTTTCCATATATACTTCTCCAGCCAGCAAATAAACTCTGACTCCATTTCCAAGAGAGTTACGAACTTCAGAAGTTCGTAGAGTACGTTTTGGATTTGTGTAGAATCCGACAGAGAAACGGCTGAAAATGTTTTATTAGTTGATGCAAATGGTTTGAGATTTCTATTTTCATATTCAGAACATTGAAGTCAGTAAGGAATACACTTAAAATTTTCTACGAAAAGTAGCTAACCTTGCGTCAGTACTTTCAGAAGATGACGAATATCCATCAACTAGACAATGTTGGGATGAAAACTGTCGAGATTCTCCAATTTTCTCACTCTCTTCATAATACATCAGTCTGATCCAATATGGGTTTTCTTGATACTCAACACATTCGACAGTTGCCTTTCGAACGAGACTGCCCAATTCAGAAGGAGATGAACGGTACAATGGACGCGGTTCAATTGGGAGAATGGAATTTTCATCTGCATTATTCCCATTCTGTTCAGTTCCCTTATTAGAAACGACGCCATTTTGCATAGAAAATGCGTAATTTTCCTTTGGAACGAAGACATCAGGAGATGCAATATTGCTGAAAACAATTGGTTTGTTCTGACGAAAATGAATAATCAGATGTACCTTGCTGGAGAGGATAATCCAGATCTTAAATAACATTGTTCCTCATCCTCGTCCATTTCAATCTCTTGAGACGATTGGGATGTTTGGGATGGCAAAGGCATTGATTTGAGCGCCGAGAGCAGTGAAGCTTCGGAAGCTGGTTCCCCAGATGAGCTTGGTGTTGGTGTTTCATCACCATCACGATGCTTTAAGCCAAAGCTTGAATGGAGGATAACAGGATCAGTTATTCCGCTACCGTATCGGCTGAACAGTATCTGGAAATCAATTTTTCGTTTTAAAATTTGATCAAAATGCATTGTTACATGCCATGCTAGTTTTTTTTGAACACGGAACTCACTTTCACTTCGCTTCCCTGGATCGTTATGTTATGTGCTTCTGTTTCCATACAACCTTCTTTTTCCATTTCACGTTGTTCCCATTTCAAATGTTCTTCAAATGGTTCATCAGCTCTCACCGGAAGCTCTCCATAATTTAATCCTTTGTTAACATAGATCGGAAGAATGGGAACACGGGGGATTGTAACCAAATTGTAATGATATGGATTCATACAACATGTCAGTTCAGTAGATTTGAATTTAACTTTGCAGAATGCATTGGACTTGACTTGGTTCGCATATCGGATAAAAGGAAACCGGAAGAGTCTCAACATGGTAACAAGAGATCGACAATGTTTCGGTCCATGTCTTCGAACGGAACAACATTCGCCAGAAGTACTCTGCGTCATTATAGCTTCGTAGAATTCATTGTAACAACCGAACTTTTTCACGATTCTGACCAAATCAGTAACCTTCTCAATAGACCAAGATCCTGTTGACTGAAATAAACACCATGGATTTAAAGCTAAACAACTATCCTTATTTGATTAGGAATGAATTTTCATATTGACGATTATTAGCTTCTCTTCATGCACCATGACATGGTTTTCAAGAATCTCCGTATGTTTCGAAGTGATGTTAATCTCTTGTGGCAAGTTTCACTTAATACTATGTATTCGTATGAGACGATGCTCAACATAAATTCGTATTCGAAACTGAGAAAATGTATTCGGACATTCTATGTGTTCAAAAAGAGTTTTTGAAACACAGACTCACATCTCTTTCGAATTCTTTAGTCTCTACTAGGACTTTATCCACCATTGACTGTAGTTGTTCTGGATCCACTTGAAATGGTTCTTCGACCACAAACCATTCGTCTTCTATTCTTCCATTTGGGCCTTTGTTGTTTGGCACCGGATTTTCTGACTTCGGATTATTTTGAATTTCGTTCACCATTGCCATTTCGAAATCACCACACTGAACAGTAATCGGATAATTTTGAGAAACTAGACTTAAAATGAAGAAAAATGAGCAATCGATTCAGAAATGTCTAGGGGGAAACACGTGTTGGAATGAAAATTTTGGGACAAGTGAGCCATGCGAGAGAAAAATAGGCGGAGTCAAGAAATAACATCTTATTAGAGAAGAAAAGGAACGAGAGAAAGAGAGAGAGGCAAAGTGAAATGAAATAGGAAATAAGAAATAGGGAAAACATGAAGAAAAACACACACAACAAAATAAAATGATAAGAACATAAGTATGAAATGGCTGATGAGATGGAGAAAATGTCGTTATAAGTTAGGGAAAAGAGAGAATGATGAGATTGTTATTTTTTCTTCTATTATTTTCAAATTCAGTAATAGTGTTATAAAGATACAATCGTATCTAGCACATTCTTGTTGAGAACATCTAAATGTTATCAGACTATCAAAGAACTTTCAACGAGACAATCCCTGAAGTGAGAACAGTTAATGAGAGTACACATTTACTTTGAGATTAATCAGACGAGTTTCGCTCTCAAGCTCAGGTCACATGAGTTTGATGATGCACTTTTCGTTGCTATGAAAGTTAATTTATGTGATTCCGTATACAAATTCTCAACCAATTTGAAATATCTCCACTTGAAACACTTTGACTCTTTTGATTTATGGCATCACATTCTGCGTAACCATGAGTCCATGGTGCATGAAGAAAAACTTACATGCATACGAGCAATGAGAAACAAAACTGACAAACGAAATGAATATAAAAACAGGCAGTTTTTGATCTCTAATAATTTCAAATGACAAGGGAGAACAAAAACGGTCAGCCAAAGATTTCAGCTTGTTCCAGTTACTCAATATCTTACGGTTCAAAAAAAGAAATCATGTTGAGGGAGATGTTATGGAACCAAAAATAGATTTAATCCTTTTATAATATATTTTTTATTCCAAATGAAAAGAAGAGAACAACGGAAATTATATTTGGGTTTTAGAAATAACCTTCCAGAAATGTCGATCGTCACATGAGCTTAAGAAATAAATTTGTACTGGACTACGTAAAAAATGAGACCGAAAGAAACCAATTCAAGAAGTGACTTTTGATATTACTTTTGTAGTGGGTGTCTACTGAGATTTTTTGTATCCGGTCGAGACAGACGATTCTGAGATTTAGTATGATGATTGACTTGAAATCTTGGAAACGGAAACTCGTAAAAAACATGGAATTTCAGGCACGTGATTTTTTGAATCTAAAGTTTTTCAGTTCTCTCTGCAACTTGCCGTTCGTAGTTGATATCGTTTTTGCCTAATCATTTTTTTGAATACGATAGATTAGAGAAGTTAAGAGAAACCGACTTAGCGATGTGTGTAGTTTACTTATCTAAGTTACCGTATCTTTTCAGAGAAGTGTCAATCGCAGAATTTCTTTTGTAGTCATAAATAATATCATATATCAGTATACAGATCAAAATTTTCATTTTCTGTGGATCTTTTCGAAATTCTTTGTTGCTTTTTAACATGTTTTCAACAACTTCTCATCAAAGACCAGTAGACTTGTATACATACACTAAAAAATCTTCGAACGCAGTAGCGATGAACTATTGTTCTTTTTGGACACAAAACACACATATGTTTGCATTGAGCAGAAACACGGGTCCATAAGAATCAACATTGAAGAAGTTTAGTAATATGTATTGAGAGAAGGAAAATATATATTAACAGTGAGTGAAGTCTATTTTACTAGCACATTACCAAGGCAACTAAAAGTTGTATCACGTGAGTGACACGAAGAGATTATTTTTGAAGCCTTCATGCAGAGGAAAATCGCATTCATTGAAATGATGTCAGCCTAATGATTCATTCGATTCGGTGGTTACCTTAGATATTCAAATGAAATACTAGAGAAGTGTTGAAAGGTTTTGTGTTAAACTTATGTGTACATATGTATATCACCACACCTAAAATGGGGCTAAAACAATTGGGAGGATCGGGGGCTTGATAATGGAGCACGTGGAACAAAACAACGCAGAAAAGCGCGAGAGTTAGAGATTATTAGTTATCTTTTGCAATATTAAAAATTGATTTTCAGAAAGAGTTTTGGTAGTGAAGAACGAGTATTTCAGACTAAGTTCCAAGTTAGAAAAAAAAGATGTAGCGAATAATTAGAATTTCAGCTGTTTTTCGTTGTTATTTCTGCTTTCTGGAGCTGTCATCCATTTTGGTGAGCTCAGAGAAGAGTGGAAAACATAGATGCAAAGCCACTTTTCTCTGCGATTCTCACGGAAAATGACTATATGGGTTTGTCTCGTCTCTTTGACTACTCTCTTCGTTCTACACAGTGCTTCTTTACGTTTGTTGCAAAAGCGCTCTGTCGGACAGTGCTACAAACTCTGCGCGCGTTTGTTTCTTTTGGCATTTCAACGTAGAATTTCGCCCAAATTAAAAATTCTTTCGTTTTCGTCATCATTTTAGATATTTTCACATTATGTGCACAGATTTTTATGTAGCTAATCTGTTTTATGTACAAAAAAACTAGAAGAAAACTTTGTTCTATGACCGTACTCAGCAAAACATGTTTTCGAATGATTCCGTTCGCATTATTGCTCTACCGCCAGTCACTATTGGTCCTTTTAATGATTTTTTTAAAGATGAGCTTCAATCCGGACTATGAGAGTGTGGCCAACGCTTTCATTCAACACTACTACTCAAAATTCGATGTCGGGGATGGACTTACTCGGGCTCAAGGCTTGCATAAAAATGAAGTTATTTTTTAATTTTCTAAATTCAGGTCTATCGGATTTGTACGACCCTGAAAATTCCTACATGACATTCGAAGGTCAACAAGCTAAAGGTCGAGATGGGATCCTTCAGAAGTTTACGGTTAGGAATTGTTGTGAAGATAGAAAACTAAAAATTATTTTCAGACTCTCGGATTTACGAAAATTCAGCGAGCAATCACAGTTATCGACTCACAGCCTCTCTACGATGGATCTATCCAAGTGATGGTACTGGGGCAGCTCAAGGTAAATATAATATCTAAGTCATGTTAAGTATTCAAATTTGATTTTACAGACCGATGAAGATCCAATCAATCCATTCTCTCAAGTCTTCATTCTCCGTCCAAATAACCAAGGCTCATTCTTCATCGGAAACGAAATTTTCCGACTTGATTTGCACAACAACTAGGAACCGATTCATCACTACAGAATTATTCCACCTGTGTTTATAAATTGAAATAACTTTCAATTGAAGTATCATCAAATTGCAACATACTTTTTTTGCTTCTTTCATTTCGTTCTCTTTTAATCGGTTTTTCTTCCCCACTCCGTGTTTCTTATATTTCGCAAAACTCAAATTTTTAAGTTTGTTACATTTCAAACGAAAAATGAACATTTTATCATTCTCAAACAACGTAGTAATTAACAACTCTTGTGGTCAGTTTCCGTCTGTTTATTATTTCAAATCGTTAACTTCACAGTTTGTGCATTTCATTACCATTAGTATCAGCAAGGTTTACATCAGACATATTCCAGATGGTTAAACAGGCGACAAAAGGACAGAAAGAAATTTATGACGAGAACCAGAAGACTGTTTTGACCTACAGTGCAGCTAGTACTATTAGTGCGGTAAGAAGGAAGAGTAATTTATTGTTTGATGATTAAAATAATGTTAACAGGTGATCTACTTGTCATCGTGTATGTTTTTGAGCCAATGCTCATCATCCGACTACATCTTCTTCTTCGTTTCTGCTCTAATACAAGTATTCGCCATCTTGTTCATGAAATCTCTTGCAAGTAAGATATATTAGATTATGCATATTTAAAAGCTCGTTCTTTATTACAGAAGCCAGACTAGATGGAAAAGGACATGTTCTAGACGCCGGAGCGGACTTGAACGATCCAGAAGCTTTTGGCGAATATTGTAAAGACGCTATCATTCTAACAGTCATCACACAAGTTCGTGTTGCACACCAAGATCTTGCTAATAATTTACTTTCAGATAATTTCACTTTATTCTACGTACGGATTCATTCTTCTTCTTGCCTTTCCCGGAACTGCTGTTTACAAATTTGTCTCCGGATTCCTTCTTCCATGGCTGACATCTGGACCCGATTCTGATGATGTCGATGATAAAAAACAGAAGAAAATGGATAGAAAAAGAGAGAAAGTTGTGTATAGACGATAATCTGTTCTTTTTAGTTGAAAAAGTCCTAAGTATTCAATTATAATTTTTCTAAAGTTATCATCATATATTATAATTTATTGCTTATCAAAATTCTTTCAACAACAATTATAAATTCTTGAATTTAAGTTTCATATCACGCTGTCAATGGTCATACAACCGTATCAACAATCTTTCAACCAATCTGTTTGGCGACATGACTAATAACAATTGCAAAGAAACTTTCAGATGTTCCAACAGCGTCAGCTATACACAGAAAACCAACCTTTAGATGATGTGTTCGCCATTTGCCGTGATATTAGTTCAAACATTATTTCAACAGAAAAAAATGTTGCTGTTGCGAGAATGATTATTCATGTAAAAAAATATTCATCATGATTTCATTCGATTTTTATAATTTTCAGAGGCTGTTCAGAAATCCTAACATCGACCTCTGTGCAATTCTCCCACCTCTTATACAACAACAATATCAAGAATCTCAATACAATCATATTAACTCTCTGATAAACGGAAATTCACTTTTTTTCGAAACGGTTCTTGAGGATGATCAGTTATGTACAGATCTATGGGACAGCATTTTGTTTCAATGCGAAGTGTCTACAGCGGTACCTTTCTTCCCGAAACTCTTAAAACAAAAACTTTTCAGCCAACAGATCCAGCCAAAGATTCCATTCTCTTCTCTGCCGTTTCTCAATATGTCACTCGAATGCTTCCTTGCGATGAAACAACTTCCACTTCAATAGCAGTTCCACGTTCTCCAAAGACAACGCATCAAACTATTCGGACGCCACTTCAGCTTTTTCGTGCCGATTCTCCACTTGTTAACCGAATCAGTATTGGTAGGTCAGAAAATATTATTATTCTCTATAAAATGTGCTGAAGAGAATCATTAAACTAAACGGTTCAATTTTCAGAAGACCGAAGTCAGATTATGTCTGTGTCAAATGTCAATTTCCAACCACGTCTTGTACAAAATTTCTGTAGTTTCGTTGCCAAATCATGTACGACAGCTCAATTCACAAATGCGAACAAGTTACTTTTAATTCGGTTTGTTCCAAAAACTAGAATGAAAAATTTCTCAGAATGGTGTTTCAGGTTTCTTCTGAAGCAGTTTCACGTGTTTTGTCAGTTTAATACAGGAGACGTTGATGTTGATAACTGGAAATTAGATCTTATGACAGCAGCACCTTTCAAAATGCAACTTTATGAGTTTTTCAAAAGCTCTATCAGCCAAGTGCCAACTGCCACAGTATTCAGGGATATTATCAGTAAGTGGGTTGAACAGCGAAGTAGTTCACTATTTGATTTCCAGTGTGTTGGTTAACGTATTCGCGTCCATGGCGCTACCATAACATGTCGAACCCATCTGATTTTGCTCCGGCTGCGAAATATCGTCATTTTTTCGAAAAGAATGTTGAATTTTACGAAGTGATTCTTGGCAAAATAATAAAAAGATTTTCTGCTTTCGAAATGTGTGAGGAGTTGATCGCTTCTCTTCGAGCTGTCATTGAGTTCGCATGGAAAGAACCACAAACTCTTTTACTTCGACACATTCAATTAGACATTCAGCCACATTCTTTCGAGTTACTCGAACAAATGCAAGTCGTTGTTAAACGGCATCGAAATTTGATAAAAGCTGAAGAAAAAGTAAGTTTTTCAGTGTAGATCTAATATTGAAAATAGCAATTTGAAGGAAAACAGTGGATTTTGGAATTCGCTTTTCGGGAGCGGAGAATCTCTCAGACTACAGTCTAGCCGACGAGTCGTCAGTGAGCTTATAGCCTTGATGAAAGACAGCGATTCTTATATGGGAACTCGTCTAATGTCGGACATAGATGTGTCGGGTACAGAACATGGCGCATCGAATCTGAACATAACAAATGCCAATGATCGGTGAGTACAAAAACTGTTGGAACTGTAAAACTAGTGAACGTTTTCTTCTCGATTTTCAAGAACATGTGCGACTGTACTCAATGAAACGCCAAAGTCTAGCTTGGGTATTCCTGATCATTATGTTGATCATATGTCTAATCATATGCTCCTCACCCCAAACGGGCAAAGACAAGTTTTGAATCGTGAGAAGTAAGTCGTTTTATTCATAATGCAATTTTCAAATTATACATTTTCACACTCAGACGTTTCGATTACTCCAAATGCATTAAAGATGATCCTAAAGCACCTGTCAGAAGCTATGAGCTTGCATTCGCTGTACGAATCATGACAGCTTTGGCTTTAAAGATGAATCAACTAGCTTTTGTGAGGACGGTTGGAGAGCACTATTCAGAGCGCAGTGGTACGGTTTTCGATTAGTCAAAATTTGTTATTTTTTGTTTCAGTAGTCGGTGCGATTGCTCGTAAGATTATGTATCCGCCTGTTCCGAATCTTGATCCGAATGCCACAGTTCCAGCCTATTCTGCAAGAATTATAAGATCACCACCATTGCTTCGTCTCAGAGTCAGTTAGATTTCATTAAAAAATATGCAAGATGAGCTACGTTCCAGGTTTTTGCCAGTTATCAATCGATGTGCTTTACAATTTGGCTTTTCTTCGCTCTGAAGTATGGGATGATTTTCACTATCGTCTCTCTACTTATTTTTGCTCTGTTCCTGACAGTTATCTTGTTAACGGATCTCGATACCGGTTCTTCAACTTCTTATTGATTTCTCATTGTTTTGTTTGCTGGTACATTATCTTTTCTTCTGAATACGCTATCTTCTGTGTGACAGGCAATCGAACTTCTCCGATCTATTTATTTTATAATTTTTCCTTGTTTTGAATAATAACTATTAATAGCTGTTAGATATGAGAAACAAAAATGATGTTCATTCTATTGTTGAACTTACCTCTATAGTGTTTCAAAAAGGTTTAGGAAACAGCTCTGTTCAGATGGGGAAGCTGGAAGACGTGGAAGCAGAGAAAAAGGTTTGGGAGAGCGATGATGCTTGGGAACTGCGAAAAGCATTCATGCTTGCCCATTATGATGATTACCCAAAGTGAGAATAAACTATTGAATTGAGAACAAACGGTTTCTGTTTTCAGAATTCAATTGCAATGTCTCTCTCAACTCTTCATCAATGTCACTCTTTTGGGATGTGAGTATTCAGAATCTCTTATGCAAAAAATTCGAGAAATGGGGGCCGGTATTTCCGCATCTAAAGTGAGATAATTTTAAATTGCAAAACTAATGTGTGTCTTCAGGACCGTACCAAATCTGGAAACTACGTAAAGGCTTCAACTGCCAAAAAACGACAAGCGGTAAAACCGTCCGATTTGGAAGGAGCAACATCGGCTAAGTTCGAAAATTAAGGTACAAGAATATCATACAAAACGTTTAATTTCAGACGTCAGAGCGTTGAGAAATCTCCAGAGCCCATCGTTGAAGAGTTCAATAACCGACTCGAGAAACTGAAAGCATCCTTAGCAATGGTTCGCGCTCATTATTGCTTACTTTCTTTTATTAATATAATTTAGACTCCGCATCATCTAACTGGGGAACAGATGATGAAAGCAGCCATCAACAGTTGTCTGATGAAGTGGCACGTTAAGAAGGTCAATCAAAAAATCGAAATATCAATCGACCGATATGTTGTTTTAAGACATACGTTAGTCTTTCATTTGGATTCGAATATGGTTTTTCGTTTCAGGTTCTCACAGTACTGCGTTGATGCAAATGAATGTGCCATCAATGCTCTAATTGAAAGTATTTTGTCATGCGAGGCAGCAGTTAATGATGATGGGGATGAGATTCGATTCGATAGTGAACCTGCAGACAACTGCTACGCCAAGTCGGTCGAGAGAAGACTTGCAAAAATTAAAGGTGCTGTGATGAATGGAGCACACACATTGAAAGGTAAAGGAGAAAATAGAATAAAATTGTTAAACTATTTGTAGGTCTTTCGACATGTCTTGAATCTGTGAATATGTCATTGATCCAAAATGCAAAGAAACTTGAAGGTTGGTCTCAACAACTGGACTTAGTAACAGCTGATCTTCTGATTGGAAGCCGTACACTGTCAAGTACTGAATGTACTAAACCTGCGATGGCATCTATTGCAGATGAAATGAGTTCGGATATGTGTCAAAGAATTTTGAAAGACAAACTACAAATTGTTAATTCTCTGAAATCTCACAGCTCTCTCATTTTCCAATGATCTGAAATAATTCATCTGTACCCATTTTTATATTATATTCACTTTACAATAATTGTTATCATTCGAGAACAAACATGAACATCAAGCTCTTAATTCCAAATAAATCAAATTGTGCTAATACAGATCTAGATTAACCTGCCGAAAATGTGTATTATGATCATTTCGAATATTTCAATATAATTGCCTGAATTGTCTTTATGCTTTGATTTTCTAGATGTCTCTTGCATTCAAGACTCTCTCGTTTGGAATTAAAAGAAACAAAACGAAAAACGCAGGAATCAATGAGAACACAAAGAAAGAATTATCAACGATCAGCGAGGATTCCCTGCAAAAATTTGACGAACTTCGGGAGAAAATGATTGGAAGAGTGGAGACAACGACCAAAAAAGATAAAAAATCAAAAAAAGCGACGAAGAAAGGTAATCAAGCGGTTATTTCTCAGTTGAAAAAAAGTTCGATATAATTTGTTCGATTTAAATTGCAATTTCGAAGTCTTCTTATATTTCAGTATCCATCCAACTGTTATCTTCGAGAAAGCGTCAACGTGATTCAGATGAAGACGAAGATGATATTGAAGAATCAGTAGGAGACGTCGAAAAAAAGATGCAGAAACTGGTTAGTCTTTGTGTTCTTTATTCTTAAAAAACATACATAATTTATCACTGTCTTTTAATAAAAGCAGTGTAAATTTAGCTTGATGATATCCGTCGTGCAAATCGGATCTTTACATGGGGAGATCATCTTCCAAACATAATTCTCCGGTTTTCTGATGCAAACTTGTCATCGGTGCTTCTCAATCGTCTAACTGAATGCTCAATCCGTCAGCCATCACCAATTCAAATGCAATCCATTCCATTTATGACCGAGCGACGAAATGTCTTAGCAAGTGCCCCAACAGGTATCCAGTTTTCAGTTGAAAGTAATATTTATATACTTTTTTGAAGGATCTGGGAAAACATTAGCATTTGCACTACCAATTATAGAAGAAATTTCTGGATTGAAACAACAAGCCGAATATTCATCATCTAGTTTCTCGAAACTTCTCGCAATAGTATTGGAACCAACTAGGGAACTCGCAGCCCAGGTTTGCTAATCTACCGTCTATTTGGCTCAATTTATCCGTCTTTGCAGACATATTCCGAGTTCCTCAAGTACTGCTCCGGTACGTCAATTACTGTGGCAAACTTTAGTGGTGAAGAAACTGATATTGAACATGCGGATATTCTTGTATCAACACCTAATCGAATTGTCTTTCATTTAGATAAGATAGACACTTCTGCTTTAAGGTAAGGTGGTTGCATCGAATTTGACGAAGTTTTTTCTCTAGATGGCTCATTGTTGACGAATCTGATCGCTTGTTTGAAGTTATTGAAGGTCAAGAGAAGTGTTTTCGAAATCAGTTAGCCACAATTTACAAAGCCTGCGACGCCAAGTGTACCCGTGTTGCCTTTTTTAGTGCCACTTTTTCTCATGAAGTAGAAAAATGGTTTGTCAAGTTAATTCAATTGAAGTTGAATGCTCTCACATTTCAGGTGCAAGGAAAACATTGATAATATTGGAATGGTTTGTGTTGGAGAACGGAATTCGTCCAACACTAGCGTCAAGCAGGAATTGACGTATTGTGGAACCGAAGATGGAAAAAAGATCGCTATTCGAAACTTGCTGCGAACCTCTTTCAAGCCACCAGCTTTGGTATTTGTACAAAGCAAAGATAGAGCTGTACAGTTGGTGAAACTCTTATCTGCAATCGATTCCAAACTCAACGTTGATTCGATTAACAGTAGTAAAAGTGATAAAGAACGAGACGAAACTATGGAAAGATTCCGCCGCGGTGAGATTTGGGTTCTTGTTTGTACTGAACTTCTCGGAAGAGGACTCGATTTATCGGATGTTAGTCTCGTTATAAATTATGACTTGCCAACCTCCATCGTGAGTTATATTCATCGAGTAGGAAGAACTGGACGTGCGGGAAAAAATGGGCACGCGGTTACGTATTTCACGGACACAGACATGAAATATATAAAGTCGATTGCTACCGTAATCAGGCAATCAGGATTTGATGTTCCAGAATATCTAATGGAAATGAAGAAAGTTTCAAGGTAAAAATTAAGATACAGTATTCCAGAAAAAAGTATTTTTTCAGAGATCGAAAGAAGGAAATGTTGAAACGAGCACCTAAACGTCACAAAATCGCAATGGTTAAAGAGCAAGTTATCAAACGAAAGAAGATGTTAGCAAAAGCAGTTGCTGAAGGAAAAATCAAGAGACCTGCTAATGGAAAACATCCGCGATAGCGAATTCTGGATAGAAGAGTACCTGTAGAAGCAGAAATCATGAATTAATTGATTAAATTGTTCGTCTTTGTTGTTGTTGTTGTTATCATATTCATATACCAATGTTCTTCATTTTTTCACTGACTTTCAAACTATTTTCGAAGAGACTGTGTCGTGAGTTGCTGTCTTTAACCTCTATGAATACTTTTACCCGCGAAAAATTCAGGATGTGGTTTCTTTCATAATGCGTCACGATAAAGAATTCTGAGTAACGTTATTCAACCGAATAAGAACCCCTGAAAATGAGCTTTCTGTTCAGAAAAAAAATCTGAAAAAGAACAAAGGTGATCGCTGCTGCACATTTCAAAGCTGGAAAACGAAGTCGCGTTTCTAGACCCGGAACGAGGATAAAAACCACCTCAACTTGAGCTATCGGTGTTCCTCTGAAATCAGTATTTTTACAACAGAGTTACCTTACAATTTTCTTCAGAGAAGAAGAGTTGCAAGGTTGTGCGCGGTTTTTTGCAAAACTGCCGCATGGTATTTGTAGACTCCGCCTATTTATCGCTCTCGTTATTCTTCCATTTATTTTCGTCAAGTAAAATTTGTTTGATACATTCGTTTACGATTATTTCAGTACATTTTTTCCCAGTTCAGCTGAATAACCAATTTGGCAGTTAAGAAAATTGATGAACTAGTTTAATAAGTGAGAACATTTATTAAGATGAAAACTGATCAAGAATAGAAGACTAGCTGCGCAGCGCTGAAGGAAATTGATATCAAAGAGTTTTCCGTTGTCTCGTAGTCATGTTTAGAACGTTCTCATGTTTTTTCGCTCGCTGTCCACCTTTATTCCAGTTCTTCAGTTTCTTCTGTACCTCAGAACAAGAACATGTTCACGCTAAACTTTCAAAGTTGTACAACAATATATGTCTGATTAGCATCTTATTGAGAACCTCGAAATGCCTTTTTGAAATTTCAAGATTAAAAAAAACTTATACCTGCTAATTGCAGAGCTTGTTCGCGGCGATGGGACGTGATCGCAGCCGTAGTCGTGATCGGAAAAGAAGGTCGCGGTCGCGGTCTGTGGAAAGACGTCGTGAAAGAAGCAGAAGTCGTGAAAGAGATCGGGATAGACGTGATGTTCGTAAAAACAGAGATGAAAAAGAAAGAAAAAGCAGTCGAAGCAGAAGTCCTCGAGATAAGCGAGACCGTCGTGACAGGAGTCGCTCGCGAGACCGAAAAGAACGGGATCGAGAACGACAAAAAAAAGACAGAGAGCCTAGAAAGAGAGAAAAACAAGGTCGGTTTAATATATATACAACTAAATAAAATGTTCCATCTTTTTCAGAAGAGATCAGTTTAGAGTCGGTACAGAGTATCGATGACGAAGCCATGATGGCAGCAATGGGGTTCGGTGGCTTCAATACAACGAAAAATAAGCAGGTGAGATGTCATGATTGCTAGATCAGTTCTCAACCTATCACATTTACTCAAGCTTCTTTATAATTTTTCGTATCCAATTCCAGGTAAACGACAACGTGGATGGCTGTGTTAACATCAAAAAACCGCGTCGTTATCGTCAATACATGAACCGCAAAGGCGGTTTCAATCGTCCTCTCGATTTTATGGGTTGATCCACACTTAAGCTATTTATTTTTATTCTGATCTCTTAATAGAGAAACATTTTATTACTGTATCAAAATAATTCCCATTTTCCAATTCAAGTATATGAATAAAATTCTCAAATGATTTTTCAACTGTAGACGAAAACCGAAGGTTTCTACCCTTGAGAACGTATATTTCAAAACTGCATGTTTCAAATATTGGAGTTTAATTTTGTATTCAATGCTTTTGACTTTTTCAGAGATTTGTATAAATTGGTGTATTATAAATAAAAATGGAAGACAAACATATAGGAAGTGTAATTTCCGCAGAAACCAATGATGGAAATGTTTATCAAGGAAAGTTAACAACACTGGATTCAAATAATGGGAACATCACAATGGCTAACGTCATTAAGTAAGTTTTCATCCTGTGAGTTCCATACGGATCTGAATATGAATTTTAGAAATGGATTACCGTTGAATCGCTGTATCACTCTGACATCCTCTGATATCTCCCGCCTAAAAGTCATCAGAGCAGCGAATCAACCAGTTCTACAAGCGCCGTCTTCACAGCCTTCTGCTCCTGTCACTAAAAAACAAAAACCTATGAAGAAGTCATTAGACTCTACAGTTTCATCTGCATCGATTGCATCTTCCTCTGTCTCTTCAACTCAAACCTCCTCATCGAATCGTCAACTCATTTTGCCTCCAAGATGTAAAGGACGTTCTCCAAAAAAATGTGTGTAATTAGATTGACATGTAAACTTGAAAAAAAACTAGATAACTGTTAAGTTACAGTGTTAACCCATTTTCACAGTTGCAGCTAACGTTGAAAAACTGTTCGAACAGCACTCAACTCCTGTTAAGCAGCCGAACTCGAAAAAACAAAATCGTCAGTCACCAATTCAAAATGGGTTTTCTAACGTAAGAAATTAAGACTAGACATATCGTCATTTGGATTTTCAAGGTAACGGAGGAAATCTCTGAAACTCCACTCTTCAAAAGTTTCGAACCACAAGTACCGAATCCGAAAGTTTTGACTGCAATCACTCCAAATGGAACGAAATGCACTAAAAAGCAAGGTAGTCTTTAAACATCTACCTACCGATTCTTTAAATGAAAAATTCAGGTCCATCCGGTAATCCGGTTCTCGATGCTCTCAACCACTATAAAGGAATCGGTAATCGAAACAAAACCAATCTTTCTGAACCTATCGATTTTGATTTAAACTCTGATTTTGACTTTGCGGAAAATCTGAAATTGTTTGAAAAGGACGTAAGTATCGTTCCTCTCGAAACTCATCTACTGAATTCATACGAGAACTTTCATTCAGGTGGATGACGATGAATACTATGAAAATGTTGAAAAATTGAAAGTTTCTCAAAACTTTGCCCACTACGAGAATATCATTGATGACGAGAATCGTGTGACATCATGGACAAACCTAAAAGCTCGTTCAGGGCTAGTCAAGTCGGGAGTACCACTGAAGTCGGGGTTAGTAACTTAAAGTGTACTAAAACAAACTTTTCTCTTCAGAAAAAAAACAAACTTCCATGTGACGGCTGTTAGTTTCGAAAAAACAATGAACGGGGATCCAATACCTGCAATCAGCCTCAATGAAAAGAAAGAGTTCTTAAATGTAAGAATTGCATTATTAATCTTTCATGGATTCTTTTTGTCACAGGAGTCTAAGTCATCTCTTGGTGAAGCAGTGTTCGACATAGTTATCGCCGATCGTATTTTCCAATGGGTTTCCGAGATTCAAATGTCTTATGGTGACTCACTCGGAACTATTGTTCTTCTCGCCTCTGCTTCTAACTCTGTTCGATCAATTCGACGACTTCTCACACATTTTGATAAAAGACGATACAATTGCCATTTGTTTGGAAAATATCCAGGGGAACATTTCGACAACGTCAATGTTGTAGATGATGTGAAGCAGCTTCCAAGAGAAGTTCCGGTAGGGAAATGAAACATTATATAGTATTATTTATTTGTTTTCAAAGATTATCTGCATTCTTTCTCCTGATGTGAATGATGATGTTGAATGCTGGTTACGCGCACAAAGCAACGGTGCTTCAACCCACTATGTATGCATTGAAAATGTTCCATCGATTCTCGAACCATCTCAATGTCACCTTCTTCAATTCGGGTGTGCTACAAATGGTCTTCGCCACGTTGAAAGAAAAGTGCCTTCTGTTTCGCGCGGAGGTATTACTTTCGAAAAACTTTGTCAAGGAAGAATGCACGAAGAAACCAGTTCTGTTCTTGTTGGTCAGTTCTCGATTTTCTTTCTGACTCAATTTTGAACTATCAACATTTCAGATAGTGCTATTGCCGATCTTGGATCCCCAGCAAATTGGTTCGATGATTCATCAGCCAAATTCATTTCTACTGCGTTTGCAACCACTTTTCTTATCAGACTTTCACAATCCAAATAGATTAGTTTCATATTTTTCCTCTATATTTCAGAATTATATTATTGAGCAGTTTTAAAAATTAAATGGAATCATTTCTAAGTCATCTCAAAATCATACCAATTCGTGTAGATTCTCTCCTCATTTACTTTTTAGAAAAATTTTGATTTCATGTTTATCTATCAGAGCTATCTTTCATTCCTCCAGTTCCGATTACTATCGGTGATTCTTCCGCATCCAGTTTCCCACACATTTCGTGCTATCGTAATCATGACACTGCTCTTGAATATTCATTTATTTTTCGAAAGTTGAATGCACCTATAAAACGCAAATAAATTATCAAAAACCGAAGATCTATTGTTTTAAATATTGACAGTTTCCAGCTATTTTGTCTATCTTTTGAAGAAACTCATTCCGCAGAGAATCAAATGAATGTTCAGATATGAAAAGAAGGTGATCAAGATGTCTAGGGAAGAAGAGATTTTATCTCTATTCGAAAACTCCAGGAATTTATCAAACATAACGAATGAAAGGTTAGAAGTTGTTATAATCAAAATAAATTTTATTATTTTTAACTTATTGGAAAATTTGTCTAAGACTAAAAATTAAATATCCTCTATTATCAGTTCATACTCAATCGCGGGAGCTCTCCTTCTTTCTGGAAAATGGATGAATGATTGGGGAGAAATAAGTTTGAGCATCTTCCTCTGGATGACTCTTTCCTTTATGGTTTGTTCCTAGAAAAATCTTGAAATTAAAAAATGATTTTCCAGATAATAAGTCTCGGTGCCTCTCTCCTGTCATTATTCACTTTACGAAAGCATCCATACGTCTGTTTCATCCCGATTCCATTCATAAGTGAGTATTCGTCTTCTAAGTGATACACTAAAAAAAGAATTCAGTTATGATGTTTGTCATTCCATTCGTTTTTGGTGCTCCGACGTCAATGATATTGGCTTTAGCAATGCATGCTTCGAAAAACGTTCGTTTTGAAATATCTCAAATTATTTATAAGATAATTTTTTTCAGGCTGTGAGCACGTGGTATTGTGCTGTGATGGGTATTATTCAAACAATTTTGATTTTTGTCATTTCTGTGACAAGAATACACGCAACTCTCTGAGGTATTAATTTTACAGTGCTTATGTGAAAAGTATTTTAATAAAATTGATGTTTCTTTTCTACAAAAATTATTTAAAACTGAAGACATAAAAAAAACAAGGTGATAGGGTCGAAAGATGGCGTAGAAAAATAGGGTGTTTATGCAGGTAAATCGGAGAAATTTCTTCGAACTTTTGTTGTTCATGTGATTGGAGTAAAGCGACAAAGACGCGGGATGTAGGTATGTCATAGGAAGAAATCTACAGAATTGGAAGAGTGTCATACAAATCATTACTAATCAAAAATTTAGTGTCTAACTGTTTAAAAAGACAGAAAGAAGGAGCAAAAATTTTATTCGAGGTCCTTGACGCGAGCGCAGACATCAGCGGTGAATGAAGAGCAGGTTCCAGTACCTCCAAGATCTCCAGTCTTTGCACGTCCGTCAGCAATTGCATCAAACACAGCTTTTTCGATACGGGCGGCATGTTGTGGAAGATTCTAGAATGAAATGATAGTATCTAGTGCAGTTCAAGCTTAAGAGAGTGAGAAATACTAAAAAAAGAAATGGCTGACCATGTAACGGAGCATCATGACGGCGGAGAGAAGAAGAGCAGTTGGGTTAGCTTTGTCTTGCCCAGCAATATCTGGAGCGGTTCCGTGAACAGATCTGTAAGTTAAAATAAAAAAAACATGTCATAAAATTCGAACCTACTCAAATACAGCGGCTTCTTTTCCAATGTTTCCTGATGGTGTGACTCCAAGTCCACCTACAAGACCAGCACACAGATCAGAAAGGATATCTCCGTACAAGTTTGGCATAACGAGAACGTCATATTGTGATGGGTCTTGAACCATGTTCAAGCAAACTGTGTCAAGATATGCTTCCTGAAATATAAATTCTATCAAATACATTCTTTGCGAAATTCTCGAATTCACAGATTTTTCTCTATTTTCTTACTTTGAACTTAATATCTGGATACAGAGCAGCTTGCTCGCGACAGATGGACAAGAACAAACCGTCTGACATTCTCATAATGTTTGCTGGAAATATAGCTATTTTGAAAAATATGACCTTCTCTTTACCTTTATGAACAGCTGTAACAACCTTGCGTCCGTTTTGACGAGCATACTCGAATGCAAAGCTAGCCACATTTCTGGATGCAGTTTCAGTGATGAGCTTAATCGATTGAACAACTCCTGAGACAATCTGGAAGAAAAAATAACTCAATACAGGTTTCTACAAAGTAATTAAATAAATTACCTCGTGCTCGATTCCCGAGTATTCTCCCTCAGTGTTCTCACGAATTGTCACAACATCGACATTGTCATAGAGTGTCTTGTGTCCTTCGAGAGAACGACATGGACGAACATTAGCGTAGAGATTGAACTCTTTTCTGACAGCCAAGTTCAATGATCTGTGCCCTTTTCCAATTGGAGTTTCGAGAGGACCTTTGAGACCGACTTTATTCTGCAAATTAACCGAAGTTTTTCATATGAAATATTTTGCCTACTTCATGCATGAGCTCAATGCAACGATTCGGAATACGGAACACTCCATCTCTTCCTTTAACTGGGGTGACATCAACTGGATCCCAAGCAATCGGGGCGTTGGCAGCCTGGAAGAAAGATAGATATACTTCTCAAAATAATTTTATTGAAAATTTTTTAAACTTTAAAGGACACACTTCAAAAATTTTTTGAACAGCAGAAGAAATTTCTGGACCGATTCCGTCTCCTGGGATCAACGTGACACGACGGACCTAAATAACTAGTTACACAATGCTTTTATTTTATTTTCTTACGTCTCCTGAGCTGTAACGCATCGTTTGTCCGATAGTGGACAGTGATGATGCCTTTTTGATACATTTGCCAAGCATGGTGGACCCTAAAATGAAAAAATTTATCAAACCTTTTTGAAAGTAAGTTAGGAATATGTGGATATTTCTGAATTTCCGTCGATCTGTTATTATACAGCTTCTTAACCCTACGATAAAGAACTAATAAAAAAGATAAATGTACAGAAAAAGGGCGGTAGCAGTGAAGACAGTGTCCGGTGGAGCGCACTTTATCGATCATTGGAAAGGGCGGCCACGAAATGAGAGGTGAAAGCGGGTGGAGAGTGTGAGACGAGCATAGAACATACACATCTCGCTTCCCTCTTTTTCGTTTCTCTATTCTTCCGGATTCCTGCTTGCGTCGGTCGCAGCGCCCCGTTGCGTGGAAATAGCCAACCAGATTGAATCTCTCTGCACCTGTAGCTACGGGTTCTGCTTCAAAGTCTCACGAAACGTGGATTTTATTTTATTGATTCTGCCCTTGACTCTGTTTTAGATCATTGATAGACACGTTTTTTTAGAAACAACAAAAATGATAACTCAATTGTTTTTCCACGTGTTACGGTAGATCAGGAGAAATTCATCATCTTCAAATATTTGAAATGAAGCTGCTATTATTCTAGATTATCGCAACCCAATACCTTTCTACCAAAAGTCTTTAGATTCGGTTTTTCAATAATCTGAATTTTTTGAAAACTAATTTTCACAGTTGCACTATAAAACATATGCTCAAATATTCTAGTGTTTTCGTCTTGCAAAACAAAGTTTAGATCACTGTTCTTCCTGTCAAGGCTTCGTTTTTCAGGAAAATGGCGATGAAAGAGGGAAGTTCAGTTGAGCAATTTGCAATGCGAAGTCGTGCTGTAAGAACATCATCAAGTGAAGGATTTCAAAATGATATGCCAACCTATAAAGATGTTGTCTTGATTGAAAGAAAAATAAAGAATGGTGATACACTGAATAAACTTGCCATAAAATATCAAGTGAATGTAGGCTATTTACTTAAATTATAATCAAGAATAAAAATTTTTCAGGTTGCTGAGATAAAAAGAGTCAATAACATGGTATCTGAACAAGATTTTCTGGCACTTTCAAAGGTCAAGATTCCAGTTAGTCGAATGAGAATGGCATTAGGAGTACAATCAGTGTCAAGTCAAGATGAAGAAGAAGAAGTCTTGATTGGTACGTATCATAAATTATGTTTTCTTCGTCGCCATTAGTAAAAAATATTGGTTCTATAATACAACGCATTTCTTCTTCAAAAACCGGTACTTTTCATTAAATATATCAGTTTTCCACAACATCGATGAGTTAACCGGCATGCCGGTTAATTAGAATAATTTTTGACTTCATGACTTTATCTTCCAGATGTTGACGATAGAACGGCACTGTTGAGAGAAGATCGAGGTTCACGAGATCCGAGTGTGGAAGATATTTTTCATAAAACAGATACAAATATAGGTACGCGTTCACAGATACCTCATAGAAACCTGCATATTATTCGTGATTCAGCACAAGTGCGCGAAGCTCTCCCAGAAGACGGAAACGGTGTAACTGGTTTTCATTTCGTCACTGCTCGTGCCCCAACTTCACCTTCCGTATCAGTATGGATGGTAGTTCTTGGTATGTTTCAAAAATCATTTTTACGAGGAAAATAACATTTCAGGAGTTCTATTAATATTCTGTGTTCTTCCACTACTTCTGACATTTTAT
Source organism: Caenorhabditis tropicalis (assembly GCA_016735795.1). Taxonomy (NCBI): domain Eukaryota; kingdom Metazoa; phylum Nematoda; class Chromadorea; order Rhabditida; family Rhabditidae; genus Caenorhabditis; species Caenorhabditis tropicalis. The sequence continues at coordinate 7,204,836 of CM028614.1, read as the reverse complement.
GAAGAACAAGAAGAAGCCTCTCACGTGCATAAGACAACGCATGCTGCCTAAAATGACCTATCATGTCTTTCATTTTCCCCCTTTGTTATTTTCAAAATAACTTATCGAGACTTCGTTTTTTCATATCGCATTTCCATCCCCCGATTCCTAGTGATACATATTATAGTGATAACTCGCCATTCTTCATTTCATTGTTTCCTTTTCCGTGCTTTGGGTGTATACTTTTTCTAATGATTCCATTTTCCAGACTAGTAATTTCGAAATCGAGTCTATAAACAACAAGATAACGAATGCATAATAAATTGTTCCATTCAGATGAATATTCATGTTTATATTTTATCATATAATTTGAATGGTCACTGAATTATATCACAACTAATCTAGATTACATATAATCTCGTTTTCCTTTCATCGGGAAAAAAACATTATTACTGTCTAAAATAAACATTGTTCATCTGAAACGTTCAGATTCAAAAATTCATATCCGACGATCAAATCAAAAAAACAAATACAGTGATTCTTCAAGTTCGAAATTAACAATTATTTATAAGTTGAGCAAGAACTAATCACTTGTTTAGAAGGCGATTTTTGGCTTAGGAAACTGGCACTCAAACATCAAACAAAACCAAAGCATAAAGAAACAAAATTGATTATTTACAGAAGTATGATTCTGGTTATGAAAATAGTTTAACTCTAAATTTTCACTACAGGCTATGTTATTGATTCTAAATGAGAACTCATAGGAAAAAAAATGCATGAAAGCTGAACCGAGAAAACGAACAAATGAGGAATTAACTTGAATAAGCTTCATTGATCATCGCTTGAGGTTTTCCACAAGTTCAAGAACTTTTTCATAGGTGGTGAACGACACTCCAACAGAAATCGGTCCTTTCACCCAATTCATGCTCAAACCTTTGTACAATCCGCGTTTGACCCCCTCTGAAGAGATTGGGGATTGTTGGAAAATAATATTAACCTATTTTTACCGGTGTGATAGATGTGAATTAATGTTCGAAGAGGACTCCATCCCTGAGGAATTCGTCCTGTTTGCATTCTCCTTCTCACGATATCGAATGGGTATGAAGAAGATTGACCAATCAAACCAGCTACCATTCCGAACAACATTCGATACATTGAATTTTCCTGGAAACATTATAACTCCCTTCGACTTTATGTGTTTCATAATACTTACCTTGTGCCCATTTTGATCTCGATACATTATCTTAAGGGTTTGAAATGTGAAGAAAGATGATCCTGCGTATGGAATCACACCTGAAGTCTGGTATTTGCTGTGAATGGCTCAAGGATAGATCAATCTCACCTAGAATTGTAGGATAAATCCCACGATACAGTAATCGAATTCCTCCTTCTCGATATGTTTTCACAAAAACCTGCGTTAAAGAGCTGTACTGTAGTTTAGAAGAGACGGAGAGGCGAGCTTTGGCAGTGTCAAGAGGATATGTAACCATCGTGGCAGTCGATGCAGCTAGGGAACCGGTAATCAAACGTTTCACAGGTGTACGTATGCTAAACCAAACACGACACTTCTTTTGAATTAAATTGAAGCCTTACCCATTTTCATCAACTTTCAACAATTTTTTGTACTGTTCGAAAGCTGCGAATTGCAACGCCGCATACGGAACGACACGAGCCATAGTTGCCGAATTTCCACGGTAAAGAGCGAGAAACCCATTTTCTCGATACGTTAATTTAATGAATTTGATGGCTGATCGGAAGGAATAACCACGCGTACTCGATACTGGAATATTGAAAAATTGAAAAAAATACTGACGACTTTTTTGAGTGAAAATATACAAAAACTGTTTTTGAAATGTTATAAATTTATCAGAATCTTCTTACCTTGAAAATAAATTTTTGTACGATCCAACGGGGCGATTGTTGTCTTGGCAACTGCACCAGCGATCGCACCAGCTGCTAACGACAATACAACACTGGGTCTTTGTTCCTGTTAGAATAATATACTTATTTCTTATTCTTAAAGTGTAACTTCAGTCTTGTGATAAATCTTACCACATTCGAATCGTTCGGCATGAGAAGTTTTGAGAATCAATTTCCAATTTTTTGAGTTGAATGGTGAAAACTCGTGGGGTTATCTGCAAAATCATGTGGCTTTATGATGATTCTCTCACAATTAACATATGAATGCTGTTCGGAAACGGTATTTCGAAGTCTGTCTACATAGTTAGAATAGGAGCAAAGATTATGATAGCTTGAATTAACTATATACCGCTGTGTGATCTATATATTAGGTGATGTATGATCTTTTCTCTAATGTCTCTTTGTTCAAGTTTGTTTACACTTAAAATGTGATTGGTTAGTAGATGATAGGCGAGTGTTCTCTGACGTTTTCGATTTTGTTAAGCTTCAATCAAAATAGTACTTTTTGATGATAATGTGGTTAATAGCAGAAATGAAAAAAGTATTTATTTTCTTCATCATAATTCTGAAAAATACGTGAAGAAGCCTGTGAGGAGAAAAATAAAGAATTAAGCGGACTAGTATGCTAGGAAAGCAAACACGCTCCATTGTGAACAATTTCTTAGTCCATGAATTTCAATTTCATGCAATTTGTATTGTTCAGTTCATTTAACCTTGTCAATCCCATTATTTGATGAATTAATTCATAAAGCAAATTCATTTTATGTCTTTTTTAGGAACATGAAATTGATTAATTTTTTACACTCTTTAATCGAAACCTTTGTTCATTCAATCAATTTTTTCAATTAATGAGAACGTTTTTCTATTAACACCGAACTGGCGAGTTTTCCTTTCAGGCAGCATGGAAGACGCTTGGGCGAAAATCGATAGAACTACAATTCCAGCATCAGTTCCGGAGGCCCCTTTAAACTTCGACGAAAAGCCTCCGTTCAATAGAACTATCAACGTGTATCCTTTGACAAATTATACTTTTGGAACTAAAGATGCTCAAGCAGAGAAAGATAAATCTGTTCCTGAACGATTTAAACGAATGAAGGAAGAATACGAAGTGGTTTGTTAATGGTTAGTTTCTAGTGTTTTCGAATTATGATATCACAGGTGGGAATGAGACGGTCAGTCGAAGCCGTGTTGATTGTTCACGAGCATTCTCTCCCCCACATCCTACTTCTTCAGATTGGAACCACTTTTTATAAACTGTGAGTTGATTAACTAGAGTTTAAACTGCATGAAAAATTGAATACAGACCGGGAGGCGAACTAGAAATCGGCGAAGATGAGGTCAGTGGAGTAACACGACTTCTTAACGAGACCCTTGGAAGAACCGATGGAGAGTCAAATGAATGGACGATTGAGGATGAGATAGGCAATTGGTGGCGACCAAACTTTGACCCTCCTCGTTATCCGTATATCCCTGCGCACGTGACTAAACCCAAAGAACATACAAAACTGCTGCTCGTCCAGTTGCCCGCGAAGTGTAAGTTGCTGCGTGTTTTTTGAATTTTACTCGCCATAAAATTTAAATTAAACTTGCGGACAAGTTTTTAGTTGCTCAGTTTCGAAAATAATATAACAGTAAACTGAATGTAATTTCAGCAACCTTCTGCGTGCCAAAAAACTTCAAACTGGTTGCTGCTCCACTTTTCGAGCTCTATGACAACGCCGCTGCGTACGGTCCTCTGATTTCATCTCTCCCAACAACACTTTCAAGATTTAATTTCATTTTCAACGAGTCTAGTTAATCGATCATCTGGTAATTTTACTCTCAAATACTTTCCATGTTTCGTAATTTATTCTTTTCCGAAATCCACGCTTTTCAAATTATGTTCTATGTATGATCTCTTGAACAATTTTCCAAAATAAAATTTATCTAATAAATAATCAATTTTCTGGACATGTGTTACTTCGTGAGTGGAGGCGCCGAAGAAAACTTGGACCGGTTCCAATCATTCGTCTTACAAAACGTCATGGTTAATTATAGATTCAGTTCTTTTTCGTTGTGATTGATATTATGAAAATCACGATGGAACAGATGAACACGAAGAGTTGGAAACCAAGAATCGCCATGCAAATTGTGTGGACGGCGCTTCTGAATGAAGTATTTTTCATACATTGAAAACAAAAAAATTGGAAACATACTGATCGAACTTCATTTTCTTTCTGCGAAATTTTAATTGCTATTTTTTTTTCTAATATGTTTGGTTTCAATAGGTTAATGAACTGAATGAAAGTATAAACAAATATTTATCATAAACATGTTAAGAAATGAATTTTCAAGAACGAAATTAGGATAAATCAAATCGAGCGTGACTCTTATCCACGTTAATGATTTTTTGATAAATGTCGTGTTTCGATTTTCTTTTTCTTCTCTGCTCCGAATGTTTATAACCTGAGTAATTTTTCACTGTTTCAGTGAGACCATAGAAATCTCAACCTGCAGATTTGAAAATATGTCAGGAGACAACAATGAATCGAAATGGGATGAGGAAGGAAGGTTGGAGAAAAGAGAACAAATGTATTCAAAAGAGCTGTATATTGTTCAGTGATTTCTTCATTCGAATAGGAATATATATTTTCATATCATTCATTCTCCAAGCCGTTTCTTCTTTAATCATGGTGAAGGCTTATATTAATTTCTCAGAACCAACGATAGAAAAATTGGAACCAAAAAGATGCCGTAGTGATACGTCAGATTATAGAATGCCTCATAGAAGGCGTTCTAAATTCCCGAAGAGGAGGAACATATATGATGAAATGCCTGCTAAATCAACTTTACATAAAGATCCAGCTGTTCAATCGAAATCAATCTCGGTGGAACAAAAACGAAAAGAAGATAACGAGGATATCAAGTTTATTGAAAAAGGAACGATTTTCATTACGTCACACAACATTAATGAGTTCGCTGTAAGTTTGGAACTGGTTACCGTGAATACAGTGCATTGTCCTTATTATACTTGATTCTAATATTTTGATCCAGTTATTTCTAATTAACCGGCATGTCGGTTAATTAGGAAGATTGTGCCTTTATCATAGAGGCTGCCAGCCAGAAAAATAACAACTGAATATGTTAAATGATGAAATTGAAATTAATTTGATTGCTTAAGGTGATGGATGGCGAAATGAAGCCTGAGAAGAAAGTGGCAATAGAAAAAGTTTCGATAGATCCCAAAAGGTGTATCAGTTATGAAATCGGAGAAAATGTTGATGAATTCGAAGAGCCGATCGAAAAAGGTGGATCGGGAGAAAGTGGATCTGCTGTCACTGCGAGTATAAAACAAGCATCTATAAGATATTAATAATTGTATTTGTATTGTCCAAATCATTGCGTTTGAATTTTTGCGAGGAAGACGACTCGGATTTGTGTGTAAAAAAGTTAAACTGTTTATTTATTATGCGTGTTATTAAATAAAAATTAATGAATACCAAAAGTATGTTATTGGTTATTCTATTATCTCCTGCATTCTCTGAAACACCGAAGTGGTTGGAAGAAATAGAAGATATCTGCAATTTTTGCAGAGAGAAACAGGCTTTAATTCTACTTTGTACTAACTCGACAAAATTCTTTGCGTTTCTAGTCGCTTTTCTGTTCTTCTCCTTTGAGGAATCGATGTCAACGTGCCGGGTGACTTTCTTAAGACTCTAAAATGATGTCGTCGAGGTAGCGCATTTCCTTTTTGAGATCCAAGTGGTATTGCCAAACGGTGTAATTGACAGGATTCAATCCTATACGATCCTCGAGAAGACTCATCAAGCACGTTGACTTCTCGTTTTTAATCAGCACATCACAGTTGCATATGAGACATCAAGTTTTCGTCAGACCTCCTTTAAAGTATTTAATTTTCAAACAAAAATCAAAACAACTGAATTACATTTTGAAAGATTTATTTCTGAAAAGAGAAAACCAGAATAAAACACAACGAATCGAGAAATTGAGAAAAAAAAATATAGTTTCCTATTTTTGGAGAAAAATATACTACACCAGTTTCGACCGTTTTCCTCTGGACTGGATTTCCATTTGATTATAAAAAAAGGAGAGCACGGTCTCATCAGCAGAGGACTCACCCTTCGTCTTACCAAAACATGGAGCTACTAACGAGAAAACTACCAAGTATAGACTAAAACAATCACTGAACAATCAAAGGTGCAATAAAATCAAAAGTGTATCTCTATTCTAGCTTTTGATTAGTTAATTTTGAATTTTATAGAAACTTAAGGTTTTGCAGTACTGTCTCATCGTAACTTTGCTTTGCGGCCAGCTTCTCTTTAACCAACGTTTCGTAAAGTTTTCATTAGATTCTTGAGTTTCTTTGTTTTAGCCTGCGAAATATAGAAGATGCGTTATAATAAATCACGATGAAACACTTACAAAGTCTCCAACCATTTTCTTCATCCTTTCTTGTAATTTTACATATTTTTTGAGCTCTTTCGGTTCGCTTTGATTCGGATTCGGATATCCTTGATGCTGAAAGTACCATTTTACTCAACAATTGAAAAAAAACTTACGTGACAGGAAAGTCCGCCGTAAATCGACAACGGGAGAAGGGCCGAAAAACGCGCGGCCATCTGCCCTAACGGCCGGCCCGTTTGCCCCGCCCCCTGTGTGCTTTGTACAGTGAGCGGCGGAACCCGGGAGGTGTCGGCTGCATGCATAAGGGTGGGTATATAACCCCGAGCTAAGAAGGGTGATATCGGTGGAAAGCAGTCACTCGGAAGGTCCGCGATGATCCTACAGGTTCAGGCAGGCGGGAGGTGAGCTAACGGGGGAGGCATCTCCTGAGTGGCCCATGAGAGACTCGAGTACACCCCGGATAAGTATCGACCATGGGGCTGGTACCCCGGGATTTTCTGAGCTAAAAACGGGGGGTTTTGATCCAAAATTATCGATTTTTTCAAAAAAAAAATCGATTTTTTTACATGTTGGCCTGGCCGCACGTGGCCACGATCGATTTTTATTGATTTTTTCTGAAAAAAATCGATTTTTTGATCAAAACCCCCCGTTTTTAGCTCAGAAAATCCCGGGGTACCAGCCCCATGGTCGATACTTATCCGGGGTGTACTCGAGTCTCTCATGGGCCACTCAGGAGATGCCTCCCCCGTTAGCTCACCTCCCGCCTGCCTGAACCTGTAGGATCATCGCGGACCTTCCGAGTGACTGCTTTCCACCGATATCACCCTTCTTAGCTCGGGGTTATATACCCACCCTTATGCATGCAGCCGACACCTCCCGGGTTTCGCCGCTCACTGTACAAAGCACACAGGGGGCGGGGCAACGGGCCGCCCGTTAGGGCAGATGGCCGCGCGTTTTTCGGCCCTTCTCCCGTTGTCGATTTACGGTGGACTTTCCTGTCACGTAAGTTTTCTTTTCAATTGTTGAGTAAAATGGTACTTTCAGCATCAAGGATATTCGAATCCACTTGGCCTCTTACAAGCGAACCGAAAGAGCTCAAAAATATGTAAAAGTACAAAAAAGGATGAAGAAAATGGTTGGAGACTTTGTAAGTGTTTCATCGTGATTTATTATAACGCATCTTCTATATTTCGCAGGCTAAAAACAAAGAAACTCAAGAATCTAATGAAAAACTTTACGAAACGTTGGTTAAAGAGAAGCTGGCCGCAAAGCAAAGTTACGATGAGACAGTACTGCAAAAACCTTAAGTTTCTATAAAATTCAAAATTAACTAATCAAAAGCTAGAATAGAGATACACTTTTGATTTTATTGCACCTTTGATTGTTCAGTGATTGTTTTAGTCTATACTTGGTAGTTTTCTCGTTAGTAGCTCCATGTTTTTGGTAAGACGAAGGGTGAGTCCTCTGCTGATGAGACCGTGCTCTCCTTCTTTTTTATAATCAAATGGAAATCCAGTCCAGAGGAAAACGGTCGAAACTGGTGTAGTATATTTTTCTCCAAAAATAGGAAACTATATTTTTTTTTCTCAATTTCTCGATTCGTTGTGTTTTATTCTGGTTTTCTCTTTTCAGAAATAAATCTTTCAAAATGTAATTTGTTTCAGAGAATGCAGGAGATGATAGAATAACCAATAACATGCTTTTAGTATTCATTAATTTTTATTTAATAACACGCATAAGAAATAAACAGTTTAACTTTTTTATACACATATCCGAGTCGTCATCGTTCTGTATGAAACATCAACTTCGGATGACTGCTCTCCTGACTTTTTACAAGTTCTGCTACATTCATACCAGTTGGAGTGGCAAAGTTTATTGTACAAATAATTGTATCAAAGTGAAGAAATACTAAAGGAATACACAGAATAATTAATCAGACTGCCATATCCATTGCAATTTTTCCATGGCACTTATAGTCGTCGAGAACTATCATATCGGCGGTGAAGTCATCTATCGTGACGACATCTTCTGTGAATCGTACTTTCGGAAACGCATACGGTTCACGAGTCAGTTGAACTTTGAGAGCTTCCACGTGGTTGGAGTAGACATGAGCGTCACCTAGTGTATGTACTAATGTTCCCGCCTGAAGACCACACACCTTAGCGAGCATGTGAGTGAGAAGACCATAACTCGCGAGATTGAACGGAACTCCGAGACCCTGTAAGACACAGACTTGAGTAATTATTATTTGAAACAACTCCAACCATATCTCCACTTCTCTGATAAAGTTGACAAGAGAGCTCCCCGTTATCCACATAAAACTGGCACATCGTATGACAGGGCGGCAACACCATTTGATTTAAATCCGAAGGATTCCATGAAGACATGATGGTCCGTCGACTGTTTGGCTCTTCCTTGATTAATCGAATTACTTCAGCCAATTGATCAACACCCTGACCACGGTAATCCGTGTGACAATCCACGTATTTGGCACCGAAGTGTCTCCATTGAAATCCGTAGACAGGCCCTAGATCGCCCTCCTCGCGGGACGTGAAGCCTAGGTTGTCGAGGAAAGCTCGATCGCCGTTTTTCTCCCATATCTTAACGTTTTTCGCCGCTAATAGTTTACCGTCGGTAGATCCAGAGATGAACCAAAGCAATTCTTCGAGAACTCCTTTCCAATAAACACGTTTCGTTGTTAACAAGGGAATTGTGCCTGGTATAATTGAATTTCATAGATGATAGCAATCAGCAATCTTCACCAACCATTTCTCAAACAATATTTCGACTGCATTCCAAAAATTGATATTGTTCCTGTTCCAGTGCGATCATCGCGATGTGTTCCTTCTTTTAATATTTGTTCGACTTGTTGTAGATACTTGAATTCGTCCTGATTCACATGTGTCTTCTGTTCATTCGAGCATTTTTCCGGAATCGATGCTGCTATTGGAACATCATTAACGTTTTCTTTGTTCATTTCCAAACTAAAAATTCTAAATAGTGTTATATATATATATAGATTTTTACACAAAACGAAGAGAAAAACAAGGAACACTTAAAATGAGGCATCGCAATTCACGATATTGAATTCGATTTTCGCGCGCGCGAAAAACGCGTCAACAAACCAAAAAGCGGTTAGTTTGAATTTCACAGTGGAAACAGAGGCTCATGAGTCATGACATGATAAATAGAGACTTTCGACTAAACGCAGCAGTTTTTATATTTTCCCACAAGAGAAAAGGAAGTATCTTAAATATTGTATTATTTATTATACATACAGTGAAGACCGTGATTACGGTATGAAGTTTGCATATCAATCGGGTATGAATATTTTAGGATGAAACATATAATGAAAGAATTGAAATAAGGAATAGTGACCAGTTCTTGATCCATGTCTGAGTATTTTTAAATAGTCTTCTAGGTTATCCTAAATCATTTTTCTTGTTTTTTAATGAGAGTTTCAAGTAGTGAGAAAACTGTTGCATCTGCGTTTTCAATTCATACAGCCCTAATACATCATAACTTTTCGGTTCCTTAAGAAGAATCAACACGGAGTCTCAGAAATATTTCGGTCAAGTTTAAACCCCTCATTGACTTGTTCCTTTTACTCTTCTCGAGAGATTCTCTTCATTTCGTGGATTTCCGTCGGCCGCCCATCAAACATGAAATGTGAAAAGATTATGCAATTGACAAAAGGGAAGCAAGAAGACATGAATATCTTCAAAGAGAACAAAATATGTCTCCTGCTGAGATATCATCATCATCTGGTTAAAAGCCATTTTGACAGACGGCCATATGCCTTTCGAAGGAAAATAGAGTTGACCTCCTCCCAACGGGTACCTCCGAAAAGGGAAGAGCATGTGAAATTGTTGATGGACGAGCCCGATTAGCTATATTATTGAAAGTATTTTAGTCATAAATGGAGAATCGTTGTGTAATCAGAATGATCAATTAGTATTTATGGGAGAAAGACAAAAAGACAAAAAGAGAAAAGAAGAAAACGAAATGAATTGAATAAAAAAGAAAGTTTTGATAAACAGAAAAACGTTATGGAAAAATTCTGAACCATTGTATCAAATTCAGTTTGTTTCTGAGCCAGAAATTCAAATCAAAAACTGATTTTATTATATTTATTTTTACATAAAAATTTGAACCTACCAAGCCATTTCTTTTCCTGGATTCACAATTTTTGGTTACGCCATAAACTGTTTTCTCGTGTTTTGTATTGTTGTAAAACAGTACATAATGGGTGAAGTGGATGTAAAAAGGTGTTGAAGAAGACACGTGTCTTCTTCTATAATACATAACCACTTGATGATAATGGTCTAGTGAATATCATGAGTTTAAGATTGAGAACACCTGTTCAAGAGCCTGTGGACACTTTAGTCTAAACGAAAGACCATCTACGGAGAAATGAATGAGATGAGCACGTGGAGTACACTTGGAAACAGTGTTTGTGAAAGATTTCTTGAATTGGAAAATCATTGGAAATGTGATACGTAAGGAATTTGTCTGATTCTAGAATCTGATAACTCTGATTTGTTTTCATTCGAAGTACTATTATATATTATTATATATTATATCATTCTTATATTATCATATTATATTATATATTATATATTATATATTTATTACTTCGCGAAGTTTGAATATTTGAATAAACCATTTGTTGTGTGTTTTCCTTCCTTCTCAATCTGTGTTTTGTTCAAACTGATACAAATCTGAATTCTTTTTTGAACTTTGCATTTTCCAATTACCTAAATCCGTAAGTTATCCGCTTATCTTCGAGTCCAAATGTTCAAATTAATTCCATTCGAAAGAGAGCTCATAATCAAATAGACAACCCACTATTTAGACTCTCAGAATAGACAGCCGGCGTTAAAATTAGGTATGATGTAACAGGTCATGAACTGTGTCACCTGTCCCATCTGCTATTATGATTGAATGAGCTCAAAAGAAGATAGAGATAAAATGTTACGGTAGATGAAACAACCTGAAATGGGTATAACAGGAATTACGAATCAACTGATGAATCTGACCCGGATGAGAAAATGATAAATCCCACTATTCATAGAATTTCTCTACGTTTCTTTCTTTTGTTCTCGTAACATTGTTAATAAAATATATATATAATGAAAAATTATAGTTTCTGTTCATACGGTTTCATCAAATTTTGAATAGTCCTTTGTAGGTTCAAACTTCATTTAAATACATTAAAAACTTGGAAATCAATGGCATCTGTTCTACCGTTTTCTCCGTAATTGCACCCTTCGAATAGGATGTTGACTACTGTGTTATTACCAGCTTCTAGTACAAGATGAGCAGTATGCCCCGCCCATCTTTGAGCTCGGCCAATCGTTGATTGTCTGGCCACGCCCCTTTTGAGCTGTGTGATGCTCAACAGATTTCATATTTCACTTCATATTCCAAACTGAAAATGATTACTTCTAATTTGACTCTAAGTTCTTCTCCTGCAGATTCACCCCTGATAGGTAACAGAAAACTTTTGAATTTTCATTCTCTTTTCTCATTTTTTTAGATTTTCAAACTCAATTATGGAATTTCATGAATCTACATTTACAAATGCAAAAACCATTTGTCTCTTCTTCCTCTTCCAGTTCATCTTCATCGTCTTCTGAATCTCAAAAGAAAACTCCTCCACAGTCTCCATCTTCTTCTATTTTCTCAATTGAGAACATTTTGAATTCCGAAAAAATACTACCAAGAACGAAAGTAGAATTAGAAAATGATGAAGATTCTTCCTCATCACCGTCTCCTCCGTGTCTAACAACTGGATATACTCTGGATACACTTCAAACTTTGGATCGAAGAAGTTCAAATAAAAAGAGGTTGGGATACGGTAGTAGAAGTGGGAGTAGTATCAGGTCGAGTAGTTATAATTGCATCACTTGTAGAGAAACATTGGAGCCAAAATTTTTAAGTTTGTTCATAACCTCAGTCCACAAAATATGGACCATCATTATCACCAATGTCTTGCCAACAGATGAGTAACTGTTCGATTCGCTTTTGGTAAAAGTCCTGCGGCTTACCATCAAAAAATTCTTGAAGACCAGTTTTCAAATCATTTTCATCTTTGAATTCCTTCCTGTCCAGGAAGTGATTGCGCGATCAGAAAAAGTTATAATCAGAAAGGGCCATGTATCCAGAGTACGGTGAATGGGGTAGAGTCGTTCAGCCTAGCTCCGTAATTTTTTTTTCAAATCACCTTCGTGACACGTCATCGAGAGGTGTAGTGGAGCAGGTTAACTGGACCCATTTTTCAATTACTTTTTCAGCAATTTTGTTTGATTGCTTGCAGCAGAGGTCTGCTGTGACTGTTGTATTAGTTGATAGAAGATCTTAGTGAACCGGTCCTCCCACGGTTCGCCAGATGCACAAAAGTACCTTTCCGGGTATAACTCTCGTTTTGGCGTTGGAACTCCAGAATCTCCTGGTTTCAGCCACTGGCGTTTATCATGATAGTTGACATAGAGTGTCTACTCTTTATCCCTAGGATCACATTGGAAAATCTCGCTGCTGTCCACTTGTACAACAAGGGAGACGATGCAACATGCGCTTCCGCCACTGACTGGGGGGCCATCAGAAGTGACGTCAACTAGGTTGCCACTTTCCAGGGAAACAGAAACTTGTGAAATCAACTATTGAGCATAGTTTGGTAGTACTACCGTCTGTCTATGAGATTCACATACAATTGTCCTGAGTCCTCATCAGCCAGTGTCAATGCATCGCTTTCCATAAACAGTATATACCGTTTACTTTAGAAAATTAATTTGATTCTGCCTCTCTAATCTTGAGATTTTAAAACAAACTGATAACTGCTTCTTCATTAACAATACTGGGACCCTACAATATAATAATCAGATCTCCATAATCTCTCCGCTCTGATTAAAATAGCGCTTGCTCAAAAATAGCGATATGAACCGCTCTCATGTTAGTTGTACTAGTAGGCTCCTTGGAGCTGCCATTGAGCTAAGATTTTATGTATATGTAGCCTACACACTGTCTTTAATATACCCCAAACAGGGGTATTTCCAGAAGCTTCTAAAAGTTTTTAACGGGAAGAACAAAAGTGATGCAATTATAACTACTCAACCTGATAGTTATGGGAACTATATCTTTTTGTTCTCTTTGACTCTAGAACTGTTTTGATCCAATGAAAGCAATATTCAATATATATTTCAGTTCATCATCTTCTCAGAATCGATGCGTTTGTGATAAATGTGGAAAAAGTTATGCAACAACTTCGAATCTCAGTCGGCACAAACAGGTATTATATAGTGTTAAATTAACAGTTTGGTGGGGAATAGTTACTGGTTGTTTAGACATTCCTCTACTGACACCTGTGACGTCATATACTGATGCAACATGTATTTGTTGACAGCTTTCTGTCTATTTTGTTCTGACTTAACCTACAAATTATTGTTTTGACTTTAATCTTTTCACGAAACTACCGTATCCAGTTGACAAGTCACTCGCGTCACCAAGACTATTGAAGGGTTTCGCTTTATTAGAATGTGTGAAAACAATGAAACCAAAGTTAAAGTCAAAAGTCTGTATGTCCCTTCTTCATTTTTTCTTCTCTTGATACTGTATCAGAATGATTCCTGGAATATGATACCTTGACGTTTGAAGTTTTCAATCACTAGTACCTCCTGAAACAAGGCATATGATTCATATGATATGAAGAAAGAAAAAATCGAAAAGTTTTCAGACTCATCGAGCTTTGGACAGTCCGCATGCCAAACAATGTCCTCATTGTGAAAGAATTTATGTCAGTATGCCAGCATTGAGGTTAGTTCGGACTCCGATCGGATAAGTAACTGATTACAATATCTTGACACATTCTAAGATATATTTCCGAGGGGCTCTGAAAAATCGAAAACGGGATCGTATCTTCTTAATAACACGATAGTTGTTACTAATACCCAATGTAATTGAACCCTCTTCACTCAGGTTAATCCTCCTTCTTCGTGCTTTTCCTCTTATTTAATCACCAACAATTCGCACCTGTCCTCCCCCTTTTTTGTCTTATAGTTTCTCTCCAGAAGACAATCTTCCGATTACGCAATCACCACCTGTACCTGAATAGGTTTTCTCTCTACTCTCTCAGTATTCAATGCTATTTCTCTGATCGGATAATATAAATTATATAATACCATGTAATAATAAAGAATATGAGAATTAGCTAAACTAAAAACCCACCACTGAGAGATGACCAAAATGAGAGTGATTGAAAATAGAGAAATGGGAGAAAGAGAAATTTAAGAGTGGTTCCTCTAAAATTGATGTTTTACAGTATGCACGTCCTTACTCATAATGCTTCTCATGAATGTAATGTCTGCGGAAAACGGTTTTCTCGTCTCTGGCTTCTTCAGGGACATCTTCGTTCTCATACAGGACTCCGCCCATTTTCCTGCGCACACTGTGGAAAATCATTTGCTGATCGAAGTAATCTACGAGCACATATGCTAACTCATAATGGTTTGCTTCTTTGAATTAAAAAAAATGAAGATATTTTTTAGTTTTAAGGAGATAAGCGGTTTGAATGTGATAAATGTGGACGTCGATTCGCTCTACGTGCTTATTTGAACCGTCATTTGGAAACTTGTAAATGAATCAAAATTGTTTTATACGATTTCTCATGTTCTAGTCATGCTTTCTTCGTCTAGTCTTTTGCGAATTATTTTTTTTTTTTCATTATTTTTTAAACATTTAATTGGAATACTCTGTGAATAAATGAAGATTTTCAAGAATAATACTTTTCACTCTTACAGGTGTTCTACTTTAAAATTTAGTTTGGGAAAAAACTCATTTCATTTGATTATAAATTTATCACCAACCAATAAAAAATTCTTTAAGAGAAGAAAAACGTTGAGAGCAATTATTATGAAACGGAAGCAAGAAGCGAAAACCGGTGGATATGTTGTACATTCAGGATTTCACATATGACGGGTGTTTCCCATATTGAGTCCCGAGGCGGTGGCTCCCTTGTTACTTCCCATTTGAAGTCCGATGACGTTTTGACCGGCCTGGAAAAGATATGATGAATATGAAAGTATATGAACATTTGAACTTTTTGCACAAATTATTAGAGAAATATTATACTAACTTTAAGTTGTTCTTCAGTCCATTCGCGGCGATCTCCTTGAGCCTCTTTTGGTCCGAGTCCTGAACGGCCGAAATTTTTTTCAGCTTTTCTGGCCAGAGAAGCAAGACAAATGAGAACAGCATTTGGATCTTGTCCTTCGTAAAGATCGACAGTCTCAAAAAAATTATATAAGGAAATTGATTGATGAGAATTAAACTACCCACCTGGAAGAGCTCTGATTTCTGAACGAATTCTTCTGCGAATTTTAGGAAGAAGGAGATGTTTTCCATTTTCTTAAATGCCATTGCAGAAGTGTTGACTTTCTTGATACTTCCAGGCTTGAGAGCATTGGCAAGATTGCACAGAACGCTTCCGTCTTGGAAGACCTTGACAAAGTTATCAGCATCCCCTTGGGTGTCGATTGGTTGACCAGTGATCTCCTGGAAATGATAATTCAGTTCATCAACCTTCCAGAGTTTTCCGAAAATGGAATGTGAAATTAAAAATAAATTTCACCTGAACCCATTGAAGAATCTCTCCAGCCAAGTTCTTATCATATTTCTCGTAGATTTTTTGTTGAGCCTCCAAGGCGATACCAGATTTTTCAGCGCGATCCGATGAAGTAAAAGCAGACATTTTCTGAAAAATTACAGTTGAAATATAGAAGATTGAGAACGCACGAAAAATGTTTATAAACAAAAGAGGTTCGTCCACTTTCGAATCTGCCGACTAAAAATGGCGAAATATTGATGATTCATCGCTTTTTTTCTTCCCGCCTAAGTTTTCCGTTTTGATAAGAAACATTGATACAATTTTTGAAAGTAGGAAATATTCGAAGAATTCGGAAGAAATGTATCGTTAAATATAATGATTTTTTAGTGAATTTTAGGCGGCCTTATATGCTGATTTAAAGGAACATGCGACTTTCAACATTATGAGTTCTACAGCGAAAATGAAAAACATTGCAAATAATTCTTAAAATTGTTCTGAAAACTTAAATGCAATTTTTTGAGTGAAAATATATTTTTACGAGAGTTGAATGAGTAATAAATCATAAACACCATAAAAGAAAGAAGGCGTTTTGGGAGAAATAGGACACTTCGCAAACATAAGGAATACAATGACCCGTTTTTTAATTAAAAACAAGAAACCACTTTCTGAGAGTCGGCAAATCGGAAAAGGGTGGTGATCGACAACACGTACACACTCCTCAGAATAAGGTTGAAAAAACCTTGAGAACGAATGAGAACAGAGAGAAGGACGAATTGAAGGCTCGTTTGGGTTGAATGAATTTGAAAATATGAAAAGAAAGCGAGTTTATGTATGAGAGTTTTCGCTTTTTATTCCTTTCGAAAGCAGGAAAATTGTTCAATGTTCATGGACTAGCACATCAAATGAGAGGAAAAGCAATGCGAGAACTGTTTCTTTTTTGTTTCGAACAGGGATTTGTTTGGTTTTTGTATTAGTCAGTTGGACGGAAACGGTGAATCGAGAGGACATTGAACTTTGGTTGTTTAGAAACAACAATTAATAGTTGTCGTTTTTTAATCTGAAAATTACCTCAATCAATAGTTTAAAAGTTTATTCAAATTGGCTGGGAGAAATTAGTGCCAAAAAAAAAAGATAGAATTGAAGTTCAAAGAGAAGAGTTTTATCAAGTTTTCCTCTTTTTGGTAGCTGGTCTATCGAATACTGGTCGAGATCCACCAGCTCTTTTCGAGTAGAATTGTGTATTGAGTTGATTTGTAGAAGCCCAAACTCCTTGATGATCTGTTGTATCTTCTTCTGTCAAGTGAGTGTACTTTGTTTGAGATGCTTTTCCGAAGTTTTTCACCTTAATGAAGAAATAAATAATTATTCTGATCATACGTCTAATCGTTGAATTCTACATATATTTTATTAAATCTTACCTGCATGACCTTCGGTAAGATAGTCTTATCAAATTGATCATCGTTTGTAGCTTCAGCGAAGTTTCGTTTAAGAACTTCATCTTCTTCGTCCAAGAAGAAAGCTCCACGATGGAAATACTTTTGCAAGAACTTGTATTTTCCTTTGTCTTGTTTATTTGTAATGATCTTTGGATTGAGGCGTAAATACTTGAGACGTTCTTCTTCGGACATTGCATGAATTTTATCAAGTTCTGCTTTTTCTCGTGCAGCGGCCTCCCGTTCATCACGGTTTCTCTGAAAGACTCGAATGAGGAATGAAGCAAAGTCAAAGATATCGCAAAGAAAAAGTGACAAAAACAAACCTTTAAACGTTTCATTTCTCTAAGCTTCCATGCTTCGTATGCCATATTTTCCGTCTCATCATCCGTGAGAACTGAATTCAAATCGATTCGATCTTCAGTTTTTCTTTTTTCAGCTTCTTCCTCCTCTTGCAACACTTTTTCAACCAGCTTCGCACTTTCTCTTTTTCTTTCTTCTGCTCTTTTCTCGTCTTCTATCTTTTTTTGAATTTCTAATTCTTTCTCCTTTTCAGCTTTCAATAGTGTGATACGATCTTTACTTCTTGTGAAAATTGGTTTCAGCCGTGGAACTGGATCAACGTCTTCATCAGAATCTTCTTCTTCGCTACTTTCTTCTTCTTCTTCTTCTTCAACTTCATCTTCTTCCTCTTCTTCTTTTATTTCTTTCTTCATTTCTTCTTGTCTTTTCAGAATCTTTTCTCTCATCAATTGGCGATTTCTTTCATATGTTTCTTCGTCTGACTCCTCGTCCTCCTCTTCTTCCTCTTCTTGATCTTTGTTATTCCTCTGCAATTCCAACATCCTCATTCGTACTCTTTGACGTTTTTCTTCTCTTTTGTCTTCATCCTCATCCGAATCCTGCTCTTGTCCTGGCGAATCCTCTTCTTCCTCTTTTCCAATAAATTCAGGCTTCTCTACTTCCCGCCTTCTACCATAACTGTCCTGTCTTCTCTCACGCCTCCGATCTTCTTCATCACTACTATGACGGTTACGACGTCGTCGTCTTTCATCTTCTCGTTCTTTTTCGTGATCTGATTCACTACTGTCACTGTCGTAGTTCCGGGCATATTCCGGTCTGGAAAATAGAAAGAATTTTAGATTCTTTTTTACCAAAATCATCACACTCACGCTTTTCCAGCTACGTATCTTGAAACTTTCACTTTTTGCATCACCGTCTGACCTTTTTCATTTTTAACTGGGATTGCTCCTAAGGTTGGAAGACGTGAATGCCCGAAACTTCGATTGTCGCTTTCACGTTGCTCGAAACCCGGAGTATAATCGGTCATTTTGCTAAAAAAATTATTTACAGTATAAATGGAGAACAATAAAATTGGAGACAACAACAAGGGTAAAGAGAAAGATCGACTAATAAATAAATAGTTAACTCTTACTAAATAATGAGCGAAGGAAAATCGAAATCGGTTGCTCGTAAGCTAAAATGCCTTGCGAGTACTGCCAGCGGTGTTTGCACATTCTGCACGTGACCATACGACACACCCTATTCGAAATTGAAAATATTTTTTTTTCGAAAATTTCCTGTCGAATATCAAAATTCATTTAAAGTAGAATGTTCCGAAAACCAAAAGCAAAAGGAGCAATTCGGGTGAGAAAAACCGATAACTGGGATGAACCGGACGCAGAAACTGCAGATGAACCAACAACAGCGGAGGTATGTTTCTTCTATTCCGATGTTATTTTCTCGAACTTTAGAGTTTTTTTCAACAAAAAAATGAAATTCAGGTGAAACAAAATCCTATTCCTCGCGCCACGATGAGTTTTGATGCAGATGAAGGTGCTGACTCAACATTCAAGCTCAAAAAAGACAAAAAGAAAGTCGAAGATTTAAAGAAGCGACATAAACTAGAAGAAGAGGCTGAGCAAATATATAAAGAAGAAAAAAAAAGAAAAGAAGCATTGGAAAAAATTGTGAAAAAAGAAAAACAATCCCGAGAAGAAAAAAAGTCGAAAAATGAAAAACAAAAATATCTGGATAAGTATCGAGATAAATCTGCCAAGCACATTTCAAACTCTGATATTTATGAGTTTGAAGAGAATCTGGATGTTGACCCAAGTGCAATTACCTCGGTTTCCAATAAATTTTCATCAGCTTTCGAAGGGATCCCCGATTCGCATGCTGTTTTTGAAGCTAAAAAGCGACGGGAGAGAGCAAGAAGAGAAGGGAATCAAGACGGATATATTCCATTAGATGATACACAGAAACTGAAATCAAAGAATGAACGTAATCGATTAATTCGAGAAGACGAGAATGATGATTCCGATGAAGAGTGTACAAATAAATTCTATTCGGCACGAGAACTTCTCCGTTCAGAAGAAGACCGCAGAAGAGAAGAACAGGAAGGGTTCCTGGAACGTGAGCATGGTGATGGAAGAGAAGCGAATATACGAATAGATGATGATAGTGAAAATGAAGAATGGGAAAGACAACAAATAAAGAAAGCTGTCAGTCGGAAAGATGTACGTTTTTCAAATAAAATTAAACACAGAAATTAGTTTTTGAATTCAGTCAAAATTGTTTTCATGTCATAAATGATACTTTATAGATTGGTCAGTTGCGAACAGAAAAACGAAATACTTCGAAGCTATTTGGCCACAGTGTTCCGGTAGCAGATGATACATCAATGGATATGGATATAGATCTCGACATGGATGTAGAAATCATTGGAAAACCAGAATTTACTGGTAAGTGTTTCAGCTTGAAATTAACTCTAACAAAACATTTTATAGGTCCAACGAATACTGGAGGAGTTGTCAAAATACAAGACATTCTTGCTAAACTGAAACTTCGAATTGGAGAAAGGGACGAGGCGCTCAATTTCAGGAAGGAAGAAAAACGAAAGTTGGAACAGAGTATAGAAGAAAACAAAAACATGATTAGAAAGGTCAGTCATTTTTCACTTTCGTAACAATAAATATTTCGTTTGAAGCTAGAAACGGAGCTGCCAAATCAAAGTACAAAATACACGATGTATCAAGAGTTACGCGTGTACTCTCGAAGTCTTTTGGACTGCTTGAACGAAAAAGTATCCGAAATTAATTCAATTGTGGATGAAAAACGAGACTGTAGTAGAGCAAGAACAAAACGAGTTTTGGCAAGAAGGCGTCAAGATATGAAGGATCAATACAATGAATGTGCTCAAGGAAAGAACTTCAAAAGCAGTGAAGCTTCAAGTCGAATAGCGGAAAGAGAAGCCAGAAGGTAATTTTTCTAAAGTTTTCAATTTTTGCTGCGGTAAAAGAGCTAGTGTGAAAAATAAAAGAAAAAAGGATAGAAGAAAAATGTATTTTGTCCCTGATCCGAAATAGGAATTCGGAAATCCCGTTCCAAAATTTTACTTAGGGATGTTCCGATCGGAATTTCGGGAATCAGAATTCCGTTCCACGGATCCCTGCTCAGCTCTATTAAAACTACAATAGATATTTTTGCTACGAAACGTTTTCCTTCATACATACAAAAATGCATACAATAATTATACAAAAATAATACGCAATATTTACTTTGAATAAAAAAAATCAAAATCAAAATAGCTAGTTACGGTTCTAAAACTGAATTCTTGAAGAGGGAGACGACGTCGTGAGCGAGAGGCAACATTGTCTGGAATATCACACGAAGAAGGATTAAGTACAGACGATGAAGAATCAACTCAGCAAACAATGTTTGACCAGAAGACGTGTGACGAAGTAGACGCAGTTGCCTCTGTTTTATTCGCTGATGCTTTAGAAGAGTATTCCGATTATCGAAAAGTTCTTGGTAGAATGACGGATTGGTTGGCTGTTGATCCGAAGTCTTTTCAAGATGCATATGTGTATCTCTGTCTTCCAAAATTGAGTTCACCTTATGTTCGTCTCGAATTGCTACAGTCGGATGTTTTGAAGGTTTGTTGGGTTTCTATATAATCCTGTTAATTTCTCTTTTTGTTAGAATGACGTAGTTCTCACGTCAATGCAGTGGTTCAAGATAGCGATGCTCGCTGGATCAGAAAATGCAGAAATCGATCAGAACCATGATATTCTAGTCAATTTAGCACCGTCTATCGTCGAAAAAGTTGTGATTCCATTTTTAATAGGTGAGTTAGCATACTTATTATTCATGATGCCTATGTATATTTGTCACAGACTTAGTAAAGGAAGAATGGGATCCACTTTCTCTCCGACAAACGGGAAGACTGGCGAATTTTTGTTCAATATTCGAAAAAATTCCAAGCTTAACTGAAAAAAGCAAACAATTCACTGGTTTCTTGAGTGCGATAAGAGAGAAAATTGGAGAATGTTTTGATGAAGATATTTTCATTCCTACTTTCATGCCTTCTGTCATCGACCAACCCGCCTGTCGTCAATTCCAAGATCGGCAATATTGGACTTGTATCAAGGTAGCTTGATGTATAATAGAAACTAACTTAACTCAAATGTTTTAATTTTTCAGCTGATTAAATCAATCAATGCTCTCTCTTCTCTGATATCTGTTGCAGCTCGTTTTGAGTTTGTTGTTGAAAAATGTGTGAATGCCCGTTGTGTCATGGCATACCGTTTTGGTTCCAAGAATGACATTTCGATGGAACGGAAAATACGTGGACTGTTCTCAGAATTAGATGATCAATTACTTATGATGGGTGGAAGAACTTCGTTTCAACAGTTGATAAACACTCTGGAATCAGTTGCAGAAGCACAGAAAACAGCTGGAAGGTGAGAGAATTCGAGATAAGCTGTGAAAACTAATTCATTTTACAGATCCTTCTACAAAGAAATCAGGAAATTTCTCACGAAACTTGAACGGTAGAAAAGAAACGAACCGGTTAATTTTTTTATTACATTGCTTTTCAAAATTATTTATAAAGTTTATTATATATATACATAATCTTTCCCGGTCTAACCAAGATGTTTTCCAATCATCCTTGTATTTCTACTCTCATTTTGTATTCTACGAAACTCTTACAAATGCCTCAGATGACCTCTGCCCAACGTTTCAACACTCTAGTACATATGTACGAAAGAACAGCGAGGTCACAATTGTCCGAATTAAAAAACTTACAAAGAATAGCATTACAAGGAGGAGCTAGAGATACTCCTGCACTCAGAGATTCTGTAAGTTTCATATTCAATAATTCTAAAAGAAATTTATTTTATTACAGATTGCCACATTCGAAAAAGATTTAGAAGACGGCCTCCGTGGAATTCTATCTGTTCGTTCAGAAATAAATGATCCAATCCAGGAGCACGAGTTTGATTCTGTCATTGACCCTATCAGACAACAGATAAAGACTCTTTTAAATGTGACGAAAACGCTGCCTCGTCTCAACAAACCAAGTTCAAATCCATTTTGCCAAGAAACCGAAGATGACAACCCTTATGAAATGGAATCAATAAGATACCTTCGTGAAACGACACTTAAAGACAATGAACTACGACAATTGGCAGTTGATATGAAAGAACGAGCAGAAGCAACGGCAAAAGTAGAAAAAGATATGGCTGATTTAGAGAAGATTTTTCAAGAATTAGGAAGAATAGTACACGAGCAGCATGATATTGTTGATTCAATCGAAGAACAGGTTGAAAGAGCCAATGAAGATGTCAAACGGGGAAATGAGAATCTGAAAAAAGCTGTTAAATCAAAAGCGGCGAAGGTCCGATTAAGAATACAACTACGCTCTCAGACAAGATATTTCAGGCACCAATTTACGCAGGTGTTGTCGGTGGACTAGCTGTAGGAGGACCTGTCGGAATGGCGGCTGGATCAGCTATTGCTGGTATTGCAGCAGGAGTTGGAGGGCTTGTAGCAGGTGTGTGACAGTATAGTTTTTACGAAAAACTTATTGAGATTCTCTAATTACTCAAATGGAACTTTTTTTCAGGTATCTATACTGGAAAGTACTTCAAACGATCAGCGACGAATGATTAGACTGTCGTCGTTTTTTTCTTTGTGTAAAATGTAAATTTTTTGATTTTCGGTATAACGTGTTTCCTAGTCTTCATTTTTAAGATTCGGAGTATTCCTCATGAAATTCCAAAACTTCGGGAGATTTTATTGAATAATGTAAATAAAATGCTTATTTCATTCCCTCTTCTTATTGATTCCGATAGTTTTCTCCCGGTTCAAAAAGTTCCGTGCTATTTTAATAAATGCAACTTATGAATACACATTTTATCACGGATTCCAGATGGCAGTTTTAATGGAAACTACACTCGGAGACCTAATCATAGATTGTTTCGTAAGAGAACGACCAAGATGTTCGATGAATTTCATAAAATTATGCAAGAAAAAGTACTACAATTTGAATCAGTTTCATAGCATCGAGAAAAACTACGTGGCACAAACTGGAGATCCGACGGGTACTGGAAAAGGAGGAGAATCAGTTTATAGGTGATCATAAAATTAAATTATATTTCAAATTCAACCGTTTTTCAGTGATATGTATGGAGAACAAGGTCGGTATTTCGAAAGAGAAGATCTTCCGAAAATGCGTCACACTCGAATGGGAATCGTGTCGTTTGTGAACAACGGAGATAATATGCTTGGAAGTCAATTCTTCATAACTCTCGGAGAGAACTTAGACTATTTGGATGATCAACACACTATTTTTGGACAAGTGACAGAAGGATTGGAGACATTAGAAAAACTGAATGAACAGTTGACAGACACAAATAATAAACCATTTAGAGATATTCGGTAGGTAATTTCACTGCTCTATTTGAACGAACTCCTTTGCAGAATCTCGCATACTATCGTTCTTGATGATCCGTTTGACGACGATTCGCGTGTTTCGTATCCACCCAGATCTCCTTCTCCTACTTACGAAATGCTTATCAAAGTGAGAGATTTCAATCAGATTCATCAGATTAACAATAAATGTTTTCCAGACAGATCAAATTGCTCTTGATGAAAAAGAAGACGAAGATGAGGGTAAAACTGCCGAAGAAATTGCCGAAGAACTTCAACAAAGAGAAATGGCTGAGCAGGCTCAAATTCTCGAAATGGTATGGGTTCAGAGAAACGAGAAATAGAAAGAAAAAGAATTTTAGGTGGGAGATTTGCGCGATGCAGATGAAGTTCCTCCAGAAAATGTTCTATTCGTTTGTAAATTGAATCCGGTTACAACAGACGAGGATCTTGAAATCATCTTTTCTCGATTCGGAAAAATCAACAACTGCGAGGTATACATTATTTTTAGAAAAGTAAGAGAATAAAATATTTTGTTTCAGATTGTGCGAGATCGTCGAAGTGGAGATTCTCTTCAATACGCATTCATTGAATTCGACAATCCAAAAAGTTGTGAACAGGCATTCTTCAAAATGGATAATGTTCTTATTGATGATCGGCGGATTCATGTCGACTTTTCACAATCTGTTTCTCAAAACTATAAATATAAACCAAGTAAGCATGTTTCAGAATGATAGGTAAAGATGACTTTATATTTCAGAATCGAACAACGTTGAACCCAGAAAACGTCAAAACTCTCCACCGAGGCGTAACGAAACAAAAAGAAGTCATCAAAAGAGTCCATCTCCCAGAAGACGCCGTCACTCTCCATCACCAAAACGTGATAGAAAAAGAGACGAAAGAAGAGAACCAGAAAAGCGTAGAAGGTAAAAATGATAAATGCATTACAATCGAAAATCTCATTGATTTCAGAAGCCCTGAGAGTCGGCGGGATAGAGATCGAGATCGTGGACACCGTGAGAACTATCGTGATCGGAATGGTCGTGATAATCATCGGGATTCGGATCGAGATCGCCGCAGAAACGACCGTTCCCCTGATCGCAGACGCGATCGCCGTTAATTTTTCTTCAACTATTTATTACTTGACGGTTCTGTTATCTTGTTCTCAATTTCCATCCTTTCCAATGAATTATCATGCTGCTAACATGATAAGTATATACAAACCAATTCAGAATAGAATTTCAGGAAATGAAAGAAAAAAATGTTATGAAATCTTGAAAAAATCAAAATCCATTTATTTTGAAAATACAATTTTAAGCACAAGAAGCGGCAAAAAACTTGCTCATATCGATGTGATATGATTTGTGTTTTGCAAGAACAAGTATAATATCACGAATGTATCCTTGTTTTAATTTCGGCAGAGCTTCGATTATTTTGATCAACTGAAAAAGGGGGAGGAGCTTATGAATAAAGAAGAGAAATAAAAAGTACTGACTTCTTCCGTTTGTTGATCGAAATCATCGACTGTCAATTGATAACAAATCGCCTTCTTTTCAATCGCCGTCGTTGTTTTCGCATCACGAACATCTGCTTTCGCTTGATCCATTTTTCGACGAGCTTCATCGAATTTCTTTCTTTGATTCAGAAATGATTCATAACTTTCTGAATGGAATCTTTTCATATAACGAAGTTGATAACTTTGAAGAGCCTGATAACTCTTTCTTGACAATCCCGCATTCTTCATGTTATTCGAAAAGTTCTCGAATGTTGCAGCAAGTGGTTGAGGAACAAAATTCTGCAAATGGAAAACAATAAACGGGAAAACGAGAAATAAAAACTTTGAATTCGGCAAGAGAAACGCTGAGTCGACCGAATGCATCTTCCTCGGATTTCTGAAAAGTTCAAACATTATTTTACTGAAGTTTACAGAGTTAATTTAAAATTTAGATATCGGATTCTGAAAGAAATGTAAAATAATCGTACTCTTGCTGCAAATGGAATGAAAACATTTTCCAGATAATTTGCACATTTTCCAACCGTTTCATCAAACTCCTGATAGTGTTTTAGATCCTAAAACCACAAATAAAATCATAATTTAAATGAAAAAAGACTGAAACTTTCATTTAGAAAGTCCTGTGTCATTTCGGTCTCATCGGTCACTTTTTTGCCAACATTGAACCCAAATTTGAATAATTTCTTTCCTTCTTTTTGATCGTTTTCACTTGGAACTTGTCCTCCTCCTCCTCCATTTGTATTTCCTCCTTCAGCAGCCATTTCGATTTGTTTCCGTTTTCTGATGTGATACTGAACAAATCGATCCTCTCACTTGTTTTTCCTGATATTTCTCGATTTGTGGAGAAGTTTGAAATGAAATTTAAACTTGATTCATCGGAAACTTTGCTTTCGATTAGCGTGACAATCTGGACATTTGGAAGGGTTTTTGAATCTGTACGTGTTCTCTTTTTGATGAAATTTCAATTGTTCAACGTATACTTTTTAAAAAATGAATTCACTCAGAAAACAATCTTCGCAGATAAGAAAAGAAAATCACCTGTCTTCTCTTTTCTTCGCATATTCCACAAATGTGGTGAAGACTTCATTAATTACCATCTGCTCTCTTTACGTCGATTGATTTGGCTATCCTCTTCTTTAATCCACCAAAGAAGTTATCATTCACCATTCTTCTCTTTCCTTTTCTGTCTATTTATTGATCTCTTTTTTCTTTTTTCACTAAGAATCACTGTTATGCTCTTATAATAATTCCCAATACTTCTAATACAGGAGGCATTATACCAGCCAAACTGCAAATTATATTATTCACTTCCTGAAAAGGAAGAGTCATTGATAGAATACTGTCATTCGATGTCTCTCTCTTCCTTAGTTTCTTCTGTAACCTGAAGTTACTCATTCATTTCTTATTTTGCCGATCAATAAGCTCTGCACCTTTTCGACCTGTGAATGTCCCTAATCCCTTCCCTTCGGCAGAGAGGGAGACAGACAGATGTCTCTTTTCCCCCCAATAATCGTCATTCGATGGTCCCTACGAGGTCATTAGTAAGTCTTGCGTTCTCTACTTGATTGCCCTCTTATCAATTCCTTCTGTAAAATATGATTGACGTGAGCAACATGTCATTCCTTATGAATTGCTTTTTCTCTATTCGTTTTCATTTTGAAATTGAAAAATGATTTGATATAAAATCCAATAATTACAGTGATTTACTGTGAGTTTTACGAATGAAAAGACATTACAACTCGATCTTTTTGATTCAATGTCTTTTGTTTAAACTCTTGACTCAATGAACTCTTTTACACTTTACTCCTCTTTCTATTCGTCTCTTATCATTTCCTTTCATTTCTTTTTTTTTCAGAACTAACAAAATAATCGTAATGGGCTATCAATTTGATTCCTGTATTGTTTCAAAAACAATGATTTCATCAACAAAAAAAGATGTTCCAAATGCTCCAGAATGTCCGAAGGAATGGAAAGTAATTGATTCAAAAGTGAATATTAAATATAGAAAAGGAAAGAAAAATAGCTGCGGAATCACTTTCGAACGAGAATACGTGGAATACAGGGTTTGTTTCGTCCCTTCAGAAAACCGTTTCTCTTAATTCTAAATTTCAGATCATCAGAGAAATCGAATCATTTTCAATTTCTACCCACCATGAAGACCTCCGTTCAGCGTCTCTATACTTCAGAAGAGCAATGCAAACCCTTTATCCAGGTATTCTGAATTCTCTAAAATCAAATGATCGTTTCACCTAATTGTTTCTTTTCAGATTCACAGTGTTGGATAACGGGATCATATG
The DNA here is from genome assembly GCA_016735795.1 of Caenorhabditis tropicalis. Classification (NCBI taxonomy): domain Eukaryota; kingdom Metazoa; phylum Nematoda; class Chromadorea; order Rhabditida; family Rhabditidae; genus Caenorhabditis; species Caenorhabditis tropicalis. The sequence continues at coordinate 7,176,972 of CM028614.1, read as the reverse complement.
CAGCTGGAGTGGATATCCACACATCAGATTTAGACTTTACGGTCAAAGTTCCATGTCTGAATGAGGAGAATTCATTCAAAAAGTTGTTATCAATGCGAGAAAACTTCAATCGTGTTCCAGGATTCAGTCGGAATTATGTGCAGAAAGGATTTGTAAGTTGTTAGAAATAACTAGAAGACTCAAATAATTTTGTATAATTCAGGTACCAGTTCTGCAATTGAAACACATTGAAACGAGAGTTTCGATTGACGTATCAATCGACAACGACTCATCGAAAAGAAATACCCAATTATTGAGTTGGTATGGACAACGTAAGTATAGAAATTCTTCCGAACACTTCTCCATTTTCAATTCATTTTCAGTCGACTCTCGTTTTCCAATCCTCTGCAAAGCGATGAAATCATGGGCTTCAAAAGTGGAAGTAGAGGGGGCAAATAAGGGAAGATTGAATAGTTTCTCGCTCTGTCTAATGCTAATTCAATATCTCCAAGGTATTTATCTTCAAACGACTTTCCACTAATCCATGTTTTTTCAGAAGTCAAGCCTGCCGTTCTTCCAAATATTCAGCACATTTTCCCAGAATTAAACGGAGAATTTACGGTCGAAAATGATGAATACGAGAGGAGGAACTTGAAAGAAAAAATTATTGAAAAAGGAAGTTTTGAATTCGATTCGAATAAAAGCAGCGTTGCTGCATTATTTCTCGGATTTTTGAATTTCTATGCTGAGTTTGAGTGAGTTTTTCTTTCTTTTTTCTTCAATCTTCAACTCCTTTTTTCAGTTTCTCCACGAAATGGATCTCAGTGAAAAATGGGAACGTTCAGAGAAAAGAGTGGGACGACGAGAAGCGGCCGTTGAATGGATTACCTGATAATTGTCGTTTCATTGTCGTCGAAGATCCATTTTTAGAAGTTCCGAGAAATTGTGCAGGAACAGTCCGTCAATCTTCGTTCGTCGAAAGAATTCAATTGGAATTCAAAAAAGAATACGACCGGATTCTGAAAAACAACACAATTTTCAATTTGCAACATTCGAATTGGAGACGTATTCTGACAGAAAATGGAAAGAAAAGAGATCTTCAAATAGTGAAAATTGATGATAATAAGGAAGAGGAACGAAGAAAGAAAGCAGAAAATATTCCATGGGGAACTCCTTTCGAAGGAGAATGGATTCCGAAGAGACCGAAACCAGAAACATATTGGAATTTGGAAACAAAATGGATCAAAATGTTCGAAAAGACTCCGGAATGGCCTGAATGTTGTAATATGTTCGATCTTCTTGATTCAGAAATCTCTTTATGAAACCATTTCTCTTTCTTAGTTTAGCTTTTTTCGATTTTCTGTTTTTTGATTTGCAATTTTTCTAATAACAAAAAAAAGAATAAAAAATTCATCAAATTCACAACATGACATCTAAATTTCTGAAGAATTCACAACAAATCAAATACCCATCAAAAACGAATTACAAACAATCAAATATCACTTAAAATTAACCCGTTTTGTCAAAAGAATTATGCCAGTTTGAATGGATATGTCTTCTATAATTTCTGTAAATCGAAAACTTCATCTTCGTCTTCGTCATCTGATTTGTATAATGGAATCCGTTCGAATCCATGATTTGATCCGATTCCATTGAAGAATCCTCTTCGATTCAAAACCGAAGTGACTCTTTGACGACACATAAAAGTACAAGAAATGATCATGAGAATTGAGGCAATCGTGATAATTATCATATTCGAAGACTGGACTCCGATGAATTTTTCGGCAGTTGGATTCCTATCTGATATCTGAAAATAAAAATGATTTTTAAGATTTGCGAGAGATTTCTAATTCACCTCGACTGCAAATTGAGCATGCATTTGTCCTCCGGGAGTTCTAACTTTCACTAAATGTTCTCCATTTGGAAGAGGAACAAAACGTCTTCCACCTAAAAGTGGAAGAGACTTATGCATATGATCGACTGAAACAGTCATCCCATTCATCCCTCCAATGATTCGAACACCACGTGTTCTTTCAATTAATGCATTTTTAATTGCTTTTTGATTCTCAGAATACAAATGTCCGCTTGCCATATTCTCATAACAACAGCCGATTTGAACAAGAAGAGCATCGAGATTATCAGTTGGATCTGAATTAAAAACATTTGGGATGGGTATTGGGAGAAGAAAAAACATACGATCAACTCCAGATTTATCCATTCTCGATGCATTATCATTCCATGAAAATGCCCGAATCGCTTCTTTTTCATTCGGAAATCCTTTTGCACATCCTTCGGATTCAGTTGATTTCATCAAATCATGATTTGATCGATATGTTTCAGCAATCTGTTTTCCGATTCCAATCGTATCATTTATATATCTGACTTTCATTCCTCCAGTTGCCAAAATAATAACAAAATCTAATTGAGGAACAGCTCCAATTGCTTCATCAAATAAGAGTTTAAATGGAGAAATTGTATCGTAATCGTGGCAATTTAACTGAAAAAACTAGAAATTGATAGAGAAAATGAAGATATTTCAAACCTGAGTATGTGGAATTTCCGGCATAAAAACCAGCGTCGATTTATCCAAAATCTCAGAGAATTGAGATTTTGTATCAGGATTACAATAAGTTGACATCATTTCATAAGCCATTGCTTCTGTTCTCTTTTCGACTGCAACTATCAGTGTATACGGTGGTTTCCCTGATCCCATTAAATAGAATTTATTCGGTCCACGTGTCAATTCTTGAACACATTCCTTTCGTTCTAATTCAGCAACTGCTGCACTGAAAATATATTTGGAGTTAAGTTTGTAATTCTAAAGATAAACTCACTTTGTGACAAGAATCATTTGATCCGGAGTGAAATGATCACCCGGATGAGCAGACGGAACGACTGAAAACTCACTGACACTGTCCTTGATTAACTCATTTTTAATCATCTGAAATCGTTTTTGAATTGAAAAATAGTGGAATTTCAGAAGATTTGGGAGTACTTACATCAGCAATTGTTCCGATTGTCGCTGCTTTTTTCTCTAAATTATTAGCATCACATCCAATTGAAATTCCCAATTCAAATGCTTTTTTCAATTGTAAATCATCAACTCTCAATGCGGTTTTTGATTCGAGAAGTTTCCGATTACATTGAATTGAATTTCCGAGTGCTTTTAGAAGTGATTCATCCATTTTCGCTTTATCGAAAAGGCGTGGTTCGTTTTCAGAAACACTGAATGTCACTGTTTCCACAATTCCTTCGCTGATTATCAAAACGGCGGCTGGATCGAAATCTGAGAGACGCTGAAAAATTATATATCAGATAATGGAAATTAATCAAATCCAACGAACTCCTTTCAATTCATTTGTCATATTCGGAATAAGCATAAGAGAAACGTCTTTGTCCAGTACAAAGTCTCCTGTACACGTCAAACGAGCCAATTCATTGACTGTTTTACTTCCACTGAAATCATGATTTGAATCAATTTCATTTTTGAATAAATTAAATTACATTTCATCAAATGACAGAACAGCGATCAAATTCTTTCCTCTTCCACGAATATAAAGTTCCGATTTCTAAAAGAAAAGGCCATCTGAATCATCATTTTCGAAATGATTACCGTTTCATTGTCTCCACAAGAAAGAAGAGTTATATCATGTCGAATTGCTTTTTCTCCTGGAACCACCGTCACTGTAAAAGTATCAGATTCAAGTCCACGTGCAGATACAGTAATCTGATGATCTCCTGGTGGAAGAAGTCTCCAGAATTCTCCAGAATCCGTTGATATTATATCTTTTCCAGTATCAACAGAAATCGTCGCATTTGCCACTGTATTGTTATTTCGATCTGTGATGATCCCAGTGACTCCAGTCAATCCCATTTCCATGAATGAAAGTAATGCAAATTGATGTTCTTCCCATAATCTAAAAAATCATTTTTTATCCATTTCAGAATGAAAATAAAACATACTTTGGCATCATATCGTCAGTCGGAAATTTGAAACAACCCATTTCTACAGTAATCTCTAAACAGTTCGTATTTTCATATTGCCAATCCTGCATTCCTCCAGCCAAATGATACCATCCAGCTCCATTCGTGATTCCATTTATAAAGTTATCTCCGTCAGCTGATAGACCACATCTGAAACATTAATTTAATTTTTGATTTCAAGAATTTTGTGACTTACCGTCTTCCAGTTTTCCACATTTTTGTGTGAGCTCTTGCGTATCGATAACTCAGTTCAACGAATAATTTATCATCGGCACTCTAAAAATCTCTTGATTTCTGAATTCATTCAAATGAAAATGAAGAACTCACAGCAGTATAAATACCATCTTGTCCAGTAACTGAATCATCATACGGATAATTTGCAACGAGACTTCCTCCGTGTAAATTCGTACTCAATACAAATGGATACGATTGAAGCCATTTCATCACTGCTATATTCTCTCTGAAATCCATATTCATTCCAAATTACACTTCCCAAAAACTCACTTTTCTGGGTCAACACCACCGGATTGTTCACGATGCTCTGGATATTTTGTGGGGAAATTACGATTCAAATCCACGTTATTGGCATTTGCTCGTCCCTGAAAAAACGAAAAATGAAATGATGAAATAAGGAATCAGATGGTTTACCGTTGCAGAAATTCGATCTCCTGCGAATCCTTTTTCATATCCATCTGGATTCATTGAAGGCATCAAATGGAATCGAGCATTGTTCACCAACTGAAAATTAGATTTCAAATTGAAATTTACACAAAACTTTCAGATCTTACATCCGTCAAATACTTGTTTTTTCCATAATTCAAACAAAGAATTTCAGCCAAATAGAGTACGGCTTCTCGCCCGACAACCTGAAAATTATCTAAGAAAACTGTCAGAAAAGGCGAAAAATCACCTCATTTCCATGCATATTTCCAACAATTTTCAGTTCTGGTTCCAGTAATTCGTGTTCTTTCGGATTATCCGAAACGATTAAAACCCATAATTCTCGTCCTTCGATTGATTTTCCAGCTGAATATAAATGAGTTATATTCGGATAATTTAGTCGAATCGATTGAAGCCACGCCGTCATTTCATTGTAATTGTGATTTTTGATTTTCGTTGAATTTACATTTATGAAATCACCGACTCTGAAAATGAGAAATTGATTGGAGAAGAAGGGAAAAGTGAGATTACTTTGTTTTCATTGTATCCCATGTCGGAAAGAATTTCGTATTTCTCTTATCGCTCCCAAAGTAACGGGTTAGAGCGTCTTGCTGAAAATAGAGATTTAAAACTTCAGAAAATTTACTTTTATTTCAAATTGAGAGTCAAAATCTGGATTTATTTCGAATAAATGAATCGAAACTCCGCCCACCTCAGCCATTTCATTTTCTCTTTCAGATGCAAAAATGTCGGCTTTCCACGACAAATCTTGCTGTGCTCGAATGGAAATTACCACAAGAAAGAGACAGAGAAGACGTCTCATTTCTGAAAGAAAAGAATCAGTTTTTGAAGAAAAAAGAAACTTCAAACAAAAGTGTTTTTGAGTTGTTGCGTGGGAGAAAAAAGGAAGAGAGGAAATGGTTTTTAATTGTGTGTACAGCTGCAAAACGACATGAATTCTAGACATTTTTGTACGGGAACTCTAGAAAATCTAAAATGAAAAATGAAGAATCAGTAGAAAACAAAATAAAGTAAAACGAACAACTTCTCAAAGAACTTTTCTTCACTATCCAAACAGTTTTGGAGTCTAGAGATGAAACTTGGAGAGAGACGCAGAAAAGAAAGAGAAAGAGAAGTACTAAAAGATAACATGTCATTTCGAGAGAATTTGAAGAAGTCGAAAATACCATTTCGGCAAATAGAAACGTAAGAAATCAGGAGACGAAAGCTGTCAATAAGCATCAGGAATCAATGAAAATATGCATTCAAGTTTTGGGAAAAAAGGAGTGAATACGGAAAAATAATATGATGTTTATGGATTGGTTGTAGACAGAAACGACAGAAAAGCGCATAATGTAAACATTCGGAAAACGAATATTGGGATGGAAAGAATAGAAAAAAACGAATTGAAATTCGATATAGTTCCTGACGATGATTCTGATAAACTTGAGAGTACGAAGAAGTATTTGTAAAGAAGACTTTGCATACTAGGATTACTGTACATTCTTCTCTCTCTCTCTCTCTCTCTCTCTCTCTCTCTCTCTCTCTCTCTCTCTATCTTTCTCTCTCTTTCTCTTTCGCAAAAGTCCTATTAGTTCTAATTCATCAGGGTGGCCAAAATTCTTTTAGAGTTAAAGGAAAAACCTAATACAAAAAATGAAAGAGTTTCCAAGAGAAATTACAAAATCGAATATTTGGATGAAAAACTCTTTGATATATATTTTTAAAAATAATTCGTAAGTCAATTGTTGAGGTGTCAAAGGCTGATCGATTGTCCAATTCTTCCGCGCAGTCCGAGACATTTTACGAAATAGATAAAATGAAGAGAGTTCAGAGAAAAGACAGTTCGACGATCCGATGAAAAAGAGAGAGATATTCATGGTAAATATGCGGAATAAAGGCGGGAATTCAAAGAGACGCAGACAGAAAAAGTTAATGCATTTCTGGGTTAGTAGATGAAAAAAAAGAGAGAAAAGAAAGGGAATTTAGGGTTTTTTGAAATAAAGAAAGAACAAATTGGATGAAAATATCTGGTGGATGAGACGATTTCATTTGAAATTCAGAAGAATTGAGTATGAATCAAGAAAAGAAAAAGAAGATTCTTCAGAATTCTCTTCTTGAATCTTAGAAGTTCAATTCAATTGAAAATAATAGTTTTTCTTCTTTTCCAGTTAGAAGTTTCATAAAAAACGACACTCCGTTTCGTGAATTTGCGTGTTTCAAAAAGAAAAAATCAAATTGAATTCTTTTCATTTCTTATCAAAATGAATTCAGAAAAAGAAGAATTTCTGAGATTTTTTACCGGTGGAGATGTATTTGAAACGACAAATCGAATATTCAGAATAGGATCTGCAAGGGTTGGAATATTCGATGTTTATCAGTTTAAATGATTTCTCAGATATTGATATTAACCTATGTTTTATGGAATTTGATTCTAGCTTTTCTATTTCTCATTTTAAATGCTTGGTGGGTTACTGTACTTTCTATAACTGAATATCAAGTTTCCAGTACCGATACCTCGATAAGTATCATTTTCTGTCTTCCTTTTGTTAGTTTTATATGAGTTTCTAGAAATAATTTCTCAATTTCTTTCAGATCGGAGCTTGTTTCGTTTTCATTTTCGCTTTAAAAATGAAATCGAAGATGATTTTTGGGATTCTGGCAGTGTATACTGTAGTTTTAAAATCTCTAATTGTGGTATTTAAAAAAGAAATTTCAGATGATTTCTCTCGGAAATACTCTTTTTAAAATGTCAGTTGGATTGAATGATGGAGACTGGTTTCATAGATGTTTTCGTTTGTTTCTCTTCTTTTATTAATTCAATTTTTTCTTTTTTTCAGTTGGTCCAATCGAGACTTTTCAGTCTATTTTAACTATTTTTCATTCAATTTTTCAATCGTTTATCTCATTAATTTTGATTCGAATGAGTTTTTGGTAATTTCAAAAAGACTAAGTCGAGAGATATTAAAACGGAGTTTTGAAGGGAAATGAATGCAAGTTGTTGTTGTTGTCACTGTTGTGTCATTTGTTGTTTCTGTTGTCCGTGTTTCGATCAAACAACATTTTATGAGGAATCGAGTAGAAGAAACTGTGAAAAAAGCTCCAGTGAAACAGAATGAATGAATAAATGTTTTTTCGTGAAAATCGTATTACTGTAGTTTACCGTACTCCATGCTTACTGTACTACTGGCACCAGCTAACTGGAACGACTTCAAAATTTTTCAGATGGATACAAAAATAACGAAATCTCAAATTTGATCCCTTCTTCATTTTCAATCCTGTTTCAGATCATTTTCATCAGATTCAGAGCATACTGTACATTGATAAATTCCCATTTCTTGAATACATTCATATACTTCCAGTTTCTCCAAATCATCCTCATCTCTTAATCCATTACACCTAAAATTCAATTTCATACTGAAAATCTCTTCGATCGATTGATTTTACCAACTCAATCTCATCAAAACTACTGCAAAAAGCGAACTAAAACCAACTCGAATAATTGAAAAAAAGATAAGAATAATGTGATCTAAAAATCTAATTTTGAAAGGAGAAAAACAAAATAAAAAGACCTGAAATGAATGGAGTGAAGACTTCAAAAGTCACGACAACTCGTGTGAATAGAAGATAACATTCTGAAAATGCATCAATCGCCTGAAAGAAATTATATTGAAATTGTCAGTTTGAGTGTCAGAAACCAACTGTAAAAACTGAAATAATAGAGAATAATGTTTTCGATTGACACCAAAGTGAACAGATTAACAGAAGAACACAAAGAAACTGAAAGAAATAGTTGAACTTTTGAATTCAATCATCAGAAATTACATTCAGAATTCCACTTGAAGTTTCTGTTCCATTGTGATTCACAACACTGAATTCGAAATAATTTAAGAATATTATCAAGAAAATCTACCAAGTGACGAAGAAAAGGAGATTAGAAACTCCCAGAATCAATTGAATTATGATGAAATAAATGATCCAATACTAAAAAATCATTGAGAATTAATACAATTTTTTGAAAAGTTTAACCAACTTTTGCTTGAAGACTATAAACTAAAACTGAAGTATTCGATAAATCAACTCCACCTCTTTTTCGAAAAGTTTCAACCATATTTTTAACCTTGTTAATTTTTTTGTATATAATTTTTACTTTAAGAAATGATTTTAAGCTTATTATTTTGGAAAGTAAAAGTGAAACTCCACGTTATTTATCAGCATATCGATTTGTTTTTATAATTACCTTGCAAATAATATTTGCTGATGGTTTTCAGGACTCATTTCTGATCTTAATTAACAGTTTCATTTTTCTGGTAAAAATTAAAAACAACATGGAACAATGATAACAAAATAACAAGTTCAGACAAAAAAAGAAATGAAAGTGAAAAAAAATGATTATAACATGAAACGTTCTTCCGTTCGTAGAAACTAAGGAAGTTTTTCTAGTCTGGCTTTAACTCGTACTAGCTCTTCTTTCAATTCCTTGTTCCACTCTAATGTGATGTTGTAAGCATCAATCCACTTTTTCGGAATTCCTTCATCATCTAAGCCGCTAGCAACTGATGAAGGTCGAAGAGCTCTAGCCTTTGTGAGCTCTTCTTCGGTTATTTCAGGCAGAGGGGATTCTTTGAACGAATCAAATTTCGGTTTTATTGTGAGGCTTTCTGAAGAAGACATCTCTTTATGAGCATTGAAAAATGTTTTTTTTCGATCATGGGCCACGACACTTTCAGAAATTTCATTATTTGGTAACATCGGATGATCATATGGCGATGGTGAGGAAGTTTGAGCAATTGAACTTCTATTCGACCAATATTCAGGAAGCACCTGATAAAAAGAAACTTTTTGAAACTAAAATAGCAATGAGCTTACGAAACTTGGGTGGCGCTCTTCTGGACAAATCGGTGAATAATTTGGCGTTGGCAACAATATTTTCCGAGGTTTGATTACATGGACGACTGGAACTGCGGGTTCTGAGAACGAGTCATCGGCTTCAGCCTAGAAATATTACATAATCATTTTTCAGGTTCATCGAAAATTACTTGTGAGTTTTTTGTTGAACGGACTCCGCAAATCGATTCGTTATCATAACTCTGGAAGTCTTTTACTTCGTCATCGAGAGTTCCATCGTATGAGAATGTGAATGATCGTGGGTTGAATCGGAAAACATGTCTTAAGGTACTCAGAATGAAACAAATCAAAAAGCGATACAGTTGAAGCAAAACATTTGACAACATGGATTGGCTTGATGGTGTGTCAGAGAACAAAGACGAAATGTTGTGAAGAGACGTTGGATCTACTAAAAAGGAATTTCTGTGAACAATATGTCAGATGTTGAATACAAACTCACGTTTCTCACATACGGTTTGGAATATCTGATGGCTATTTGGGTATTTACCAAATGAAGAAAAACTTTTTTGCGCATCTTTTAATAAACTTAGCGAATGGTTCTGCCATTCGTCGGTAAAAAGCTTGAGTTCCTTCGAGTTGAGAGCATTTTCAACTATCTTCACAAGAAGTTGTTCAACTCGGAGATCAGCTAGTGGAAGATTATTTTTATTTTTATCACCCTCAGACATCACAAGTTCGATGGTCCGTCTTAAAAATCACCTTATTTACTCCGTCGCGTCAATAAAAGCAAACCTCAAATCTCCAGTTGAAAGTCTTTTCCTCATCCGTTTCCGAACACCATAAATCCATTTATCAAGGAATGCTCTGGCATCTATTGGGAGTAATTGAATCAGCCCATATTCCAGCACCCAACCCAATAGGTGTTCGTTCTCTTCACAGGGAATACACATCCAAAGCGAACTTGGTGGAATATTCCTTTTTAATAGATGTAAGGAAAGGAATGCGAGACGGGAAGATACATTGAGCTGTTTAAATTCAGAATGAACTTCACGATTCGGGAATATTTTAGGAGCTTTAAAGCGTTCAATTATGATTTTCTTCGTAGACTTTTCCTTTGAAACAACTAAAACATATCTGGAAATTCGTCGTTTGATTGCAATGGAAAATAATTTTTTAAAAAAACTTACGAAAAAAAATCTTCCGATAGTTTGAAAATATAAGAGACAAGTGCATGTCTACCTTCTTCGAGTTCTTCATCGGTGACGTCGATTCGCTTGGAATGACAGATAGATCGAAGTCGTCCGAGAATTTCTTAATAAAATACTGTTGAACTTCAGTAGAATGAATTTTAAAAAACCTTTTTCAGAGCAACATGCAACTTTCAAGAGTCTGTTGGAAAAAATATCTTGAATAGGTAAAATCATTCCAGTTGGGTAGAGATCAATAAGTAATCCCTCATTGTCTTTAAAGCGGAAAACCTTTTGAGACATTGTTTCTGCTAACTGCACTACATAATTAACTTCAGGTTTTTCGGACTCATCGAAACAATGGATTATTCTTGGAATATCCACTTTCCGATACTCAATCAATTTTTCATATATTTTAAGTGAAATTTGACGGAGCAAGTTGAACCATGGACGATTTTCAGGAGAACTATTGCCAATTCTATCGAAAAGAAACGCGTAAGGGCCTCTGATCGTCAGGTATGGCCAAATTATGGTTCGTTTAAACAGACTATAAGATGATACTTTCAAATTGTGAAACTGTTTATTTGGAGTTGAATCCTGCTTTTTCTCGCGTTTACTTGAACGAGCGGGTGAAATCTCTTCTCTCATTGCAACCGCTTTGGATTTTTTTACTGCTGGTGGTTCTGATGTTTTTTCAGAGTCCGAATCTGCAAAATCGAAGGTTAGGCTGGTTTTTGGAAATAATGTTAAAAATTTCAATAAAGTACCCTCAAATACTTTTCTTTTGTTGGCCCGTTGCTTTCCTGTCATCTTCCCGTCTCCCTGGCCTGAAAATCGGTTAACTTAAATAATTCTAAAATGTGCTGTATAATGCAAGGTTTTCGCTACGAGACCATTTAAAAGTTACTGACAATGCGTCTTCAAGTATGAAATATTGTTTTATAAAATAAAAGAGAGATGAAACTTGTAAATGCTCAACTTGAATAATTTTTATGTTATTTATAAACTATTGTTCAAGCCTCGAACCAACAAAAGTTAACAGATGGCCTAATTTTTAGATTACTCTTCCATCACTCTTTGAGCCATCGTTCAAAAAAAAAAATAAATCAAATAAAAAGACATGGATTTCGGCGGAGGCGATGGGTGGTCATCACATGATATATCCCAAGAGAGAAGAGTTAATAACGAAACTTGATTTTAATATAATTTTTCTTCTTTTTTCAGAATCAAAGTTTTCAAACGCTAGGAGACAAGCTGCCGGTTCCAGTTACTCTGTCTTCTTTGCATGATTATACAGATGAAGATAGTTATCGCATCAACGAATATCAATTCAGAACCGTTTGCTACTTTTGATTGTAAACAAGTAGTAACAATATTCGGTTTACAGGTTCATTCAGTAGGTGTTATCGAGGAGAAAAAATCAGAGGATGGAAAGACAACGTATTTTCTTCATGATCCCGAAAATACAGAAAAAACATTTAGTGCTATCCAATTCGGAAATTATGACGTAAGAAAATTAAATAATTCAATTTTAATGTACTTTAACTCAGGACGGTGGCTCGAAGTTTGTTGCACCAGATTTAACAGAAGATGTACGTGTGCGAGTTATGGGAAAGCTTAAATGCGTGGGTGGAGAAAAAAGTAAAGTGGAACTAAAAACGGAAAACTGAGTTATAATTTTTTCAGTGATTCTCATATATTATCTCAAAAAACTGGAGGATGACAAGGATTACGAAATTTTCAAGTTAGAAGCTCAAGTTTCAGAACTTTTCTTCAAAAAGGTATTACCTGAATTGACATTCATCTATATTCACAATCTAATAGGATTTGATTGGAAGAATGCGGTCAGGAAACACTCATGACTGGAATGGAATGTTAGCACCGCCGTTGTCTAGACAATCTCTTCGTTTTGATACTCATACGATTTTAGTATAATCTAATTTTGATTATAACATTGTTCCCTTTCTTTATAGAGCCCGGTGACACCTCCTACTTCGAAAAACTTCAGTAGGATCGAAACTACGACACCCGTAAAGACTGAAAGTTCCACCCATCAAAAAACTTCGTCCGGTTTAAAATCAAAAGTTTAAACCTATTTAAAACTAACGAACCTAAATAAAATTATTCAGATTCGAGCTTGCATCAGATCGGAGTTCAGTGAGGGAAGCTATGGTGATGATGAAGGTGTTCCGTTTGTCAAAATCCTGCACCGTGTTAAAACACTTCCTGAAGAGCAACTTCGTAATATTCTGTCAGAAATGGAAAATGACGGGATGATCTATTGCGCCCGACACAATGAATACATGTCCATGTATTAAGTTTTTTTCGTTTTATACTACTGTTAAACTGTAAAAATATACAAGTACAAAGTGCATGCTTTATATTTCATAATAAATTTTACGCTCCAAAGTATGCTTCAATTTTGTTACCTATTTATGCTTTCAGTAAAACTGTACGGAACATGGCAATGTTATTCTTTTAAATAAAATATCTTGAACACGAAAATGCTTTGTAGTGTTTGCGTATACGGCCGAATTGACGAAACGTTGCGTACTTTTTGATAGCCAACACGTATTTTTGTTATGTCTTGTTTTTCTTTGAAAAATAGAACCTTCAAGTTTTTGAAATAAATACTTCAATCTTTGATCAAATTTCAGAATGATTCGGGATATTAATCCGATATATCAGGCTCTTTTAGCGGCTACTTTCACATGGGGAGTAACGGCTCTCGGAGCATCTCTTGTTTTTGTTATGCGACACCAAAGCAAAAAATTACTGGGTAAACATTTGCTTATTAAGCGTTCAACTTCTTCCTTACAAATTATTCCAGACGTGTCTCTGGGTTTCGCTGCTGGAGTAATGATCGCTGCATCCTTCTGGTCACTCCTAGACCCTGCTATTGAAAGCGCCGAAGAAACATATCATGAATGGGCTTTTGTGCCAGTTGCTATTGGTTTTGCGATTGGCGCTGGATTCGTCCATCTAGCTGATACTCTTTTACCATCGTAAGCTATTTTTCAGTCCATCTCATATGAATACATACCCGTTCTAATTTCAAGGTGTGTTGGAGAAGCTGGAATGACGTCTCTTCTCTCAGCTCCAACACCAAGATCTGAGACCGAAATGTCTTTAATGCAAGCAAGGGAAGATCTCGATGTGGCTGCTCTTGCTCGGTGAGTCTTTTAAACATCTTCATAGTGATATATTTTTCCCTGATAACACTTATTCTGCTAAATATTCAATATTAGTAAATAGTTTTTTGAACTACAAACGATTCATTTATAGTTGTGTCTAGTTTTTTGTGGTTTTTCCGTGTGTTATCCGACTTCTTATTCACCCATTCCATTAGCATTGCAATACTCTCTAGGTCCTCAAATGAATCAGAAGAGAACACGCCTGTTCGACAACGACGACGACAGAAAACGGCAACTAGTGGAAAATTGGAAGATAATAGGTGAGAAATGACGGGTCAAATGTTTCTTCTTTATTTTCTTGACTTCTCGTGGTATATTGAATCAGGAACTCTGTCCGAATGTCCATCTAACTGCATGTCTCTAGTTTTGTTCAGAATTTCAAAATTTTTAAAATATTCACAGAAAACTTTGCTTTTCTCATTCCACTGAATGCTGCTTTTATGCACAAAGCACCACGAGAAGCCCTGAGAATATTCAAAACTCACTGAAACACGTCGTTTCGAACCTATTTTCTTTGACTTTTCAATTGCCTAAACCTATCTGTTAATACATTATGTTCTTACTAACAGAAAATTCATAATTCTTTTAAAAGGAAAGAGTTAAGGGTTAGATATTATATATCAAACATTGACTTTGAGCATCTTCTAGGTCCGTCAATGAAGAACATCGAGAAAGAGATAGATCGGTAGAGGTTGGAAGTGATAAACGGCCAGATGTAATTCCGGAAGAAGACTATCGTCAATCATGGAGACGTATTCTTTTGCTTATTCTAGCAGTCACTGTTCACAATATTCCAGAAGTGAGTTTTCATGCATTTCACTGAATTTTTGTAGTATCTTAAAAACAGGGACTCGCCGTTGGTGTCGGATTTGGATCAGCTGGAAAGACACAGAAGGCAACCTTTGAGTCAGCTTTCAATTTGGCTATTGGTATTGGACTGCAAAACTTTCCTGAAGGACTCGCAGTTTCTCTTCCGTTAGCCGCTTTTGGACACTCAAAACTCAAGGTAACATTATCAAACCTTCGTTTAAAGTAATTTTATTATAGGCGTTCTGGTATGGTCAGCTCTCCGGAATGGTTGAACCTATTGCTGCTCTTCTCGGAGCTGCTGCTGTAATTGTCATGCAGCCTATTCTGCCATATGCCCTGGCGTTTGCAGCTGGTGCAATGATTTTCGTAGTTGTTGATGATATCATTCCAGAAGCACAAAGAAATGGGAACGGAAAACTAGCATCATTAGGATGTATAATTGGATTTCTTGTTATGATGTCGATGGATGTCGGGTTAGGATAAAAATATGATTTTCCCTCTAGATCTAAATGCTAAACAACGAGTGTTTTTTTTCTGTGAAAAATTTAGTCAAAAATTCCAAAATATAGCTTTTTATTAATGTGATAATTTATTTTTACACTACGCATTTTCATTTCTTTTTGAAAAGCTTTTCCGTGCCACCTCTTCATAATAACATTTATTAACGGTATTTTTCCCTACTGCATAATTCAAACTAATTTATTTTGTTTTGTACAATACTGCTTCCGAACGGAAACTCACTGGATGTTTTAAAAAAAAGTGTACATATATCAAAATAAACTTTTATTTCACATATCAATATACTTTAAGTGGCTGAGTGAGAGTTTTTAAACTCAATCAATATATTCTGAAAGCTGCATCAAACTAACAGGCTTAAACCGTGATTCAGATGCTAACTACCCGAGTTCTACGTTTTCCACGAAAGCCATTCGTTGATCTTGATTATGCGAGACACATGCCATCTGCTTACGTGGAAAGAACTAAAAGAACTGTCCCGAGAAAAGTATTTGGAGATAGGTTCGATTCCTTTGCGAAACTTCCGTTCAGAATAGAGAACACATGCTTTCACTTTCAGATTCGGAGCACCAGACATTAAAATGTACTATGTGCATCCCGATGACTATCTACCTTCTCATCGTCGACCATGGGAAGACAAACAGCTCTCATCTCATCTACAAAGATCTGATAAATATTTCTCTGCTCAGTCAGTATCATATGTATTCATTAAGTCAATCACAATATAATTTTGAAGGCTCTCAAACAAATATTTTGATATTCGACGCCCCAAATCTCAACGAATTCCCGACACTGAATGGACGTTCTTCCCAGGAGATCTCGTTCAAGTGATGGTTGGTAAAGATAAAGGAAGACAAGGACTCATTCTCACTATTAGCCGAGATTCAAGCGAGGTATGTATAAAACTGTGCTTAGAACTTTTTGAATACATATTTCTCTAGGTAATAGTCGATGGTCTACATACTAAACTTGGAGAAGATATGGAGGGAAGCGAGAAATTGGGAGTCGACAAAACACTTAGGTTTGAATACTCAACATATATTTTTGAAATCAGATGATTTCAGATGGCAAGAACAACCATTATCAGTGTCAAAGAAACAAGTGATGTTAGTGGATCCAAATAATGAACAGCCATGCGAAGCTAGGTAAGTTACTGGATTTTCAATCCTGCACTCTATCTGTTGTCTATTGCAGATGGCAAATAAACGGAGCAGGTGATGAATATATTCGCGTCTCCACTGCGAGTGGTTATGAGATTCCAATTCCATCACAAGCAAAAGTCACTTACGAATATCTACAACCAGAAAACTATATCGGTAAAACGTTTCTCTTTGCTTTAATACAACGTCATAGTTTATCTTTTTAGAAGTTGAAGGAAAAGATACTCCATCCGACGTTGTTCTCGAGAGAACTTACGTGCCAAAGATAGCAAGTTTCGAACAGGAAATTATGGAAGAAATGGGAATCAAGGAGGAACGAATTCCAAAGCCGACCTTCTGGTACTAAAACGTTTTCACTCGTTTCCTTTCCTTATAAATTGTAGTGTAGGACCATCGTTTTCTTTTGTTAGTTGCTCTTGTTTTTTTCTTATTATTTGATCTCTTTTCGATGAAAAAAAACATATTTTATTCAGGGAAATAACAACTAAAAACTAGACAAATTAGTATTATTGGGCGGAGGAATCGAGATTAAAATGCACTAAAATACACCGAAAATTGTGCTCTAACTCATTATTATGTCACAACAAACGCGAATTTGAGAAGAATGGGTCGATAATTGAATATTAAAAGGGAAGAGAAAACAAATAAAGCGCACTATATTTTCAGAGATTTTCAAGGAATGAGGGGATCTTTTTCTTGATTTTTAAGCTATTTTGATTGAAGAAAAAATAGGAAAAAGAATTAAAAATGTTCATTTTGTTGAATTGTACAGCTCGTTAATTGAGTTTCGGATGTCTGAAAACTAATTGATTAAATGAATGAAAACGGTAAGAAAACGAACGGGAATCTGCGATTGAACTGAATGAGCTTTTTGACGTTTCAGATCTTCTCGAATGAAACCTGCAAAGGAAGAAAGAATTAATTTTCTTCTTGAAAGAAGAAAAAGGTACATACATGTGAGAATAGTTCCACAAACGAGACATGAACTCATTATAATATTACTTGTAAGTGTTCCAAAACTATGCATTACTATTCCCATTAACCACGTCAGAGCGATTCCGAAGATCTGAAAAATCATGATTTACTTCCTTGAGGGATTCCAGAGATTTTATGAAAACTACCGTAACCGGAATGAAATGTCCTGATTCGTGAACAAGATATGAATAAAAAAGAGAAATCTCCCGTTCTTCATGAAATAAATCTCATTAGTTGAAGACTGTTTTCATTGAGATCTACTGAATCAGAAATGTATTTCAAGACCTTTTTCCGGTTAGAAAGATCTCTTGATCTCTCAAACAATTTGTTATTTTGATTCTTTTGGTCATTCGAAATTATCTCTCCAGGAGGTCGTCACGTGTATTCTTTTGACCAATAAATGGGACCTTTCACCCCCTCCGCTTTCCGTTTTCCTCCAAACAACTTCCTGCTTTTTGTATTTCATTTCTCTCACCTGTGCACTCGCATTCAAAAGACCACTCGTGGTTCCTTCGGCTGCAGGATACGTTATTTCTGCTGCAAACTCGAATCCAATCGGAAGATATCCAGTCATGAAGAATCTGAAAGAAATGAATAAAAGAAACAGTTGATATCTTCAGAACTGACCCTAACAGAGCCGCATTTATGAAGACGATAACTATTGAATCCAAATCAATTGTAAGAGTAAATGAAAGCATTCCAATGAATGAAAACAGATAAATCATAATTGTTGTTAATTTGAACTTTTTGAATTTATCCAAAATGAATCCACCAACAACTGATCCAGCCATTCCGGCCACGACAATCACCAATCCAACTTGACCAACGGCAACAGTTTCCTACGGTAGATTCATAAGGAAATAAGAGAAAAAAGAAGACTTACTGTTGGATAAACACTGAGAACCATTTGAGAAAGTAGAGTGGAAATGGCATAAAATACTCCAGTGTTGATTCCTGAAAACGAAACTTTTCTTCTCTTTTCGATTAATAAAACATTCGAAAAATTATTTCCCGTTGATGAACACCTACAGTAGTCCAAGAGTACTCGTGGCTCTCTTTCGCCTTCTCTCTTTCTCTCTCTCTCACTCTCTCTCTCTCTCTCCTTCTCTCTCTCTCTCTCTCTCCTTCTCTCTCTCTCTCTCTCTCTCTCTCTCTCTCTCTCTCTCTCTCTCTCCTTCTCTCTCTCTCTCTTTCTCTTTTATTACTTTCGAAAGTCGTTTTTCTCCGTGTGTGATTACCTCGTTTCCATCATCGAAAACACCAATTTCATGTCATTTAAAATAGATTTTACGAGACATGAAATGTATGATCACGGTGAGCTAAACGCAATCAAATCGATCATCGTCTTTTCATCATGTCACACCTCTTTGGATACCTTTTCCCTTCCTCCATTCAATGTCGTTTGTTGATATCTCATTTGTTATTACACTCATTTAATTGCTTTTCATTTTTCACTTTTCTCTCTCTCTCTCTTTCCCTGTTTTTCTCATTTTTATCCGAACTAAATGTGTGTTTTGACACCTCATTAATGAGGAAGTTCAAGTCGGAAATTGTGGTCAAACGGGCGAAAAATGAGATAAATTGTAGATGATTCAGATGCCCTTCTGATAGAGGATTCTATACCAAACAAAGGGATGATTCATCATTTCTCACCAACATACAAGAAAAAAGGAGATTTCAACTCACCGTAAGTGATAAAAAGAATAACGAAATCCCGAGATGTCATCAATTTTCTCAATGTTCCCCAGAAATTATTATCGAATGTTTTCTCTTCTAATGCATTAACCTGAGCAAGACTCGGAGGAACCGACGGACGAGAAGTGAAAACTGAAATCAGTTTGTCCTGAAGTCTCAGAATCTCTTCACTTACAGCAAATAACCAAAGCAAGAATAGCTGTATTCAGAACAGCTGATCCAAGGAAAAGAGTATTCAAATCATAAGTGATATGCTCAATTGTTCCGTTTGAGACGATCATTGGTGGAAGAACGAATCCGACGGCGATTCCTAATTGATTTCCAAAAACTCCAAGAGCACAAGCACGAGAAACTTCATCGGGTCCAAACCAGACGGCCGCCAATCGAGGTGGTATTCCCAAAGTGAACATTTGAGATGCTCCGACTATCGTTTGACCCAAAAACGTCACCCAAAACGAATCTGAAATCATGAATTTATCAAAAACATATTGTGAAAAAGCCCCCAAAGTTTCGAATTTTTCTTGTGAAAATTCAAAACATCGAATGTTTTATTGAATGTATTATTGGGTGATTTGGAGAATAAAAGTATCATGATACCTGGATGTGTTGACAATAGTTTAATCCATGCTCCAATGCAGTTTCCAAGTGCTCCGAGAAGAACAGATAGTCGGAGACCCCATCGATCGAGAAGCCATCTGGAATATTCACGTGATTTCATTTGAGACTATGATCTTTGTTTTGAAAAGATACTTCTTCTATCTCTCAGCGACATTCAGAACTCATAGGAACGTGGCAAATTTTGAATCGATACTCAAAGAATCCGTAGTTAGTCTTGTACACAATCATATGAATCTTGTTCTAATTACACAAATATGTCATACATCCATCCCGATTCCCTTAGATTCTCAGCTGATTTCATTGAAACAGTTCTACGTCACAAAACTATTTGACACTCGGAAGTGTATGTTGACGCCAAAAAACTACAGTATATCAATAGATCATTCTCACATTGTGAAGTTGAAAGTGATATTCTTTGCTCTCTCATTCTCAGTTTCAAGAGAGTCTAGACGCCCCCTTTCCCGTCTTCTTCTTCTTGTATTTGACTCCTCATTATCACTTGATCTTATGTCTCTCTTTCTCTCTCTCTCTCTCTTTCTCTCTCTCTCTCTCTCTCTCTCTCTCTCTCTCTCTCTTCCACTTTTTACTCATATTCAATACTTCTTCCGTACATCTCTATCCATTTTCTCTCTTGTATTCTTCTCTCATTTCTCAAGTATTTATATATTGTTGACGAAGCAATCGTCTGTTCTCTCCCTATATTTTATGTTCTATTCCTGGTAACTTTGCAAGAGAAGCGGCTCTACGTGTAAACACACTGTCGATGGGCATTATCAGAAATAGTATGGGAGACGTAGAGTCGCAGAGATAAAAAGAGGGTAAAAACGAATGAGTTGTTACATATGTTAACTGTATTTTTCCTCGTTTTTCGCGCGTTACTCGTCCTTCGAAACACTTTTCGAGTTGGTTAATTTGAAGAAAAAAGAGGTCAGTGGTCTAGACACGCCTTTAAAAACTAAGAGAGAAGAAAATATGCTCTGTTGATAACGTTCGGATAGAAGAGAAAAGGCTCAACACAGAACATTCAATGATCACAATTAGATTGAGAAGAATATTCAATAGAATAAAGAGAATATATTTAAATTACCGAACTGGAGATACTGTAGGATTGATGTTAAAGTGAAAACTATAGGAAATGATTGCAATAATCTTTGAGATTCTTCAGACATCAACTATTATTTCGTTTTCCACAAAGAACTTAAAAAGAAAAAAGAACTCACGCGGCTGGAATGAAGAAGAAAATATAAGTGAGCATATAAATCATTGAAGTCCAATCGACTGCTTGAAACCTAGAAAAAAGGATGAATTCATTCGATTTCAGTTTCAAAATAAACTAACGAAACGTTATAATATTCAGATATAATATTAGCAATAATGGAATATTGTATCCATTGAGCTCCATTTGATCCAGATAGAAACATAAATATTATCAGAATAACCCAACGTTTTTTGAATACTTTCGGCTCGATTTTTTCTTGTTTTTCCATCTGAAAAAAGGGATTTTTAGGGAATTAAAAAAAAATAATTTAATGAAAATTTAAGAAAAATTATTTCAAAGTGGGAAATATTTCATTCATTTTGATTTATTGAAGTATTTCAAGTATAGATGTTGCCTAGAGTTTCTTTTTTTAGTAATCGAATATGGAATGATAGTCTGAAGCTAATTTAGAAACAAGAGTCTCTCTTCGACAGAATTTATGAAAAAAGAGTGAAACTCACCAATAAAACATGCTGATTATCACCATTTAAACACCCATTGGTGCCTCCATTCCCATTTGATTCTATCATTATTTCTTTCCGTTTGACACCAATTGGAGATGAAGAAGAAGAATAACCTTGATACTCTTTGCTCTGACGATTGCTCTGGCTAGTTGTCTCTGCCGAGCAGGAGTGGGCGGAGCTTGAGCCGCGTGCTATTACTAAACAGGTGGGAAGGCTCTACAATTATTATTTTCACATGAAAAGACGTTTCTTTTTTTCACATTTTTCTTTTGAAATTTGAATACAATCTAAGACTAAAGGTCCGTTTGAATTCAAGTTTAAAAGTCATTTTCCTTTTCTCTTCTGACGACTGACCTCTTCTATTTCAGAATCCGCACTTTGAGGAGAGGAAGTAATAGAAGACGTCGGGACACGCGAAAAGTGGGCGGAGCCAGATTCTGAGCTTGTCCATGCACTTAAACGGTTTGAAGATGGAGCAATTCGTTGAGTTGGTACAGTTCTAACAGGCTGGAAAAAAGGAGACGAGGTTACGATGAGCATTCGATTTGATGATGGAAATGGTTGGGGAAAAGAGACAAAAAACAAACGAGTATAGGGAGAGCAAGTTTCTTGAAATTATCATTTGAAACTCATTTGAAATTGAAATGATAGTAAATTTCGAGAATTTTCAGCGGTATCTCAGAGATTGAACTCTGAGATACTAGTGTTTCAACTGCTTTTTCATGATTCCACGTCACAAAAAAAAACAAAATGAAATTAAGAAATCATAATATCATTAGGCTAATAGAAGTTTTATTTTCAACTTTTTATTTCTCAGATACAGTAATCAATCTCGTTTTTTTTTGTCAAATTTAGTTTCTATTTGAGAGTACTAGAGTACGATTGATCTATCATTCATTCGATCACTTTTTTTAAAAGATTTATTTCTTCCACTTACCCCTTTCAGTATGAAATTCTTAACATATTTTCCAAATTCATTCATTTTGAAATCGTGTTTTTTAGATGACAGTAATTGACAAAAGTATAGTGAAACAGAATAGAAAATGAATAGAGAATGACGATAATTTTCAAATAATTCTGCCGTCTGCTGATATTATTTCGTGAGTTTATCAGTTGTTTCTCGGACACACAATCGTCAAAATGTGGACTTTTTAGATGGAAATGTCACATGGAAACAACTGAAAAAACTGAATGAAAAGAATCAACAAATGACAGGGAACAAGAGACGAAACCATGCGGTTTTTATTGTTTTGTTTCACTGTCTGTACACTCCAAAATATTATTTTTTATCAAAAACTGGGACAGTTAACGACACTTTTTGATCTTTTCTTTGAATATTATTCGTCAGTGAAACAGATGAATTGGAATGAATTTTTGAAAAAAGCAAGATCTTCATCCATGAAGTCTGGAAAAACAAAGTTTGAAAAAAAGGGGTTTTGTAACTATTTGAATTATTTGAATATATGAAATTTGAGACGAATATTTGATAAAATTTACAGAAATTGATTCGACAGAACTTTTTCGATCCAAAAATATTCTCTAAACACTCCGTTTCTGTTTTTCATACTGTTCGCTTTAGGCTTTCTCTAGATAAGTGAAGAGTGAAATCCCTATCATTGATAGAAAGAAACTAGATCATTCGGATAGTTTCAGAATAAGTGATTCATCATTTTCAAAATATTTTGAAATCATCATGCAATGATTCATAAAATCTAAAAGACTGAAATGAATTGATTCACTCTTCTGATCTTCACATATGGAGAAGTTCAATGCCTTTCAAGCCGATACTCGAAATAATCAATCTCAAGGAATATTTGACAAGAGAAGAAAAACTCTTCAGAATCACTCAATTGACCAAGATTTCTGTTTTCCTCTAAACCTCAAATTCTCTAGAATCACAGAAGAATTCATTGAGGAAATACCTCGAAGCTACAGTATTCCGAGTAACACAATAAGGAATAAAAAACATAAAAATAAAATGAAAAATCAAAAACTTTGGAAAGTCATAAAGTAATCGTGTGGAAAGAAGTTAACTAAAGAGTATATGAGTTGAAGAGACGCAGAGAAAAGGATTGTATTTCAATTGGGAGAAGAATTCAAAAAACTCATTGAACTGTAACCAATCTGCTTACTTTTTTAACACTTTTCATCACAATTTCTTCTCATAATTCTTACTTTTGACTTTTGATTTTTGCGACATATTTTTTGAGAAAAATCTAGAAAACAAAGAGGAAAAAAGAATGAAAAAAGGAATGATTAGTTGTGAAATAACAGATTTTTCCAGAGAAATGTGGATCATAATCGACATTTGTACAGTAATGAAAAGTGACAGTTTGTGTCTGTTGGCGGATGAAAATTTATGAAATAAAAGAGGGAAAAAAAGGAAAAAATAGTTGGAAACTAGCTGGATGAATATAGACGAAAATGAGAGAAATCTGATTGTTTTTTTAGTTCCCTTATAGAAGAGCACTGATTGTTTGCTGTAGACCCTGAGATTACTGTATTCTTTCTATACACAGAGAATTCGTTTTGGATACTTTGTTCTAACTTTCGGCATCAAAGAAGTTTGAAAATATAAGTATTTCATAAAAGGGAGACAAATAATAGAATCATCTGATTCATTTTGAAGAAAATGAAATCTTTGAATTCAGAGAAAAATCAGAATGATTTTCTAGAAATTAAAAGATTATTAAACTGAAATTCGAAAGAAAACTGAATAAAAGAAAATGATGAAAACGATGAATAATAATCCGGAAAACCATTCGTTTTCTCTTTGACATTTCCCAATTCTTCTCAAATAATCCATGCTGAAATTGGAATTCTCTACAAGGGATCGTTAAATATAATGTGACACAAAAATTGGTTTTTCTCCTTTTCCATGTTTGTTTGTTCTAGATGTGACGAAGTTACAGTAATCTCAGAAGAGAGAGAGAGAGAGAGAGAGAGAGAGAGAGAGAGAGAATTAAGTTCCTTCTTTTTAGAAAATGGAAAGTTTGAATGCCATGAAATCCACGGAAGAAAGTGTCATAAAATAGGAAAATCGGAAGAGAAAAACGAAAGAATCGCAAAAGGAAAAAGACAGTCATGTGTCTGAGAAAAAAAAGAAAAAAAAGTTTGAAATTTTGAAAATGAGACCACAAAAATAACAAAAAAGAAAAAGAAAAGAGAGGTGATTTTAATTGGTTTCATCTCTCGGAGGTGTGATATTGAAACAACAAAACTCAGAGAAAAAGAATGAAAAGAAGACAGCTGTTCTCTTTTTTTATTTGAATGCAAAAAGAGATATCAAGAGGATTGGAGGAAGAAATCGTCGATGTGGAATAAGATTGATTGCACAGAGCATATCACAAGGAGGAAAAGAACACGCAAACGTTTTTCCAAAGTCCCATTCGAAGTTTAGAATCTGTAAAGATCGTTTCAGACGAAAACCAGATTTATTTGTGATCAAACCGAAGACTCTTACAAACCCAGACATGATAGTAACAACAGGTTGAGATTCTTGAAATTGAAAGGAGTGAAAGTTAAAAAGAGATAATATCGTAAAGATGAAATAAATGAGCGGGATTGAAATTAATGAGGTAAAATACTGAGAAAGATAAAAATGAGTTCAGAAAAAAGTTGAAATTCAAAGAAACTAGAGTAAAAATAGAAACATAAACAACAATATGAAAATACAATAATAATTAAAAAGTGGAATTTAGTTTAGATTTTTTGGCCTTTGGCTCAGATTTAGCAATCTCTTGAATCCGTTGAGCACTTTCAGCTAGATGGTTTTTACGCATCTTTTTGTGTTCAGATATCAATGACCGAACCCAATCGATGTCGATTAGAGTCACTTGTCTATAAATCAGAAATTAGAAGAAAACTGGAATGAAAGCTAACTTACAGGGCATAGAGATCGTTAGTTTTCATTAACTCTGAAAATACAATATAAGCTGGCTTCGATCTGGATAGGCAAGACGATGGGTGGATCTTCAAAGTTATCGATGGATTAATCATTAATCTGTATCGATCTTCTTGACGATCATACTCGCAACTATTGAGAAACATTCCGACGGCAAGAGACTTTCTACAATCGGAAAAAATTAGAATTTGTGTCATTGACATCGATTACCGGATTTTAGTGAAATCGGAACCACACGTAGAAAATGGAACTTTCTGCTCGATAGCAATCTGTTTTAATTGATCTTCAATCATTGATGCAGTTTTCAAATGTTGCTCATTGATCATATTATCATTGCAGAACTTCTGAAATCAGCCATTCATTGCATTTAGATGGTATTCCAAAATGAATTACTTTGATTGATTGATTATACTCTCTTTCCAAAGACTTATTTGCTTTTCCGTATCTGGCATCTGATTCTGTTTTTCTATTCAACTGAAAATAAAAAATCCCATAACAGAGTATTGGAAACACACAAATATTCACCTCATCGAAAAAGTGATTTGTAGCGAGGACTAGTTTCAGCAGGGTAATGTGATCTCCTTCTCTTGTCTCAAACTTTCTTCTTATCCGTTCCACATCTGCATCACTTTTTGAATCATTTCCTCCAGAGAACAAAGCATCGGTTTGCATAGCAGAAATGATCTTTATAGCTTCCATGATACAACCTTCCTTTTGAGCGTGAAACAGAACTCTCAAAAGAAGGACATTGCATGATTCAATTGACTTCAGAGAACATACCTCGCATGGTCGGGGGATAATGGGTACATGCAGAAAACGTCTCCCATTTCAGTAAGAACGAACTTGCTTCTGTCTGAATTGATCGGACGAATCGCTCCAAGAGACTTAAACATTTGACGGATTATGGTTGAATCATCGAGAAATATACCGTAAGCTCCAGAAGAGCTGCATTGATATTCTCGGTTTCTGGTGGGTCAATAAGTTTCAACCGATGTGGATTTTTCATGCCAAGCTTCATCAGCTCAAGGAATGTAGCGGATAGATTACATCGAAGAATTTCTGGCATATTCTCTGATTCGAATTTATGAAAATCTTCGCGTGAATAGAGTCTGAAATTAAGAGTACAGGGTCTTTTTTGATCAGGTTTGTTGCTTGTCTTTTTCAAACCTAATGTAATTCCTACCGTTTCAGCAATTTTTTAAAGTTAACCATTTTTATTGATGTTCTGACAGAAGAAGAGTAAAATGTAGATTATAAAAGACACGAACTAATTCTTCACTGATAACAAACTACAGTTGGGCTACGGAAACGGGCGAATCAAAATTGCTTTACCTATAACACTTTCCAGGTGCATCTCTACCAGCTCTTCCGGCTCTTTGTTTTGCTTGAGCTTTACTCACATTGTGAACTTTAAGAACATCGATTCGATTGGAAGCTTCGAATCGCCTAGAGAAACGGGGTTTGGAATACGAATCGATCTTGTTACTCACTTGGACTTAACCTTTCCTGAGTCAATGACAATACGGATACCAGGAATCGTGACTGAAGTTTCAGCAATGTTTGTGGAAATAATTACTTTTCTGGCACCCTATAACTTTTGAATATGCTCTTTCTCTTTCTCTCTCTTTTACCTGCGGAGTTTGTTTGAATGCCTCTTTTTGCTTTTCTGGTCGAAGAGCTGCATACAGTGGCACTGGCATAAGAACATCAGCTGAAGCAGGAAGCGAACCATTTAGTTCTGCTAACTGGTATGCAACGGCTTCGATTTCTTCACTTCCCGTTAAAAACACGAGAATGTCATGTCTAAAGATTCGTTAGTTGATAAAATAAAAATAGGTGAGAACAAACCCTTTCGGCTCATTGAGATGAATGTGTTTTACGCAAATTACTGTGTTGTATACGTAGTCAGTGGAAGAAAACGATTTGTTGACTTTGGGATTTACGTGGAATACTTCAATTGGAAACGTTCGGCCGGCAACGAGGACTACTTTTGCATTATCAAAATACGATTGAAATTTGTCAGCCTGAAATCAAAATTAATTGAAATTTTCAGAGATTATTGAAACCTGTAGTGTCGCCGACATAATGATAAGCCTCAACGGATTTTTTGTAGTTCTTCTTTGCTCTTGACATTGCTTGAGAATACACATAAGAACGTCTGAATGAAGACTTCGCTCATGAGCCTCATCGATGATAACTGTTGAATATTTCTCTAGAAGAGGTGAAACTAGAGCCTTCCTGAATCATGGACTATAAGAAACTAGATGACAGATAGGCAATTACCGCAGAACGATTCCATCTGTCATATACTCGATTTTCGTTTTATGAGTTGTCGCATTTTCGAATCGAACATGATAACCAACAAGTTCCCCGATGTCTGTGCCCATTTCAACTGCAACGCGACTTGCAAGTGAAACTGCAGCAACTCGTCTTGGTTCTGTCACAGCAATCGACCCTTTTTCAGCAATTCCGGCTCTAACGCATAACTTAAACAAAGTAATATTGAAACGATATGTGGAAATAAGTGAGAACCTGAGGAACTTGTGTCGATTTTCCTGATCCTGTCTCTCCAATTACAATTAATGTTTCCTGTGATGCCAACTCATACATCAATTGCTGCTCCACAATGTCGATCGGAAGTTGGGGACGTGTGAATTTTTCATTGTTCGAGTCTAAACGGGGGGTTGCAGGAGAATTTGGAGTCGGCGTAGTCGACGAAACAGAACCTGCAGTTTTTGGATTTCGAGAAACAGACGGGCTCCGATTTTTAGTTTCAGTCTGTCTAGGAGTTGAAGGAGTGCTGGGCTGAAAAGAAAAAGTATTCGGAACCGAACGAATCTGAAAATGCTCACCTCTTCCAGACTCAGTTTCTTTTTTTTCTTCAAAACTCCGTTTATCACCTGAACAGTCGAAGTAATTGACTCTTCCTCTGTCTCTCTGATTTTATTTTTCTTTCTCTTTTTTATTTTCTTTTTTGAAATTGAATTAGCAAATCTCGGATCTTGCCCTCCGTTTTGTCGAACAACTCCTCTACTCTCTTTTCTTCTGACAGATGCTGGTGGACCTGGTTTCATTTTAACTGGAAAGATGTGTCTTCTTAAGATTTGAAACTTATTACTCTTACTTTTGTTTCCGTCTTCATCAATCCGATACTTCCTCTTTTTCTTTTTCCACGCTGGGAATTTACTTTTTATTTCCATCTGAAAATGAATGCATAACGATGATGTGAGAAAAAACGGAAAGAAGGTCAAATTGGTTCCGAACCACGAGTGATTTCGATATTGAAAAAGAGAATATCATATGTTGGTTTATTAGTTTCGATCATTAACTATAACTTCCTTTTATGTGTTAATTAGAATAGAAAATAAATATGATAAATCAAGTATTAAGAGAAACAGGAGATGAATACCGGGCAACTAACATGAGGAGGCATATTTCACGGCGATTACATGAAAGAATTACACTTTAAAGACTAAACACTCAAAGAATTACATATGGAATGATAAAACTGCCAAATGTGGGAGAAACAGAAGTAGTAGGAATGAAGAGGAGCAAGGAATGTGTTAAGTAGAAAAAGCTTCAGAAATCTAGAACGAAAAATATACAAGGAATGTGATATGTATGAGAAAAGTGATTATGTGTTTAGGGCCTAGTGTCTATTAAATAAGTTAAACATTTACAATCATTCATAGCCGTATTTCTTCCTGAACGCATATTTGAAAAAGCTAAACGAAGTACTTGACGGCAGAAATATTGAATAACTTCTCGATGAAAATTGAGTCTTCTAATGCAATAACATGTGCTGAAATTTTTTTTAATTGATAGTTATCGAATCGTTTTAAATTTACCAGCTCTTCCGGTAATTTTCTGTGCATTTGTTGATCCAAGTTGGTGAAAAGTAGTGTACCTGACCAAAGTCTCACTTTTCTCACTATTACGAATTGAATTCAAACAAGCCGACATCATTTCTCTGAAAGACATTGAAGAAAATACACAATTCATGTGGATACCTGTAAGCTTCCCCAAATTGAGAGTTATCGTCATTAGAGACTTTTGAAGGTACTAAAAGAGAAGACATGTAAGGCACAAGTTGATCGTCTGAACAAAATTTCATGAACAAATGAAATCGTATGAATGGTTTTACGTGGTGTTCCTACTAATATGATATGTTTGAACTTTCCACATGCACTGTTCAAGGAAGTTCTGTAAACGAAAGAAGAAGCGAAGTCGACAGAATCTCGGAAAGACAACTGCTCCATTGAACGAGACTTCTTCCACCTGAAACAAGAACATAACTTGATAAATAGAGTGAATAGAGAGACCATTTAACGAATTGAACACCCCAGTGAATGTGCTTCTGAACATATGCAAGTCCCAAATGAGGAGAATTTATTGTCATCAAAGTATAGCATCTATCGACCATCCATTGCATTTCTAACTCGGGAGCCAATCCAACAGCACAACGAACAATGACGCCACCGAGGGAATGAGCCATGAAACTGGAAAGTCATAGATTAGGATGTAAATGTTGAAAAATGTATTTACCTGATTCTCTGAATATCTGCTCTTGCCTCCTCAACATACTCTCGAACTTCTGAAAGCAAATTGTGAGCCATTGTTGTGATGTCTGCCCATGTTTGGCTTCGATTGGAGCTGCTCATCAAATACTCAAATGTCCATGGCTCTTCCGTGAAGTCTTCGCCTCCCATTTGAATACAATGGTAGTGTGCACTGATAGCTTGATCAAGACCGCATCGAAAAGGATCTAAATCTTCGTGAGATCCTGAAAAAAACCAATAGCTTATCAATGGGTTTATCCAAACATGACCCCCAGCCCCTCATTCAAGTGACGCCCCAATTTTTTTATTTTTTTAAATTTTTCAGCTATGCTTCAGTTCAAAAAATCTGATGAAGTCCTGATTACTAACCTTCCAACCCATGTATGAAAACCACCAAATGAGTTTTGCTTGCCGACCGGGTGACTGGATCTCCGATTACCAGTGATGACTTGACAGGAGTGAAAACCGGGCTATTTATAGATTTTCCTGATTGTTCACTGAAATAGGCAGTAATTGAATTTCTGACTGTCAAAGAAACACTCAACCTGTAAAGATGTCCCTCGTAGTGTGCTTGCTCTCTCAATACTTTTTTCGCGGCTTCACGCTCTCTCAGTAATTCGAAAGCAGCCATTATATCTTTAGGATTTTCTTCAGTAAGTTTCTGATCTGATTCTGAGAGCGTTCCGATTTGTGATGTGCCTCCCATGGTTACTGTGTAAGAAAGTACATCATCAGCAGATACTGACGTTCGAAGAGCGTTAGCCACCTTGAAGAAATTAAAATCAGAAGTTAATAACTCGGATATATTCGGACCTCATCCGATGTAACACTTTCTTTTGAAATCAACGGAAGTTGATCGTAATTTTCGAACTGCTCGCCAGCAGCTGAGCATCGACCGAAATCAGAAGACGGTGAAGCACTATCTAGAATTCACTGATTTAATAAACAGCCAGAAATTCAAAAACGTACTTATCGGATCACTTTGACTACTGGAGCTTGGTAGTTCTTCAGTCACTCGAATTTGAGCTTTTTGGGGAGACATTTCAGCATTGGATTTCTTCATAAGCAAACCGCCGTCTGTTGAAGTCGACTCCATTAAGGTTTTTGTACGAAGACGAGATGCTGCTCCTCCATCCTTTAATAATTAATTACTCGTTTGTCCTGTTTCCTAGATTTCAAATACCACTTTTCTTGATAAAGATTGAGAACAATCTAAACTTTTTCTTCTTGGATGAATCAGTCTTCTCGTTTCTTTACGTAGCTTTTCACGGAAAGATTTGTGTTTATCTTGGGCTTTCACAGCCGGCATGGATGCACTGTTCGGCATTGGCGCCTGAAATTAATTAAATTTGTATTGAGAATGACCCTGAACAAATTTCGTTGAGAAAAAGTGTTACTTCTCTATGATCACGATCCACTTGCATAGTAGACGTAGGGTTTCTAGTGAACACGTCTTCGAAAATAATTGGACTGAAAAAATATAAATGCTCTCATATATTTAGTGACCATAAAAACTCACCAAAACTCTCCAGGGCAATCTGTTTCCTCGCAGAAAATTGTGCAACGTGGCAGCTTTTTGAGATAATCTACTTTGATTATAGACTTGTAATGTTCAAGTACAGCAACTGGGGTTCGAATACTGCATTTATCGAGCGGTCTTTCCGTTATCCAGAATGCTTCACGGAAAACGGCGCGCCGTTGTTTATCGAATACAAGAAGCAATTGTTGATTTAGCTCTGAAGAATCAAGCTTTTTTTCTTTTTTCCATGAGAAAATTAACCTGTAGACTTTCTGAAAAGCACCAGCATTTGTTGATAAATCAAAGTAATCTTTGTGCTCCATTCCGAAACATCAGTTTCTACACAACGCGTTGGGTTGACAGAGTTGTCAAAACGAAGAAGAGCTGTTTTCATTTCATTTTGAACATCAAGGATGGCTGTAAATAGATCTGGAAGAATTGTATAACTTTTTAACTGTAAAACATACCAACAGAAACCGGTGCACTAATCAAACGCGAATTTCGAACAATGAATTGCTGAATTGACCGAGTGGCAAAAAGAAGAGCATGAGCTGAGGAGTTATACACCCTTCGCAACTTGGTGCTTTTTACTGTGCTTGTCTGTAATAACTGGGAAGAAGTTGTAAACAAATATAGATAGAGTTTCTCCGATTGGAAAACAAACGAAATTTACCGATTCAGCCGCATTTGCTCTTCTCTGTCTTGTTGCGATCATGACCAGACTACTATAAACGCACATCGTAACTGCAGAAAGATAACTACTTTCATAGTATAAAGATCGAGCGGCAGCAACTAATCGTGTTGGATCTAGCGGTATCTCCACAGTTCGCTTGGTGAGTTTGATGAAAGATTCATATTGTGGCGGATGATATCGATCCATATAGCTTCAATAATGAATCGGGTATTTAATCTAATATTCTGATTACTCACAATAGTTCTACTTCGATTTCCAGTTTTTGAGGTTCGCATAAATTAAGAGTAGAGTTGAACTGAATAGAAATATGGAACCAATCGTCTGAATAAGAAAAAAATTCAACTATAGTTCAACCAGCATCCAGCTACCCAAGTCAAACTTCTCATGCTGATAAGTTACTTCGATTGTTTTACTGACTGCGGCACCCTGATAAACATGCGCAAGAAGAATATTATTTGATGTTCGTGGTCTGAGAAAGTTTTTTTGTTTAAAGATTTTAGTTAGTCAGACCCTAGTTCTCTTTCTGTTTCACTATCGTGTGATATATCAACCGAGCCTATTTCAACGGCATTCTTTGGCCTCAGACGTATCTGAATTAGTTTTAACGGAGATTCTGATGACCATAAAAACCTGGTAATAACCACGGTCAGACAAGTCGACGTTGAAGAACTCGCATAATTGAATGCTCACATTGAAAACCTGATGGGCTTCAATACGCATTCTGAACTTCCTCGCCTGGAAGACTCATTTTGGGAACCGCTTCTATACCACAACCCCAAGTATCATGGAAAACTGAAAGCTGTTACAGTGTTAGAAGAGTAGCCACACAGTTGTCAGAATAAGAGTGAATAAAGTGTTCAACAAATAACTTTATTGACATTACAAAAGAAAACAACAAAGTTTTACTTTCCGGCGATGACCTTTTCGCTTTGGGAAATCTTTCTGAGAAGCTCAGCACGCTTGACGACTTGTCTCTCCTCACGGCGCTTGCGGCTCTCCTTGTTCTTGTCACGTCTAGCTTGAGCTTGGTCACTGAAAATTGTAAGTTTTCATTAGTCTCGTTTAAGCTTTTTCCAATTTTAAATTTACATTTTGCTTCTACCCATTTATAAATACTTACGCGAGTTGCTTAGCTCTCTTGTTCTCAGTCTTCTTCTTGAAGATGTACTCGATGAGGGTCTTCTTGTTCTTGAAGTTGTTTCCCTTGGCACGAAGGTAGAGCTCGTGGTAAAGATGCTTGTCCAATTTCTTGGCATCTCTGTATCTTCTCAAAAGGTTTCTGAGGACACGCATGCGTCGGATCCAAAGAGTCTTTTCTGGCATACGGGCATTGGCAGTACCACGGCGCTTTCCGTAACCGGTGTGACGTCCCTGTAATTTTTAATTTAAACAATTAATTCACATTTATCTATATACCTTTCTGCGGGCCTCCTCGTACTCGCGGGCGCGGAAACGGGAGTGGACCGTGACTGGTTTGCGGATGATAAGTCCGTCGCTGACCAGTCTACGGATGCTTTGGCGGGAGTTGGCTCCGGAGATCTCGCTGACCTCATTGGGGTCAAGCCAGACACGGTGCTTTCCGCACTTCAAGACGGCCGAAGCCAAGCGTTTTTGAAGACGGAGATTACTGAAAAAAAACCCAATTGTTACTCGTCGGATACTAACTAAGAAAAAATCGAAATTATGAAGAAAAAACTCACCTCATTTCGTCTTGCTACCCAGTAATTGGAGATTCCTGTAAAGAAATTTATATTTTTAATTGACAAAAATGGCAAAAAAAAATTTTGAGAGCAGAACTTAAGTAAAAACGTTTTTTTCCGATCAATAACTTTCATCACGAATTTTAAAAATCAAAATTTCGGCTGAAAAACACATCAAAGGCTTGAAAAATCGAAAAGAAGTTTAGGAATTGGATAGAAAATATGCTGTTTTCCGTTTTCAATGCGAGACCCATGCACTCAAAGGCACACGTATACGGTAACACTCGTTTCAGCTGTGTCGTCAAAGACCGGCAGGGAGACAAGCGTCTGTGAATTAACAAATGATTAATCCTGATTGAGATAGTTTTACTTCTAACAAATGGTATAAAACGTTTAATGTTTGAAAAAGTCTGAGAAAATTTTTGAAATTTAATATGCTCGCTAGGTCGACCAGGCCGGACATTCCAAAAGTTTGAAAACTATTCTTTTCCTGGTTCTCCATATTTGCAATCGTATTAAAAATGTAAAAACAGTGATTTGAGATTAATTGAAAAACTCACGTGTTTGTTCAGTTGAATATATTAGAATGACAAAATAAGTGAACAGCCATAAAGAAACCTCATTGCAAATGATTGTGAAAACTTGCGAAATTTTCGAACATATTATGGCTTTTCACTTGAGGAAAAGAAACGATTCTTCCTATTTTTAGTTATTCACAATCAGGAAAAAATATAAAAATTATTTCTTCCTGTTCTGGGATTTTTTCCCTTAAATAGCGTGTGAATAGCGACATTGCTGTGCGATCTCCTGCTCTTTTGTTGTTGGACACTGTTTAACCACAGAAAACAAAAACGACGTTAATCAAAAATTAGTTTATTCGTATTTTTAGTCCATATGAAGATCTTCTATTAACGAGTCTTCTGGATCATTGATATTCCTCTGTTCTTGAACTGGATTCTCCCAGTCGTCTAACCCAGCAATTTCCCAATGATGAACCATGAGAATCACGTCTAGCAGAATGAAACAACTTGCAGCTACCGAGTGCCAAAACGGAGACGTATTTGCCTGAAAAAACTTCTTCTGGAAAATTTACTATAACTTGTTAACAAAACTCACAAAACAATAGGAAAGTAGACCTAATGAAATTGTTTTGAAAGCTCTGTCGTACGAAGGTGAAACGGGACGATTTCTGCTCCAATAAAATGGGTCTGATACAGAGAAAACCGGAAACCTGCCAGCTCCAATGTTCAACAGATATCCAAATGAAGCGAATAACAATAAAGAAATTAATTTGGTTATCTGAAATTTAGTTGAAAGATAAATCTGACATTGGCAATAAACTAGATTCAGTGGGATCCATTCGAGAAATGCAATTGCAGCGATGACTATTATCATTGAAAAATGGGTAAGAACCATTTGAAGTGCAAATGTTCTGGGACAAACCATGTTCTCTGATAGAGATTTGGCGATTCCCATCACGTGCCAAGTAGCGATTATTGTGAGAATAGATGTTGAGAAACAAGAAAGAACGAATTCAAAACCAAGAGAGTTGAACACTTTGAATGATCCAAAAACTAGATAAACGTATCCAACGACAAAAGTAATGATAGGCATTCTTTCTGAAATTTCGATTATCTGGAGAGGTGGATATTCTATTTTCAAAAAAATTGCGGAAAATCATGAATCTCACAGAATTCCCGCTTTCTCAAAACCCATAATTAAAGATTAAAGTCTCTCAATCCACGGAAGAAAACGATTGAGTGCCGTAGAACGTGAGTATTATACTTTTTTCTTTTTTTTTTCGAGAAGAAAAGCTTTCGGGTCGTCGTGGAGATGTCAGCTACTAATCATCAACTTCAAGAGGATTTGAAACTATCGAAAACGGCTGTGTAGAATGTATTTTTAGTCTCTGAAGATTCAAATAGAACAAATACGGAAAGTGCAGTGTCATTCGAATATTCATTCCTTAAATTAAAAAAAGTGAAGAAAAGATGAACATGGAAAATAAAGACGACATTGCTCCCTTGGTATCGTTTCCGATCTTATCCTTTGTAGCTGAGATTCTCGTAAAGAGGTTCATTCTGAAATAAAACCAGAATCTCAATCACTTCTTTCTAACTAAATAATACATTTGCTTTCTGTTTCGATATATCATCGGCACGAACACTGGAACCTGACGAAGATAACTTCAAATCCTGGAATAATAATTCTACAACGCTTATAAGAAACACGGTACTTTCGGTTTATCCTCTTTCTCAGATTTTGGTTTAGATGTGATTGACGGTGTGGACGAAGACTTCTGAATCAATTACTTTTTTGATCTGTTTTCGTTTTGAGTATACCGAGATAGAAGCAGATGCTGACATTGTCGACTTCTGAATAATCTGAGAATTCATAGAAGTGGTTCACACTTACCGTAGCAGTCGTTCCACTTAATTTCTGTCCCATTTCTTCTTGTTGAAAACACGCAAACAATCACGTCAAGGATCTGTCACTCCAATTATTGACAATGATTTATTTCTTTGTAAGATAAATCAAACGTTTTGATTTCACGTGACAATGACGTGGATGTTCTAGTTGGAACTTATTGAGCAGGAGGAACAGAAATTCAATCAATACAGACTTTTAAAACCTTCGCTGTTGAGGATAGTCTCAAAGTTCTAAAGAAATCATGGCCACTGGTATGTTTAACGAGGTCGTTAGAAGAAGTTCAATGAAAATTTAGCGTTGGATCAAACTGACATGGTTCAAATCCCGAATACTCCAACTCTCGTTGCCGAAGAAAACGTAATGTTGAAAAAAATCATTACGAGATATATTAATTCCTGATTTAGGTCAACCACAAACGTGTCAAAGCTCAACCGTTGGCTCAGGAATCCGCGGCAATGGAACATGTTGCCAAAGCGCCACCAGCTCCAGAGCCACGTTATCGTGGACCGGCTCTGAACGAGAAATCGGAGAGTTCGAGAAAAGATAGACTTCCGGTGACTGGAGAGTACTTCGAAAACGATAAGGGTGATCGATTCATCTTTCGTCAAAAATTAGGAGATGGTGCAATGGGTCACGTCTTTTTGAGTGTTTTCGGTGGAAGGTTTGTTCGAGAGTTTTGAAAAACTCATTTGGAGGAGATATGTTCGGCGGGTTCAAATTGAGTTTTCCAGAACGGTTGCTATCAAAACTGAAAAATATACGACAGGAATGCTTCCAATGGAGATCAAAGTTCTGTTGAATATTAAACGTCAAAGAGGATCTCATTTCTGCGATATCATTGATTATGTTAGTTTCCTCTCAATATCTACATTATCAATAGTCTTCAGGGAACCATTCGCCGTGAATATAACTACATGGTAATTAGTCTTCTTGGAAAGGATTTGTACCGTCTCCGTGCTGAACAACCAACCCGTTCTTTCTCTCTCAATACAACTACTAAAATCGCTCTTGAAACTCTTGAAGCGATTGAAGAGCTTCATACTATCGGATATTTGAGTCGTGATGTGAAACCAAGTAATTTCGCTCCTGGGATGCGTGAATACGGTCAACACAAGACTATTTTTATGTTCGATTTTGGACTCGCCA
The DNA here is from genome assembly GCA_016735795.1 of Caenorhabditis tropicalis. Taxonomy (NCBI): domain Eukaryota; kingdom Metazoa; phylum Nematoda; class Chromadorea; order Rhabditida; family Rhabditidae; genus Caenorhabditis; species Caenorhabditis tropicalis. The sequence goes on along the minus strand of CM028614.1, from coordinate 7,139,672 downwards.
AGAAGTTCGTGGATAGAGAGAACAAAAAGTTAAAGTCACGTGGAGAAGTTGGATGGAGAGGTACTGTTCGATATGGAAGTCTTCAAGCTCATAAGAGATTGGATCTGGGTAGAAGAGATGACATCGAGTGTTGGTTCTACATGCTCATTGAGATGTATGTTGGAGAATTGCCATGGCGTCATATGACTGATCGAGCTCTCGTTGGACAAGCAAAACTATCCATTCGAAATGAGACTCGCCAGGTGTTTTTTAATAGAATCCCAAGACAGTTTGAGACGATTATGAACATGATTGATGGATATTCGTTTGAGATTAAACCCGAGTATAGACATCTCAAAGCATTGATCACAGAGGTAACTGTTAGATATTCAACTATCAAATCTACTGATCTTTGAAGATTCGTATGGAAAACAAGATTCCGGATCGTTGTAAATGGGACTGGCAAATTGAAGAGTCCCAGCACTCCGAACTCACCGAAACCACTTCTGTCATGTCTGACTTGGCAATTTTAGCCGAACAAGGAGTTACTAATTACACTGATCGTGCACAAGAAAGTGAGTTGAGAGCTGTTTTTATAGTTCCAAGGATGGATTATTTCCAGATCAATAGACCCTCGACTCCAATCGTATTCATTATTTTCTCTCTTAATCTTCTCATCAATCTCGAAACCAATAGAACACTTTCCAGTACAAATATCCTCTTTTCTTTCCCTCTAAGAAGTAAAGTACCATCCTCAAAGTGTCTCGTTCATTCACAATCATCATTCTCGTCGTTCAATTGATACTGTACTACTAGATCTTGTATATAATAAAAGTATTTCTTTCCCAGATAAGCATCAAACTATTCTTCTTTATCATACCAAAACATCTTTCGTCAGGTGTTCTTCAATCTTTTACCGATTTATTATCATTGAACAGCTGAAGAAAAGTGTAATGTAACTGAGTCAAGTGACCTCCATCATCTCTTCTCTTCCGTTTCATTCATCCTACTCATTCACAAAAATGCGCCTCTTCTTGATTGCTTTTCTATGTTTTGTTCCTACTTCCCTATCGTTCGGATTCAGTAAAAGGCAAAATGTTATCAATTTTTCTGTGAAAGGAATTGAAAGTTCCAACTTGAATTCAATCAAAATACTCAATAAAAACTGGGAATCGATTGCGAAATTCGTAAATTTCTATGGGAATTCAACCAAATTAACTGGAAATATCAGACTGTCGAATTCATTGGAAAAGGTGATTCTGAAATTAGACAATAATGATATCGATCAAAGTGAGTTGATTGTTTTCTCAATGCATAAATGAATCTTGGAATATTCAGATGAAGTTTTGGTTTCATTGAAAAGCAAAGACATTAGCTACACTACAGTTCATACGGATTCTTATAAAATGAAGATTTCAGCTTCGAAGCAAATGATTCAAAAAGGTGAATCTTTCAAATTGAATTGAGAAACGTTTTTGTGAAAACATAAATTTTATTTTCAGATGTGATTCTTCATCAAAATGATTCGAATGGATGTGAATGTGAACACGGAAATTGTGCTTGCTGTGTGGCTATTTCAGTTCCTGAATTCAGACATTCTGTTTGTGTCAATGCAACATACAATCCAGTCTCGATCGGATTAGATTTGTCAATTGGAGTAGATGGGCACTATTTCAGTGAAGAAATATCTCGTAAGTTTACAATCATTTTGAACACATATTCATTTCATTTATTAAAAATTTTCTACCGGAATAATAGAATAAATTATTTGGCACATGGAATTTGGTTGATAAAATGAAATGTTTTCCATATTATTATGGACACTTTCAGTACGAAACCCCCCTCCAATCTGTTTCTCTCTACCGATTCCTGGTGCTGAACACGTCGCTGGAGTCTGTGTAGCTTTCACAAAAGTAAGTTTTTTCTTCTAATTCACATGTTAGATTTCCTTTTTTCAGTTGGATTTGGACAAAAAAGCTAAAATTCTCGCTGGTTGTATGGATTTCGAAGTTGAATTAATTCATTTAAGAGTTCTCAGTTTCCATTTGGGATGTTTTAGAATGCCAATTTGAATTTTTTCTTGATTAAAATTGTCTGCAAGTAGTTAATATAAAGATTTATAAAATCTGATGACTCAAAGAAAAAATATTCTATATGTTTTTCATTTTCTCTTTTTTCATCGTAATTGGGTATGAGTACAAATTCATTGAATCGGAAAATATGATGAGTCTTAGCAAGTTCATAAAGAGCAAAACGCGAAACGGAAGGAGTGGAAAGTGTGAGAAAACGTTGTATAGTTTATCGAAATTTTCACTTTCCCACCAACACCAAATCAGCAGATTATTCTTGTGATTCTTTCAAGAAACGTAACTAATTCTACCTATCGGATATACATTTTCTTTTGATAGATCTCATTCAGTTTCATCGTTTTTGTATTGAATTCAACAAAAAAAAACCAAAGATTTTAATAAAACACATAAATGGGAATAGTTTGTCTCATGTTCACCCCAAAATAACTTCATTTTTTGATACTTTTCTCAGTTTCTCATTCGGATATCTCGTGCTTGACAACCAATCATAATTTCATTTCATTCTGCTTTTTTCTCATTGAATATGTCAGCCTGTCACCTAAATCTGCACCCCCATCTGGCGTTGTTGTTGTCAAGGAAACTCCGTATTGCGTGAATATGTGAAAATGATAACTTTTTTTTCTTGCTGTGAACAAGAAAAAGAAGAAAAGAAGAACAAAAAATAGGCGAGTGGGTGAAAGAGAGTGTGAGTGTGGGTGTTGCTATGGAGTCGCTCAAAACGAACGAAAAATTTATGGAGCGAAGAAATAGAATATGAAATCAAGAGAGATTAGAGAGTGACTGATTAGCGGACCGAAACGGACGGAACCTATTGGAGTCAAACCAACTTTTCCATTTCATTTCATCTTTCTTCCTATCATTTCTTTTCTCGTTTCTTATTCTCTTCCTCAAAGATCTGTCACATAAATAACCTCCAGAAACATCTGCTCAATTCCGTTTTCTAATCATTACCTATGTTGCAAAAATCAGTTAACATGTTGCACTTTTCAATTGGTTTCTAAGTATCCACATGAAAAACGAATAGATAAAAGAACGAGCTTTATATCGGAATAATTTTGAAATTATGATAATAATAATAAATAGATACTTACTAGATCAAAGATTCCAATTTTAGATAATATCAATGGGATCTAATTACAGTAATAACTAAAATAGGTGTCCAGTGAATAAGAAGGGATACGGTAATTGATGGTTTCCGAAATTGGAAATGAATATGACACATTTCTTTGTTTTCAATTTGGATCACTTCTTCCCTCGCTTCAATTATCTTTTCCAGAATTCGTTTTGCTTTGTATTTGGAAATTCTACTTTTGAAGAAATGAATACTTCACTTTTCAAACTTTGACTTTTTTCTCAAAATTTCGAAAGATTTTCAGTAAAAAATTGATGGAAAATGGTCAAAAGGACGATGAAGAGGCCATGCGTTCGACATCTTCAGTGAGTTCTTCTGTGCTCTTTTTCCTTCTTATCACGTATTAATCATCATCGGATTCTGTATTCACGTGACACTCAAATTGAAAAGAAGCCATAAAAGTTGTTAGTCGGGAAGAAGAAATGTAAATCCTTGGCTTCGTCACACTTCTTCTTCTTCTTACTAATTTCTAATTCGCATACGATTTCCACTAAACTACGAATTTCATCATTTCGAAACTTTCCTCTGTTTTCACAGAAAATGTATCAGCATTCACAGGTTTGTTCTATTGTGAATATCAAGAATTACTAATATAATTGATGTAAAGTATCCTTTCAGATGCTCCCGGCACAACCGAGAAATGGTATTATGAAAACATATGAGAATCCGGCGAGAACTTTCACTCGACCGTATTCAGCAAAAAATGTTTACTTTTACAAGGAGGGCGATATATTTTTTTCGGTAAGTCATCAATGAAAACATGAAACTCGAAATGTAGGAGAATCTAGAAAAAGGTTCACTGGCTGTATTTTCTCGAAATAATTTATTCTATTCAGGGTGTTCGCCTTCCGGTATCTCATCATCGCTACAAATCATTACATAATTTAATGGATGAACTCAATCGGAATATGTATTTACCTTATGGGGTGAGTCTTTCCTTCTTTTTTCTATTTTTGAATTCTGTATTGAATTAGTTTTTTCTTTGAATTTCGATTCAACGCTTCACAGTAAAATATTCATTTTTCTGGCTGAGACCAGGGATTTCAGGTCTATTGAGGTCTTCTTTAACTTTTGAGCATTTCATGACTCACGTTATCTTTTATTATCTGATTCTTTGATTCTACTGAGGTCATTTCCTCCTGAAAATTGCATAACTATTTTTATAAATTTCATCAATAACGTCAAAAGTATTGATCCTTTCCGGTCGTTTTCCTTTCTTTCTATTTCTATAATTTGATTCTCTTGACTTCTGATTCTTTCTTTCTCCATTTGCTATGAGTGTCGACTTCTTCGCTCTCTTGGAGCCAGAAAGAATAAGATTTAGGAAAAGAAAAAAGAAAACAATATGTGTGGGAAAGAGGTGTAGAGAGATGTGTGCTGATAACATTAGCTGCTGAAATGGAAAAGGTAGAAGGAGTGTACTGAGATACATAGAACACGGGGGCTAGAAAATAATTTATTCTTATTCCAAAAGTTATAGAGAAAACGTAGAACTATTTTCGATTATGTCCTTTATGTGTTTTTATAGTTTCCTTTAATTAAACATGCAATATGTGCTTGAATGCTCATTCTTGGGCGTGTATACTAGTTCTAAACGCAAAGCTACATTTGTTTTCTTTTAACTAACAACTGGCTACAACACCACATTTAAAAGTCATTTCTGTTTTGTGAAAGTTAACGAGTAGTTACAGAATCATCCGAAATGAATTTCCTTCTCTGAACTTTTCAAACGTACATGTCAAATTCTGATCAAAGCACATCGATATACACTAGAGTATACTTTCACTTCCTTTTCACAGTAAAACATTTTGTCGAATAAACAAAAACCAAGTCTATTATTTCTCTAAATAACTTGCAACTTATGAAAAACCAATACAAGTTTAATAGAGACAACGGTTATTATATAATAAATTGACTCGTTTTAAGGTCCGTAACATCACGACCCCGATGGGCAGGACCAATATCAGCAGTTTAGATCAATTACAGCATCTTGGAAAGTTCGTTTCTTTAATGATTTCTCATTCAATTAAATATCTACAGATACGTGGCATCATCATCCAATCCACCGAAAGGTGTTGATTTAGAGAGAATTCAAGAGAAATATTCGGCAACATTGAGACGAGAACCAACAAAAACAACTAACGGAGGACACTCGTATTGGGTTAGTTTCAAGTAGTTTTCAAATAATTTTTCCCCGATTTGGTGTGTTAGAGAACATGTTCTGATAGAATCTAAGCATGAGAATGTCTCATATCAGATGTAATAAGAATAAACACTTTCGAGATTTTTTTGAAAACAACTGAGAAGTATCCTCATTTCCGATCGAAAAATCATATCACTTCAACTGCTAAAAGTAAATCTGAAGGGATTATTTCTATTGAAAATGAATAGAAGTAAACGACTGGATTATAGAATACCTGAGATTATAGTCGTCTTCTTCGTCTTCTTCAGAAGAGCAAAAGAAATTGAAAAGAAGGAATTTGTATTGTTCGGAGGAGAGATTTGTTGGAGCAAATACCCATGTTATTCTTCTTATTTTCGAAGATGAAGACGAGTCGGATTGCCCTCCACTCCCTTTTTCGTATATTTTTTATCGATTCACAATTGATTTCAATTTCAATATTAGGGGTTTTTTTACTAATTAACACTTTTTTCGAATAGGAATAGAAAATCACAAAAGTTAGAAGATCCTCGTTCTAAGTTCTACTTACGAATGATCGTTTAGTTCAGAAATAGTGACGTCAAGTTCATCGAGTGTTTCTTCTGAATAATATGAACCTCTATTAGAGTGACACCGAAAGTTAAACAATAGTTTATAGTGATGAGAGTTTGTTTTAATACTTGTCTTCCTTATTCTCAGATGCCTACTACACCAACTCTTCCCGCTCGTCTTAAAGCTTCTCATATATTCAATTATCTTAAAAAGTTAGATTCCGCCAAACAGGTTTGTTGTTTTTGAAATTTCCAGCTGCCAGATCTAAAGTGTCATCATGTCTGCGACGTCATCTGCGCATGGATCGCGCTTTCGACGCGAGTGTCGCAAGTCGATGCCTTCGTTAAGGGAAATTGAACGATTGCAAATAACACCGAAAATTCATAAGGTTTCATAACGTAAATTAAGATTAGGGAAAGATGAGAAAACATTCTTTTTTCTCAAGATTAGAAATCAAAACAGAAAAAAACTGGATGAAAAGAGAGAAATTCAAATGAAAAGGCTGAGAAAATGGTGACAAAAAAGGGAAATGATTGTTTTGACGATGCACAATTCACATCTTTTTTATTACCCATTCTATTCTTTTTTGATTTTCTAAAAACAATAGTTCTTTCTCTTCATCAAAAATACAAAATGGGAGATTTGAAGGTATTTTTTCGATAAAACCAAAAACTGTTTGGAAATCTACAACTTCTTCTTTTGACAACTACGTTTTCAGGTGTTTTTTGTTCTGAATGGCAAAGGAAAATTCCATCGAGCATTGATAAATCCGATGAAAGTACCAACATTAGAACAGATATTAGAAGAGTGTTCGACTCATTTAGAGGTTAGTTTTTAGTCATTTAATCACAAATCATCTTCTGATTCAGGTAGCAATTCATCGTTTATATACACCGGAAGGAAAGTTAATAACAACTGTTAGCGAGCTTTTAGCATATAATGGACCAAGGGTAACTGACTAAATGAAATGAAATCTTATCTTCTTTTCTTAATCTTTCAGATAATCGCATGTCCTCGGAATGAAAGGCCTCATCTGAATGAAAAATCTGGATCGAATATGGTTAAATTACCGGAGATCAATCCAGCTCGATATGCTCCGAGGCAACCATTCATAGCAGTTGGTGAGTGATTTCTATTCAACTCTCAGATGTTTTTGAACATAAAAGTGTTGATTATCATTTTGCAGCGATTCCAGTAGCAAATACATCAACAAGAGGATCAGGAGGAGCCATAACTTCTGGTAGTTCTTCTGGAAATAGTATAGAGAAAAGGTACGAGTATAATTGATTTTAACGAGTTTGAAAAGAATTTGCAAAACATTTTGGGTTTTCAGACAACGTCTTCCTGTTATGAATAAGAGATTTGTTACAAAAAAGACGCAAGAAAATGGAATAGCCAATACAGAAACTACAAAAAACTACATTTCGAAATCCTACTCGACGAAAAATAGAAGACCTGCTCCAACTAGAACAAATCGTATTCCGAGAGTAACGAGTGCCAAAGCCAGTGGAACATCATCTACAGAACCAAATACATCGTCGAACTCTGCTGCTAGTTCTTCTAAAAAAGATTCTGGAACTGGAACATCAATCAATAGTCAACAATCAGAGAGATCGATGAGTATGACTGAACAGTAAGATAATGATTTCGATTTTATTGATATGTAAATGTAAACTTCAGAAAAGCTAAGATGATCAGAGATGAATTACGTGCCAGTTTGAGACAACATTTGAAGCAGAATAGTAGTTCGGATCAGTATTCTGAAGAAGATATGATTCGAGAAGAAGAAAGTGATTATGAACAAATTGGAGGAGGAATTCATAGTGGGACTAGCGAAGAAGAAGAAGAGGAGGAGGAGGAACATAAAAGATTGAAGAAAAGAAAGAAGCCATCTAGAGGATCTTCTGATCGTTCAAACAGAACTCCCTCTCTAAGAACTCCTTCAACTGCAGCATCAGGGCGTCTTTCGAATGGTTCTACTGCATCCAAGGATAGATTGGAAACATTGAGTAGACAGGATACTCCATTCCAAGAGGTTAGTTTAAAAACTCGCAATCGAGTGACGAACGACATAATATTCTTTGCAGACCCCTTCTCGGAAAAGTTCTTTGGCGAGTAATAGAACACATTCTGGACCCAAATCCAATTATTCCTCCAGAGAATCAACTTCATCAAGAGCAGTTTTAGAACCATCGGATGATGAAGATGAGAATATGGAGGATGAAGGATCTCATGAGAGGGAGGATGTGTTACAAGTGAGAGAAGATTCAGAAGATGAAATGGCCGAAGATGCATCAAGAGAAACTCCAGCAATTCATACTCCAGATACTCGTCTTTCTAGTGCAAAATCGAGAAAATCGACAGCCAGTTCTGATGAGAATTCCCGTATTAACAGTAGTAGTAGTTCTGTTGCATGGAGTAGAATATCTGGAAGTGATAAGGTGAGAAGAATAGTAGAAATTCATATTGTGAATTCATAATTCAGGAGATGATCCTTCCATCTGATGAGGAAGAAGATCAGTATCGTGATATTGGAACAGCAGAAAGAGAACGACTCGGAGAGGCGGCAACGAAAATTCAAGTGGCATTCAAAAAGTATAACTCTCGAAGAAAAAGAGTTCAGTTTGAGAAAGAAAGGATGGAATACGAACAACGATGTAAGAAAACTCGGTTTCGATGATAAATTTCAATTACTTTTTAGTTCAAAAATATAAAATTGAAATCTTGATTGGTGAGAGATATGGTGTTGAATTCGATACTCCATTGTTCATTGTTCTTCACGGAGAAAACGGTTCAAGTGAGAAATTGTATTCTCAACAAGTGAGTTTCCATAGTAAACGACAGAAAACACATGTGAAAGATAACATTTAGAAGAGTTGGTTGTTCTGTGACGTCGATCTTTCTGATAAGCTATTAGAAATTGATTTGAATGAAGGAAGACAAATCATAAACAGTAGAATGGGAATTCATATGTCAAGAACCACAGCGAATCTCGGTCAATTGACAAGTATCGATATCGGGCATGAGAGGGAAGGATACGGTATGTTTACTGGTCTCCTTTTTTCTTTTCAATGTCTTTTAGGAGCTGGAACGTTCATCGATAGAGTTTTTATCACTGAAGAAGGGAATACGAAGGGACGTCGGTTCTACTTCCAAGTTGAAAAATGGTTTGACAGTGAACAAATAGATGGATTGATTGAGAGAAGTATTCCATTGAGCAGTTTCCTTTATTTGGAACCATCGATAATCAATAGGAAAGAATCAAGTGAGTTTCATGTTGTTTAGAATTGATTAAGATATTCATTTATATTAGAGGGAAGATGGGAATTCCGTTTACATACAATGCAATCTGACCTCGGAGGAACTACATCAAACATAATTATATATGGATACGGTATGACTTCATTTCTGCACAATTACTCGAGGTTCAATCAATTTCAGGAATGAAAGATCTCGTTCCTTATTTCATCAAGAATGATAGTCTACTACGTGATCCATATGCAGTTTCAAAGATACAAATTGATTTTGGAACGGACATCGGAACACTCAGAAAAGTTCGTTTCGAAATTGATGGAGCCGGAGACAAACCAAATTTTTATTTGGAATATGTGGAAGCTCAAGATCTGGATACTAAAGAAAGATGCGTTATTATGTAAGTTATTGAACTGAAATGAGAAGATTCAGTTGAAAATGTTAAAGGGTTCACAATTGGCTTTTGGTCGGAGCAATTCAAGGACACCGAAAATGGCAGCCGTTCAGAGAAATTTCGCTTTTTATGCAAAGCTATATGCCGTTGAAGAATAGAACTTACGAAGGAACAGTTACTCTTGGTGATCAATCAATGATAGTAGACGACGATACCCCAATATTTCTTCAATGTTTCAATGAAGGAACGGAAGAGGATCAACCGGATTTCGATACTTCTGGTATCTTTCCAGTCGTTCCAACGAAAATGAAGAATAAAAGTATTGTAAGTAACAGATGAAGAAAATCTGATTGAAACGAAAGAAATTTATAGAATTACACATACAAAGTCGACGTTGTTGTAGTGAATGAAGGATGCTATCCGAAGATTCGAGTGATTCCGAAATATACGAAACTGGGTTTCTCCTTTCTTTTCTTCATTTTTATTTCTTTTCTCATTGATTTTCAGGAAAAGATGTTCTATGTGCTTTCAATTTGTTAGAAGATGTTTATGATGCAATGTCTCTTCGAGATGGTATTCCAACAGATGTATTCAGAATGGGAAAAAATGTTGATTTCTCTTTCCCCCCGACTATCAAATTCTCTTACTTTTCAGCTCTTCGTTGAAGAAATTCTACACAAAGAAGGGGATCATATTCCTCATGTTATGAGATATCAGACATCAAATATTGATTATGAAGAAAACAACACAAAGGGACCGTATTTCAAGAATTTCTTTCCGAGGGGTAATTCTGATTCTTGTAGATATTTCAAATGATATATACAGAAGACTTAGATTCTTGGCCTACGTCAACTGAGAGGAAACGAAAGAAGTCAGCAATGAAAAAGATTGAAGAGTTTTCAAATTGGGAGCTTTTGATGAGTTTTCTGTTGAAAACTGGCAATCCAGATATTCCGAATGTTGAACTTGTGACTAAAGATGAAAGAACATTTGAAATGGAGTGTGAGAGAAAGTTCGAGGAAGGCGGAGCTCTCTTAAGATATAAGGTCTACAATTGTTTAATATGACACTAAATCATCAGATGATTCCAGCTAACTGCTCCAAACTTTGGAAATCCATTTAAGTGTAGAGTATCTCTTCCACAGGAAACACCAAACACAAAGACTCATATTCGCAAGGTATAAGAGAATCATTACTAGTTCATTCGATTGTCCTTCAGATGATTCTAACCGAACTAAATACAAAAACCCAAATCTTCTTTACGGTGGATAAAGAGTTTTCTGGTAATTCAACGGAAGAATTGCCATGCACATATCCAGATATTGGAATAAAAGAGAGTAAGAACAAATGATGTACACGTGGTTTTTATCTATCAACTGGGTATCTGTTTGTTATAATAGTGTTATCTGGTTTTATTTTATTCCAAATGGTCGATCAACTAACCGGTGTGTAACATTTATGACACATAATACTCGTGCTAATGATCTGTAAAATTTATTTTTAGTCAATGACTATGAAGTGAATATAACGACGATTGAGGGAGGTGGAAACTTCCGTCCATATATAAATATTCATGGAGACGGAGGTGATACTGGATACAGACCGTATCCTGGAGATAAAAGTTTTACACTCAGCCCCGTGAGTCATTTCGATTTTTCAAGTGAAAAAAATTTGTTTCATATTCATCAGTTACAGGTTTCTGTGTTATTCATATCGGCATTGGACTTAAACGTATTACGAAGTGTTGAAATGTGGGCGAAAACCGGAGAGGTATTGATCATAACTTGAAATCAAGAAAATCAAAAATGTTTTTAGCCTGAAAATTGGAAAGGAACAATCAAAGTGATTGTGATGAACGAATGGGAATTTGAATCGGGAATACTGTAGGTTTCATGTGAAATGGAATTTATTTAGAAAATGAAATTTCAGAGAACTATCGACAAATGGGCAAATTGCATTATCATCTTTGGAGTTCAAAAGAAGAATTGACCCTTCTATTTATGAAGAAACGAGCATTTAAAGTATTATTTCAAAGTATGTAGACATTATTTTAAAATTGTTATTGTTATTTCATTTTATTGTTATTTTTCCTCTCCACGGTTCGTTTTATTTGATGTCTTTCAATGAAGAATGTTTTTTCTCAAAAATTTTTTTTTTCAATTTCAAAATAATTAAAATAAAATACAAAATAATTATAATCCTTTCGGCTTCTCAACATCATTCAGAATAAGGCGTTTCCTTCCATGTTATCCAGTTCATTTTCAAGTTTTCTCCGTTTCTTTTCTTATCTTTTCTTTCGATTTACCTGCTTGGCCTAGACATATAAAAGGATGAAACGAGAGAGAATGGAACAGTTCTTCTTTCTCTTTCACCTTCTTTTCCCTCTTTTTTTTCTCACCACTTGTGAATTTCCGATTCCATTTCTATGTTATTTCAGAAAATGGTAAAGGCCGTCGTCGGATTCGGCGCTGCTTGCGGAATCTCTGCTATCGTTGCTTGCCTTTGGGCTGCTCTTGTTATTACAAATGACATCAATGATATGTATGATGATGTGATGGGAGAGCTCGGAGGATTCAGAGATATCTCTGATGACACCTGGGGAACCCTTCTCGACGTTCGTCACGGAGCTGGAGAGTCTGCTGAGCAATACGTTCGTGGAATCTTCGGACGTCATAAGCGTTCTAACAGCCAATGCTCTTGCGGACTTCCATCTCAAGGATGCCCAGCTGGAGCTCCAGGAAACCCAGGAGCCCCAGGAGAGCCAGGAGGCACTGGACCAGACGGAAAGAACGGACCACCAGGACTTCCAGGACTCAATATTCCAATTCCAAATGACTTCCCTAAGGAGTGCATCAAGTGCCCAGCTGGACCACCAGGACAAGATGGACTTCCAGGACAAGAAGGATTCCAAGGACTTCCAGGAGACGCTGGAAAGCGCGGAGCCCCAGGAAAGGACGGAGAACCAGGACGTGTTGGAGACATCGGAGACCAAGGAGCTCCAGGACAAGACGGACAACCAGGACTTGCTGGACCACCAGGACGCGATGGACTCACCGGAAAGGGACAACCAGGAGTTGCTGGACGCCCAGGAATGCCAGGACCACGTGGAGAGCCAGGAAACAATGGAAACCCAGGAGAGGAAGGACAAACTGGAGCTCAAGGACCAACTGGACAACCAGGAAAGGACGGATTCAATGGAAACGACGGAACTCCAGGACAAGCTGGACCACAAGGAGCCGTTGGAGCCGATGCCGAATATTGCCCATGCCCAGAGAGAAAGCGCAGACGTGTCTAAACTGTTTTTTCCTCTATACAATAAATATTTTCATTTCAAGTTTCTTGTTTATTGGCATAGAGAAATCTGTTGATTAAAACAAAATTCAGAATTTTAGAACTGAAAAATTTTCAAATTGATTCCGTGAATCAAAAAACGTGGATTCGGTGGGGGTGTTTTTTTGTGAATGTTTTCTCAATTATTCCCAACTTTTCATCGTTCCATTTCGAAGATCACTCTAAAGACATGACATCTTCAGTGTCTGGAAGCGAGTAAGTTCTATTCAATAGAATATCTCTATCCATGCCAACTGACCACAGATGTAATGAGAATCCGAATCTGTTGGTTCCATCTTTTCTGCCACAAGGAGATATTCTCGGATGGAACTTGACATCAATGGTTAATCCAGTGACAAAACGAAAGGAGTACACGTATACAGTGTGTGTTCAAACTGACGGAGCATTCGCAAGTTCTGATAATTCTGAATTTGTTCTTGTAAAGTGCGATGGTCCTTGCGGTAATAAGATAGCATCGAATCATCTGATTTCAATGGGTAAATGTGATCATCGATTGTGTAAAGCTTGTTTCGGCCTATTCAAGAACACTGATGGTTCGTTGCTGAATGGATCCAGATTGAAATATCAATTTGTTTAGGTTCCTATGGTTGTTCGAACTTTTCTTGTTGGTCAGAACCACAAAAGGACTTCCGAAAAGAAAAAGCCATATATAACAAGATTATCAACAAACAAATATTCCGTGCTCAGAAACTCAAAAAGTATGGGGAGGATATGAAGCCGTGCAAAAAGACTGATCTTCCAAAAACTCCAGCGATTGCTTCGAATTCGGAGAGAAGTGCGAAATCGAACTCTTCTTCTTCTGCTTCTTCTTCAACAGCCACTGATTATTAGAGAAGATTTCCTGAAATGCCTAATGAATGTACATCGTATATTATTCAATTCCACAATATCAACAGAGACAGATTCATTATATCAAAATTTCCAGATTCCAAACCATCGATACATTGAGTGATGAGTTAAGAATAAATTAAAAAGTCAAGTAGTATGATCTGGTTCAAACGTTTCTGACTGAGATTCAGGTGACAGAAAAAGGGATCTAATATGTGAGGAGCGTGAACAAAACGACCCGAGGGTGAAAAGCATAGGTCGATTAGTACGTACGTCTTCAAACAACTAAATAGTACAGGTGAATTTGATGATGTTTTGGCGGTGTCAGGTTAGAGATCAAGTTTTAATGACAAGCATCGGTTTGAAATGAGTCCGTCACTTCACCATCCGAACTTCGTAGTTGAAGAACCGCAAACAGCCAGTGACCGAATCCAGCGCCTAGGACAACGGCAGCAGCTTCAATGAAATAAGTTTTAATGAAATTAAATTTTAAAGAGTCTGCTTACTCAGATAAGTATTGTAGGTCATCACGATGAGCATGAGCCAGTAAGCAAGAACTAATTGCAAAATATACAAGAACATTTGGATGATTCGCTGTGGGGAGAATGGAGATGTAGCAGGACTCCGTGTCACGGTTGAAATTAAAAATGGCTCGGACTGTGGCTTGTTGCTTTGTGATCGACTGATAGATTGATGACAGGTACCTCCAGAAGATCGAGTTGTCTGAAGTGCAAACTAGATCGGGTAAAAGCAAGAAAACCAGGGAAACTAGTCGAAACTTGAATTTGTACAAAATTTAAAATTTCGGGATGCCTACCTCAACGCATGATTTGTTAGCTAAAACTTGGCTTTGCGACTGGCTCATTTGGAGAAACACTCGGAACCACTTGACACCTTCATAGGTAGCTCCCATGATGAAGATTGCAGCACAAGAAAGAAGCATTCCTGAATGAAACAAAATGAATAATTTAGAAAACCAAAATTGAAGTGATGAATCAATTGAAGCAAGGAATCATCCTTGTAGATTTCAAAACTCTCACCAAACAATGAATCGGTTCTCCAGAAGTCGAACAGAATAACTTCTTCAAAACCACCATGGAACCACATCTTCATCATATGACCTTCATGTCCTCCATGAGCCCCATGACTCCCATGGCCGCTATTATGTCCTTCATGTTCACTATGATCTCCGTGTCCATTATCATGTTCATTTTGCTTTTCTTCAGTTGGCAGTTTCACTGCATCCACATCTTTTCCGTCCAGCTCGTCCAGAAAGTTGTTTGCTGCTTGAGCGTAGGCACTCTAAACGCTTCTTCCGTAAATTTGAACTTTTTTGAAAACAAACCTGGTTTTCTGCGCATAATCTTCCTGAAATTAAGACCAACATCGAGACGATGGCCCATTTTGTACCCATGATCTGAAAAAAATGACGCAAATGTTACATTAAATAAATCAGTTGCAAGAATTCGTATACACATTTTTTCTTGCACAGGTACTCATTTCTTAACTTAATTTTCAGAAATTATTTCGATTAACAATAAATGACATTCTCATCATCCATTTAGACATTTGAGAGAAGAGACAGCAAAAAGAGAAAAATAGTTTTTTCACTGCAACAAGTGCGCTCCAATGAACTGGACAGTCGGTGATTTCGTTGCGTATTTTGCGCCATGGTTAAAAGAATGATACTCAGTCATCGGCCGCCCTTTTTTCTTTTTGCTAAGCTTCAATAGTGGTTTTTCATGCTTTCAACTCGATTTTCACACAATTTAGTGAGAAAATTCGATGGAAAACCGCCAGAATAACCTCTGCTCGCGAAGTTCTTCGGAAATTCTAAGAAACAAACATGAGAACGTTTTTTCACAAATATAATTAATTAAATATATAATTCACAATTTTCATCACCTTACAAACATCGTTGAGCTGTTTGTTTCAAGTTCTGTTGAAATTAAAATCTGTGTTTTAGGTAATGGCGCAATTCATGAAACGCGGTTTCTCCACGAGCGCTGCTCTCGCCAAAGCTCAACTTGTGAAGACGCCAATCCAGGTCCACGGTGTCGAAGGACGATATGCCGCTGCGCTTTACTCTGCTGGGCACAAACAAAACAAGCTGGATCAGATCTCCTCTGACTTGAACAATGTTCGCGCCGTCTACAAAGACAACAAGAAGTTCCAAGAGTTCGTCCTGGACCCTACTCTCAAGGCTCTCAAAAAGAAAACTGCTATTGAGGCTGTCTCCAACAAATTGGGACTTTCCAAAGAAACTGGAAACTTCCTTGGTATGTTTATTTTGAATATAATTTCTTGAAATTGCTAATTTAAACAATTTAAGGTCTTTTGGCCGAGAACGGACGTCTTAACAAGCTGGAATCTGTCGTTTCTTCCTTCGAATCAATCATGCGCGCTCACCGTGGAGAGCTTTTCGTTCAGGTGATTGAAAAATTGAAGTTAGAGAAAGAGAATTTTGAAATATATGAAATAAAATGCCATCAAGCAACACATTAAAACTGGTGAAAAAATTGAAAGAAATTAGTTTCCAGGTTACTTCGGCTGAGGAACTAGGCTCTTCTACCCAAAAGGCTCTGTCTGATGCTCTTAGCAAAATCGGGAAGAGTGGACAGAAGCTGACCGTAACCTACGCTGTCAAGCCATCGATTATTGGAGGTCTCGTTGTCACTATCGGAGACAAATATGTTGATCTTTCGATTGCTTCTCGTGTCAAGAAGTACAAGGATGCTCTCGCTACCGCAATCTAATAATTCGCGAAAGTTTGGATCCCTGTTGTAACGTCGAATCTGTTTTTCAAGCCGTTGCCTGCTCCACCATCCCCCCCCCCTTTTTTTAAACTGGACAAGGTTTTCCAAGAGTTTAGTTGTCGATTTTTATGTATTGTCTTCGTCTTAGTGGGTCTTAACATCTGCAGCGTTCTTGTTTGATAACAGAATCTTTTTTTTTTGTCTTTTAAAAAATAAATAAATAGATCTGTGGAATCTTTTTTCTTATTGTCTTATCGTTTTTCGGTTTTGCATTACTTAAGGAGAATAATAACAGTTAGAAAAAAATTCAATTTTAGCCGTTATTTAAAAATGAGCGACGATTCTGATATTGATGACATCGCTCATCAGAAGTTACTGCAGTCCATTCAAACGCCGGGAATTATCAAGAAAAATCGTCTCAGGAAGTCTGCAAAAACAAAAACCGATGCGACTTCTCTCCTGTCACACATCACTGTTTCCAGGTGATTGTAAATTTTGAATAACGTTTTAAGAGAAAAATATTTAAGACCGTCTGCGAAAAAAGCGAGACAAAGCCTAGGAATCGACGATTTCGCATCTAGTGAGAAGTCTACAGTTGCGAGCAGTAGTAAGAAACGAAAATCGGAAGCTGGAGCACCTGATGAAGTTTCTAATAAGAAAAAATTAAAAAGCAAAACGTTAATTCCACTGAAAGATGTCGAAGCACGAAAGGAAATCGAAGGAAAAATTGCTTTCTCTGATTTGAAGTATTTGATTTTTCTTCTTACACAAAAATAATGTTTTTATTGCAGAAAAGAAGTTACCCAAAACTGGACAGAGTTAGTTCAAAGCAACAGAATCAGCGATCAATTGATCTTTCCTTTAACGAAACCAGATGGAATTTTGTGGGGGGTAAGTTGTCAAGTATTAAATGAATTCGACTATGCTTTAAAATTGCAGGATGAGAAAATTGAGCCGGTTCTTACTGAAAAAGAAATGGAAGTGATGAAAGCTACTGACATCAAAATGGCAAAAGAACGATTGTCTCAAATGCAGAGAATGCGTGCAATTGTCGGTATTCAGGAGGCAAAGAACCGTTACATGAACAAGATTAAATCGAAAGGATATCATAGGATTTTGAAGAGAGAGAAACGAAAGCAACTTCTCAAAGAGTTTGATGACTTAGTGACCCGCGATCCTGCTGCAGCTCATGAAAAATTAGCGGAGATGGATTTGCAACGAATTATGGAAAGAGGAAGTCTGAAACATCGCGGACAAAATCAGAAGTTCAAGCAGATGTTGGAAAAACATGCCAGTCGCAATCCAGAGGTCAAAAAATTGCTCGACGAACACTTGCGGTAAACTGATTACGATTTTCATAAAATTTTCAAATCAAGCTTACAGTATGGGACGAGAGCTCAAAGCCAAAGTTATCTCAGCTACTGGTGATTCTGACAATGAGGAATCAACAGAAGGAGGTTCACAAGAAAAGAAGAAAAGCATTCATGATTTGCTAAAAGTAAGTCTAAAAAAGTTTTGAAAAACCATTTTGAAAACGTTCGTTCACACTACTCAAATTTTCTTCTTATCAGCTCCAAAAACGTCTTGATTCAAACCTGCCAAGGTTTGATAATTAGGATCATGAGTGGCTGCTTTTTGGCCAGGTTGAGCAGGAGCTCTTGGAACAGGAGGAGCTCCGTTCCCACCGCCTCCTTTATTCGCAAACACATCGTTGTTTAGTCCCGCAAGTGTCTGGAAAATTAGCTTTTGTTGAGACACTATTCTCATTGTAATAACCTGATAGTTCGGATCATTAGTGGCGGCTTTAACGCCTAACGCTTGGGCAGGAGCTTTGGGAGCCATCGGACCACCACCGACGCCTCCTCCACCGCCTCCACCCTTTTGTTCAAACACGTTATTGTTCAACCCAGCCAATGTTTGATAGTTCGGATCATGTGTTCCTGCCATACCAGGTTTTGAACCAGCCGGGGGAGCTACAGGTTTAGCGCCTCCTACAGCTCCAGCAGCTCCTCCTCCTGCTTTCTGCTCAAATACGTTGTCATTAAGCCCTGCTAAAGTTTGATAGTTAGGATCATGTGTATCAGCAATCGCTGCTCGATTTTTCGGCGGTTTTGGCGCTCCTGCAGGAGCTTTTGCTTTTGCTTTGGCTGTCTTTTTCTTAGTTGCTGCTGCTGCTGCGGTCTTTCTTTTCTTTCTTCGAAGTTTCGCTTCCTCTTCCTCATCGTCATCATCGTCATCCCCTCCCCCAGTTGTTCCACCAGTGGTCGACGTCTCGCACGACTTCTTTTTCGATTTCTTCCCACCTCCACAATTTGTTAATAAAATAACAAAAATTGCGAAGCTAAGAATAATTTGAAGACAACGGGATAGTTGCAGCAAGGCTGTCTGAATTAATCGCAATGGGCTTTCTTTTTATAGTTTAAACCCACTTGAAAACCGAATGGATCCACGCTCATCATTTGCGATATTTTTATCAATGTACGCACAATTTCAGAACTAAATAATTGAAAATGGTTTCAGTGCTTGAGAAACAAAAAAATGAAACAATATTCATATCACGTAAATAATGCATTTTTTTTAGGATGCTGCTCAAGAAGCTGAGAAAGAATCTAAGAAAAACATTGGCGCTGCTCTCGTTGATTCTTTCCTCGAAGATACAGAAGCACAAAAAATCACACTCGCCCAACTTCGAGCGAAAAAGCGACAAGAAGCTGCTGTCATACGAAGTATCTCAGTAAACGCGAAAAATTCTTCTGATCACCCTCTCTTCGAAGTGGATGAAACGTGGCAAAAAACGGAAGAACTTAAGAAAGAAAAGAAAAAGAAAAAGGAGTTGAAAGAGAGAGAAAGAAAGAGGAAAGGAACAGTCGGAAAGACATCATATGTCGACAAGAATTATGATCCAAAGTTAGAAGCAAAACGAGCTGAAACATTCGACGAGAAAGTTGAAAAGGCTGTGGAAGCAGCTGGAGTTCACGACGCTGCTAAAAGACAAAAGGAGATTGAAATAGATCCGAGAAAGTTCTTAGAGTTAAACACGAACGATTTAACTCAAGTTTCATCTGAATTTGTGGAAAAAATGGACGAGTTTGATGAGGGTATGTAATTGTAAGAAAGTGCCCTCGAGATTATATTGTTTCAGAAGCAGCACAGGTTATCAACGAAGCATTCAAAGACGATGATGTAGTGGGCGATTTCGAAGAAATGAAAGAAGGAATAAAAGAAAAAGAGAAAGTGAAAGATGTCGATCTGAATTTGGCAGGATGGGGTTCTTGGGTTGGCCCAGGAATGACTGAAAAGAAGCGTCGTCATAATTTTGTAATCAAGGCTAAAGAGAAAAAGCGAAGAGATGGAGAAAGAAATGGTCTTATCATCGGGGAGAGTATGACGGCTAAAGATGTAAGTTTCATCCACCAGTGACCTTCTTTTATATTTTTGAATCTTATAAAATTGGAACGTAATTCAGGGCATTGGAAAAATCCAGCCACGTTCGCTTCCGTTCCCATATTCTCGTGTTGAAGACTACGAAGCAGTTCTCAAGCAACCCTTGGGTCTCGAATGGAATATGGAAAAAATGCGGGATGAGCTTTGTAAACCTGCTGTTGTTGTGGAGGTGAGTTTAGCTCAATACTTTATTTCCCATTTTGTACGGATTATTTGGGGACCACAAAAAAACGATATGTAAATAGCATGGAAAATAAGAAAGAAATGAAAGAAACCAGTTGTAAAAAATGGGAAAAGCGGGGAAAAGATCGGAATAGAAACTTGTATAAGGGAAATCATTTTGATGTAATCCATAAATTAATGATTTAAAGTTGATTCTTCAAACGGGATGAAATAATTTTCTTCTGTAGTGATTCCATATTCATATTCGTATAGGATTACGTACAAATCATGGTCCTTGATAATCTCGAAATCGTCAGTTGCATCACATTCCTGATATTCAACAGCTGTTTCAGATTCCAGTGTCTTTGTAACCTCCTCCTTGTCTGTTTTGTCGTTTGAATTTTGTTCGAGAACAGGCTTTTCAGAAATTTTTTTCTCAGTAGATGGGAACGCAAATGCTTCGATAGCTTCTGTAGCATTGGTAACTATATCAGAAACTACATTCCAGACAGATGATACGTAGGATAAGTAGGACATTCCTGGATAGGTAGTATCTGAAAGCGAGAATGTAAATGTTATGAACACAGAAATGAGAAAAACGAGGAGAACTAAATCTGTTCGGCTCCGTTATAGACCATCTTTCGAATTAGAATCAATAACCTAGATGAACGCACACAACTCTCTTAGCTCCGCCCATCAGTACAGGTGTGTCGTTGCACACTGCTAAACAAGATGCGATAAATAACTAAAAAAACATCGCTGTAACTACTAAAGCTACTAAGTCTAAAATACCAAATTCGGAATTATTTGAAGAATTTATCAATTTCGTAACGAGCATACACATTCGAACACGTGAACAAGAATAAGTTGTAAACGGTTGCGAAATCTTAGGATCTTTTATGAAACAGAATCGTTTCATTATTTTATCATCACTGAATTGGTGTGACTTTTTCTCCGATAGTTGATGTTTATTGAGCAAATCTCGAAAAAAACACTTTTGCAATTGAGTTAAATTTACTTTATTGAGACAAATTGAGGAATATTGTACGCCGGTAAATGTTACCGAAAAACAATCGTCTATTTTTCATAGACTAAGCAATTCATATAAAAACCCGATTATATTATTTCAAGTGATTCCTGACAGTTATTTGGAGTTTTTCATCCACTCGTAGTCGTTTTGCACAATCTCGAATCTGTTGTGTTTCACCGGTCCAGTTTCTTCTGGATCCTCTCGAACCACTTCCCAATCAACAGACGTGTTGGCTGAAGATGATGCTGAAGAAGTTTCTGGTTTTTCCTGAGCTTCATGGTCTTTTCCCTCCTTCTTCGGTTCGAGGGGAGTCTGCTGTTGCTCCCACGAGAAAACTTCGGAAGAAGATGTAGTGTCTTCCGATCCCGAACTCCACTCCAGTGCAGTTTGACTCATTTGCGTAAGAGCTTGTGCAGCTCCACCAGCCAAAACCGATGCCCCTCCTACAAGGTTTGTAGCTTGTTGAGTTACAGTTGGGACAACTGTTGTGGCGACGAAGTTATAGAGTCCGTTGACAATGGAGTCCATAGTTTCACAACCTGTCTGAAAAGCAATATATGTATAATTAGTGAGTTTAGTGAAGTACGGTTCATGATTGAATCATGAAAAGAAGATTGAAGGACTATAGATGGAGAATCTGTCGGATAACATTAAGAATGAGAATGAGACTTTGACTCAAAGATTCAAATCCACAAGCAGAAGGAGAACTAATGAGTAATAGAAGAAAGAGAATTGAAGAGGAACGTTCTTCTCTGTGTTGCCCTTTTGTCTCTTCATCTTTATTTCTCTTTCTCTCCTCATATCGGACAATCCCCCTCAGATGCGTGCGCTTCGTTTCACGTCTACCAGAGAAATAGACAGAGAAAATGCATTCGTTTTATGAGACGCAGGAATTGCTCCCGTTGGAGTACGGGTCATCTTTGTGTCTCTAGGTTAGTTCCAAAGAAACAAGAAAGTGCAACCGAACAACGATCAAAAATGATTGACAGGATAGTACAATCGGATGCGGTTCACACCTGTCTCAATTAACTAATCTGATACAATTAAAAGTGTCCTAAAAACTGCTTGCCAGGTGTTCTCACAAGGCAAAATCGTCGGTGCATAGTTAGCAAAAATTGATCTTTACCCTTTTGAAAAGAAATTCTAATTCTTCGATTAGAAAAATGAAAATAAAATAGATCAGATGAAATAATAACTACAAAAGAGATATCATAACCCAGGGACATGCGAAACAGAATGTCTCAGATTCAACATTGATATCGAGAAAACAACTGAAGTTCTAGGAGGAAACATTGAAACTATGATTGTTTACATTTCATTTTCTTTCATGACGAGTCACAAAAAAACAAAAATGATGTTATTGACTGAAAGTAATGCAAAGTTATAGGCGTCGCATCTTCTGAGTGTATTTCTTTTTCTTCAGTCGTCTAACGTTTTTGATTACAAAAATGGTTCTACTATTGAAACGTTTACAAAATGTTCTTAATAAAAAGGAGAAAACGAGAAATCGATGTGGTGCTCCAGCAGGGAATAAGGAAATTGGCAGGGCTCTTCTTCTTTCGCTATTTTCTGCTGCTTTTTTCTTTCTACAAGCATAACACGTGAAAAGTTTAACGAAGCGCGTTTATTCCCGTGTAAAAATATGTTTAAATGAAAATCCGAATCTACTTGAATTCTCACAAACATTTTTTTCAGGCGGGAAGAGCAATTCGTCCTATCAATAAAAAGCATCTTCTTGGAGATTGATCTTCCAACTTCCGTTTTGTTACTTTGTTGGAAAATGTTGTTTTCTGAATTGTTCGTTGTTGTTAATTTAAATTCATTCTTTCTGAACTTCTGTTGATTGTTGAATAAACTGAATGTTGTCCAAATTTCTCAAACCTATCTTCGTATGTATGGTGTGAAACCCAATTTTTACATGAATTCCCAATTGCTAGATTACTCATTAATATCTCATATTTAAAATTCCAACTGAATTATATCTCTCCACCTGTGGTTTCATAAGAATAGCACGGAATGACACAAGCTCATCGCAAAATGTGGCACCGTATTGTCATGCAAAAATCGTTTGTAAAGCTGTCCAAGCATCGTTTCTTCATTTAGCATTTTCCTTCATTCTCCCTTCTCTCTTCTTTTCGTTGTGCTCAAGGCTCCTCCTTTATACTGCGTCTCTTCGGGTGATTCAAAGTCTGCGTCTCGGCTGATTCCATACTTTTTGACGTGTTTTTAATGCCCCGGGCGGTGTATGTGACCAACACAACGGGCCAAAAGTACACGTGTCGTTCCTTCGACTGACTGATGAACTCTGAAATTATTGATTTTCAGAGATTTCTTCAAGAAAGAACTTGATTGAACTCCCAAACTCCAAAATGTGTTTCTTTCTTTTGTGTCGACCATTTATTTTTCAGATATGCTTCGGTGGTTAGCCTTACTCCTTCTCCATCCGGCGTATCTTTCAGCTGATGTTGTTTCGTTATCGTCACAAAATTTCGAGCAAGTCATTCGTATGTTTTTATTTTTACTTATTTTTTTAGATGAGAAGAAAAACAGAATAATTTATTCACTTTCAGAAGCAAATGAGCTCGTTTTTGTGAATTTCTACGCTGATTGGTGTAGATTCTCTCAGATGCTCAAACCGATTTTCTTGGAAGCATCCAACAACTTCAAGAATTCTGCATCAGGAAAAATTGTATGGGCTTCGGTAGACGCTGATAAAAATAGTAAGCATCCATTTGTGTAATCATCGAAATAATTCTCTGATCGTTTTCAGATGATGTCGCCACAAAGTACCATGTCAACAAGTATCCAACTCTTAAATTATTCAGAAATGGAGAAGTAACGAAAAAAGAATACAGGTTCATAAGTTTTTTCGATTAACTTCACATCATTTGATTCCAGAAGCTCTCGTTCTGTGGAAGCTCTCACTGCCTATATCAATAAACAGATGGAAGTGACTGTACAAAAGTTCACAGAGAAAAATGCTCTCCAATCAGCCCATAACGTTAGTTTCTCTTTGTTTTATATTAGTTAAATTTGAAATCGAACTGACGAAAAACTTTTTTGTTTTTAATCAAAACTATAACTACAGTCTGCATTTTCCAGCCAGAAAAAAATTCGTTCATTGGTTACTTCAACGATGAAAACAGCGTGGAATTCAAAAATTTGATGAATGTTGCGTTATTCTATCGCGACGAATGCGAATTTTTAGTCGGGATCGGGGAGCTGAACTTTCCTGGAGAAGTTCCACCAGCAGGGCAGCAACCAAAACTTGTTTTCCAACCGTCCAATAAAGCTGTTGATCCAGCTCAAGTTCCATTTTCTGGAGACTTTGCCACATACGAATATCTGAAGTTAGTACGACAAATTCTTTTTCAAATTACAATAAAAAGGGAGGATAATGAATTCATGAAACAAATTCAGGCAATGGGTGGCTGATAAATGTGTTCCTCTCGTCCGTGAAATCACTTTCCAAAATGCAGAAGAATTAACCGAAGAAGGGCTTCCATTTATGATTTTATTCAAGAAAGCCGATGATAAAAACAGTGAGAAGGTATATACTGATGCAATCGTTCGAGAAATTCCAGATCAAAGAAAAGGTAAACGTCAATTTTCATGTTTTCAAGAGTTAAAAAAATCATTTCCAGCTATCAATTGCCTGGTTGGTGATGGAACGCTATTTAAACACCCTCTAAGTCACTTGGGCAAGTCAGAATCAGATCTTCCAGTTATTGCCATCGATTCGTTCCGACATATGTATTTATTCAAAAACTTTGAAGATATCCAGTAAGCCGTTTCTGAGGAAAGAGAAATAGAAAACCTCAAAATTTCAGTGTTCCCGGTAAGCTTCGTCAATTCGTTCTTGATTTGCACAGTGGAAAGCTACATCGCGAATTCCATCATGGACCAGATCCAGTTGTGAGTTTCATAACACCAAGTACATCTTATACTTTTGATGAAGACGTTTCAGACTGGAAATCAGACTCCGGATACGGAACCCCCACCATCTACATTCGAAAAGCTGAAGCCTGCGTCGTCAAGATACACAATTCTCGATAAAACGGAACTTTAACTCAAAGAAAATTTCACTAATTTTAAGCAAGGAGCTTCATATCCACACTCGTCATGACCCTTATAGCTCTTTCTGCCCTTTTCATTCTTTATGTATGTTTTTTTCAGTTCTCTCGGTCATTTTCCTGTTGGATTTGGTTTTATTTCTTGGTTTTTACGAGGTTTTTCCACATTTATTCCTATCGATTCACCTAATAATCATATGAACAATCTTAGTATTTATGATTCTATTCCATGTTTCTCATTGCCAAATTTCTCCTTTCCAGATGTTCTTATGAAATTCAAGTTCTATTTACTTGATTATTGACTAGATTTACATTTATCTGTGATGCGTGGTTTTTCAATTAGTAGTCAATTGGTCCTATGAAGTTTTTATCGAAGTATATGGTTATTATTGAATTTTTCACGATTCAAGTTAAAAATCTGAATCTTGGCAGAAAAAGGTCGATCCAATCCGACGCATCTACTTTTTCAACACGAGTTCAGGCTCTTTACTTTTAATTTCCAAACTTTGAAAGATCTGAAAACGTTTATGAAACAGTTTGAAATATATTCTGCAAGAAGGAACGAGTTCTGTTATCGATCGTTTTTATCTCCGTTTAGGAACAAATTTGATAAAAAATATATGTATTGTTAGAGAAAAGAGAATTCAAAGAACACTCTGCAGTGAAAAAGTACACAAGAAATCGAAAACGCAGAGAAAGAAAAGTGATTTTCGGCGGTGAAAAGAGAAAAATGGGAGGCTACATTCTCTCATTTTCTTGATCACTTTTAAACTTATTATGTTCAGAAAACAAAATTTAACAATATTCCTTGTGTTGTAACTAGAAATCCATATGTAATTGTGAGTATACAAACCTTGTTTCCCTGGAGCACAAATGTTTTTTGCTGATAAAAGACTGTAGCTCAACAATTAATAAACTGAATTCTATCAAGGATGGCATTTAGAAACTTTGCATCATTCAGATCGAACTTCTGTCACTCATTTCTCATTCCTTACCACTTCCGAAACCTACTCTTATCATATCATTACCATCAATTTATTCTTGACTTTTCGCTTTTCATAGTTTCAATTTCAGATATTTTTCATGACTGACCGGAGCAGTTGCTGAAATCTGGGGAAGAAACTAACACAGGTACAAAAATCGAGGATAACCTAAGCAAATAAAGAACTATGAGTGTTCTACCAAAAGTTAGCATATTAGCCAGGCAGTTCAGGTAAGCTTCAGGCACTCAGTTGAAGTGTGAAAATAATTTCTAAAGAAAATGTTCGATGGTTGCCACATCTTCATCACCATCTCCTGCCCCTCCATCTGATGCCAGCCTCGCTTCGTCCACATTCGTACAAGAACATGTTAGGCAAATGCAGGTTTACAAGTTGTCAAGAGTAAAATCATTGATAAATTTTATTTAGAATGATATTATGGAACAATTGATACCACAAGACGCTTCTGGTGCTGTTGAAAATCTGGCTGATTTGAATGTGACTTCTAATTTAGGACGGATGACACATTACTATTTCCAACAGGTTCTCTTTTTTGAAAATGATTCTATGTTACATTATAATTTGTTTTCAGGGTGGAAAGATGTTACGGCCAACAGTTTCCCTTCTGATGGGTAATGCTTGTAATTCTGCTTCGAATCGCTCTATACCGTATGGTGCTTGCGACATATCATATGAATACAATTTTTTATAGAGAAGAATTCTTGGCGATACCAATATCTGACCGATCTGAGATCTCAACTCATTTATCTGTATGTCAAAACCAGTTCAAAATAGGAATGATTGGTAAGGGATCACCGTTTTGCAATAATTACCATTGCGTTTAAATATCAAAACATATACATTTCTTAAAAACATTTTGCAGCCGAGATGATTCATACCGCATCTTTGGTGCATGACGACGTCATTGACGAAGCCAATACAAGACGTGGATCAGCTAGTGTGAATGCAGTTTGGGGAAATAAGATGGTAATAATTTATGATCATAACCAACTTGATTTCAATTTTTGATTTCAAATTCTATTGTCACTCTTTTAAATCTTCAGTCTGTTCTTGTTGGTGACTTCATTCTTGCTCGTGCCACTCAAATACTCTGTTCAATCGGAAAACCAAATGTAATTTCAGTGATGGCCTCAATTATTGAAGATTTAGTTTTAGTAAGTTCACGTATATAACCTCAGAAATAAAATGTCATAATGCTTCTAATTTCAGGGTGAATTCATGCAGATGTCCGTGACTCCTCCAGATGCTGCAACACCAGCTCAAAGAATGAAGGCATATATAGAAAAAACTCATCGAAAAACAGCCAGTTTATTCGCAAGTAGTTGTAGGTCCGCTGCCATTCTCTCAGGTATTTTAGATTACTGATCACCCTACATCACAACATTTTCAGACCCTTCAAATGCGAATTTACACCAGACAGCATACGAATACGGTAGAAATCTAGGAATCGCATTTCAGTTAGCCGATGATCTTCTTGATTTCATTTCAACATCTGATGAAATGGGAAAACCAGTTGCAGCTGATTTGAAACTAGGTATTACATACAAGTTAACAGCACATAAAATCGAATATGAGTTCATCTTTTTAGGTCTCGCCACAGCTCCAGTTTTGTATGCATGTGATCAGTATCCGGAATTAGTTCAAATGCTGCTTCGTAAATTCAAACAAAGCGGAGATGCTGAACGAGCACGTGAAATCGTAGTGAATTCTGATGGAATCATTCGAACAAGGCAGTTGATCGATACTTACTCTCAAGAAGCTGTAAAAATGGTACATTAGGATAGTATTTTTAAAACAATTTTCAAATTCAGGCCTCAAGTCTTCCGAATCGAAACGAGTCAACAGAGCAGTTGATAAAGCTAGCTTTGTCTCAATCGGACCGTAAATTTTAGAACACATTTTTATTCTGTTTCAGTTCGAAGTATCTTTTCTTATTATCCACATTCTGTTTTCCTTCTGATTTAGTTTTAGTATTCATGAATCGCCATAAGAACCAGTTATCATACCACTACTGGTTTCTCGTTTTTTCAAATACTTCTGTTTTGTTTTTATGCATTTCCATTCATTTTCGTTTTGACCGTTTAGACCCCATTCACCTGATTTTGATTAGTGCTTACAATTAGCTGATTTGTTTTTTTCTTTGTATTAATCTTTGTTTTTAATAAATTCATGTTTCCCAGATTGGCCTGCATTAATTAAATCACTGTCGTAAGTTCAGATGCATTAGCTGATACGGTATTCACAAACTGTGCGACTTGGTGGAATGAATTGACGTCGGGCAAAGAACACATAAAAATTAGAGTGATTTGAGAGAGTGTTGTTCTCATAGAAACGCAGAGCCTTTCTTCTTTTTGCCACCGCCGCTCCTCTACTGACCACCCAACCAACCAAATGCGGAGCTTTCCTTTTCAGAAAAAAACCACAGTGAAACGAGAGAGTTTAGACGATATGACGCTCCGCCCGTTCTAGCCATTCTTGTGTGAAAGGGAAGCTATTTTCCGTTAACCGACTAAAAATTTGTGATGTCATTTGTGTTTCTCAAGAATTACTTTCTCGCGGACTTTGCATTATTTAATCTCAATTTTTTAATTTTCAGTAAACTCGATTCAGCATCGACAGACGAACTTGAAAGGAACGTCAAAGTGAGTATTTATTTTCAGTTTTATAAATATATACACCATTTCTGGTATGAATTCAAATCACTGATTTGCTTCTCACTCATCCACCTACGAAATTCAGTTTGAAATCAAATTTCACATTCCGTATAATCCTTCTTGTCTTTTATTTCTTCCCATCTCAAAAAAAGTATTTTCTTCGTCTCCCTTTCGCTTTAAAAGACTATGCAAAATAAGGAGATTTGGGGAAAAGAAGAAACCAGCGACAAAGGTCATCGCGAGGGACGAGGAAAAGGTTAAAGGATGACACAAAATTGAATTTCCTCTACTCTTTTCACTTCGAATCTTCTTTTTTTAGCTGTTTCTTTCCTCAAATCTTGAAAAGAAAAACCTTCTGTTCCATATTTTATCTCCAGAAACCTTTATGATTTTGTTCCAACAACAAAAAATGAAGTCTCGCCTTTAGTTAAGCAATTACTTTTTTAAATAACGTTCTCTCGAATTCGCATTTGTCTCTCTCAATTTCCTCTCAAGGCTTTGCTCGTTATATTCATTTCTTTTCCATCTGGACGCCAGATGTTCCTGACCCTTCTCCATTCTACTGCGTCTCTCTATGTTCCCTGGTCTTCGTGCCTTTCCAAGCTTTTCCCGCCGTATTTTGAATTCAAATGCTTTTGTGAAAAAGTAGGATAAAGAACTTTTGTGTTCATAACTGTATAAGAGAGTTGTTACTTTAGTCGCATATAAGATCTAAAGTTTTTTTCTTATCTGTTGTTTTCTTTGAATCTTCCACACGAAGTTTTTATATAGAAATCACTACCACCTGATTTCCCGATTGTGTGTAAACAACTGAGAAAAAGATACCTGCCCAGTAGTTGGCTAGAAAATTGAAAATATCATTCAACCAATAGTCAACATTTTTGCGTTACCATCAATGTATGTTATAATTTAACATTTATTGTCGTCTAGTGAATAATTCACGGAGACAGCTGAAATTAGTTGTTTTCAGCCGTTTTCATTCATGTTTATTCCATGTTTTTTACCCAAAAATATGTATAACTTTCAAAACAAACTCAAGATCAGTTTTCAATTTGCATTACTACCTTTGATCCATCCCCTTCTCAAATACTGAATCGAAATTTCGTCTGTTTTACTCTTACCTTATATAGGTTTTCATTTTCTAACTCATGCTTTTGAACTTTTCCACACCCGCTCAAAATTGTCGCAATGTTTGAAAACACATTTATAATCTTGCTCAACTTTTTTCTGAGCAAGAGAACACTGATCGAAGTCACATGCCAATAATCTATAAATAATATAATCACTCTTCGGTTAAAGGAGCAGAAGAAACTCATCCATCAATGTTCCTTTGACGCTATACTTTCGATGTATGTTTGTTCTCAAAGAATGTGATTCTTAGTGTTAACGGCTGTGTAATATCATTTTTCCCTCGAAGTTTCGAAATGTGGGAGCATTCTTGTTTTTTAATTTTCTAAGCTATCCAAAGCTTCCTGCAGATTGCAAGGACTCTCTGATCTTTTCTTTCTGAACTAATTTCCAAACGTTTGATTCACGAACGCCGTTTCCAAAAATTTAACAAACCAGAGCCAGCTCCCCTCCTATTTCTCTATTTTTCCTCATTTCAGCGCCAGTCGCATACATACCCGTATATAGACCCCGCTTGACACACGCACAAGTGTTAGTATGTATGTTGTTGTGTGCAACCAACACTTTTCTCCATCTTCTTTCTTTTTTTCTCATTTTTACCCTGTTTTTTTCTCCTCCCTGTTCCCCATACTATTTCCTTACCAGTTATATTTGTTTTCCGAAAAGGAACAGAGAAACAAGAAAAGAAGAACACGGAACGAAGGTAACTATAAAAACTTCGTGTCCAATTAGTTTTAGTTTTTCCGTTTTCCCCTTTTGATTTTTTTTCTATTTCAGATGACGATTTCTATTTGATTGTTTTCTGTTGACATTGAAACCAAAAAAAAACAATAATAAAAAAAAATGACAAAAGAGATTCGTCAGATCAGATAGAATAATTTGCTCTTTAGTCAATAATCGTATAGACACTATAGCTCCTTGTAGTCTACAGTTTTTTTTTCCAAATATGGAGAAAAAACATCCAAAATTGAAGATCTTGAAGGTGTTTCTGTTTCTGTTCGATTTTATTCAGGTCAATTAGATACAATTAGTTCCGAAATTTGACGACGAACAACACATCCCTTTCTTCCTCTTTCCTGGCGTTTATTTCATTCGCAGTTAAAACACCTACCTAATATTCTGATTCCGAATTGAAACAATAGAGTTCACATTTTTAAGAAATGTTGTAAACAACATTCAAAGTCTTTCAATTTGTTAGTTTCTATCTTTTTCAATATTCACGAACTAAAAAATCAACATGAAATTTAATAAACATTTTGTTTCCTAAGACTGAAAAATTCAATTAGTTTTTCATTGCTAGCCCATTCTACCCAAATTCTACCCATATTCTTTCTTTATCAGTTTTCATTGTTTTATTTACTCTCCTCTCCTATTTTCTCTTTTATTATCACTTTCGTCACAGTTTATCAAGGTTTATGTTCCTATTCCCGCACATTCTATGGGTCTTTCCTTTCTTTTTCTCGAACGAAATCAGTCAGAGAATTCCAATTTTCCAGGGGTAAATGCCGCAAAACACCACGTCGTCGTCGTCTTTTCTCGGACGACTTTCGACTTCGACAAGGTTCGTTCAAGAGAATAACGGTCCTTTGAAAACTGTCTACTAGTTCCAGATCGAGTTTCATGTCACCAAAAGATGTCCGGTGCAACGTTCATTTATTGCACGACTCTGATATTATTGGTAACGAGTTTCCGGTGAGAAATCCATTACTTTTGTACGCTTTTCATGATGTTTTTCATTCAGAGAACACAATCTGCTCAAACAATTCTAGATTACGTGTGCGAGTTGAAACATATTCAAGAAAAAGACTTTTTGGGTCTTCGCTACCAAGATCATAACAAGCACCGTGTATGTTTTTTATCTGAAAATACTACAAAAATCATCATACACTTTGATTTCTTTCAGTACTGGCTTGACTTAACTCGATCCATCGGACACGTTGTTAAGCATTTCCGAAGTAAGTTTTTAATTCTTTATTATCATACAGTATTTCATCTGATTAAAATTTCTAGAAGAAATCAAAAAAGTCGGCAAAAGTAAGTTTCCGTGTGAAAGTTAATATGTATAATTTATTTTATTAACGTTTACGTCCTCAAAAGTTTAACAGCTTTCCTCTTTGTTTCAATTACGGGTATTTACCAAAGCCAACAATAAGATATATTATCCCACTGTTTTTTTGAAAATACTCAGTTTTCTATTACAGTTTAAATCTAAACTCATTTCACTTCAATATCCTTTTCTGTTTTAACCTTTCTTCTCATTCCTAGAAACAGAAATCATACTTTTTACAGCCGAAACAATGACACTTCACCTGCGTTTCCGATACTATCCATCGGAACCAACTCATCTTCGTGATCCTAATCTCCGGTAATTTTATCATTTCAATTCGAATATAAAGATAACATCAATACAGATATCAACTGTTTGTTCAACTTCAAAGAGATCTTCTCCATGGTCGTCTCTATTGTCCTGCTTCATCATCTGCCGAACTTGCCGCTCTCATTCTTCAAGCACAACTCGGAGATTATGATGAGAAAAAACACATCGGAAATTATGTCAGTGAATATAAACTTCTACTCAAGCAGACACCAAAACTGGAAGAACGTATCGCTCAGAATCACAAGCAAATGATGTGAGTTCCGAGTTGAAACTACCAGAAAGTGTAGAATTTCAACGAAAGTACATGTTCTGCGTTTTGATTCTAATCAGTGTATTCAGAGGAAAATCGAGCGAAGCGGCTGAATTGGAGTTTCTGGAGAAGGCCAGTCATCTCGATACGTATGCTTTCGATCCATATACCATCAAGGTGAATTAATATAGATATTCAGTCACCTCAGTTTCTATTCAGGATCCACAAGACGCAGGACCAGTTTACTTGGGTGCTTCATGTAAAGGAATTCTAATTTATGCTGGTCAATCACGTACTCACAACATCGACTGGAAAGAACTTGTAAAAGTTGATTATTCGGGAAAAGAAATTCGATTGACCCTATCTGAAACTTATCGAGGGCAAGTCACAGCTGCAACAACACCAACTGGAACACTCAATGGGCATGGACCTGGATCCCCGATTTCAGGAACAAGTGGAATGGATAAATACCAGCCGGTTAGTACAACGATGGTTAAATTTCAAAAACGTTCCGAACGAACATGTATATTTAATTTATAGAAAAAGCCAATGACATTGAAATACACTTGCCCGTCGGCACAGTTCGCAAAACATCTTTGGATTCATATTCTTTCACAACAAGCATTTTTCAATGAATCATCTGCCCAAGATGTCAAATTGAAATTTTCGAAGTTAGTATGTATCCAGAGTTCAGTTTGAACTAAACACTTTCTTCAGACCACGTATTCCATTGCTCTCTCGCGGCTCCACATTCCGATTCCCATCTAAACGTGTCTATCGTGAGATCGAAGAAGAAGATGGAAAGTCAATGCAATTTGAAAAAAGTATTCTGGAAACTTCAGTAGTTATGAATGAAACAACCACTTCTAATGAAAACGATGAATCTATTTTGAACTGGTATACTTCTTGATAATATATCCATCTGCTTATAGAATGATTCTTTGCAGCTCGTCCATAAGCGTTCCGAACTCGGCATGTTCTGTAGTTGTTCGCTATGAACTTCCTCGCCAGACACCACGTTCTGATCAACCATGGCTGAAGCCATCAACTCTTAAAATTGTCCCGAATCATGATAATACAGGTATCCGGGACTAAAAATCAACTTAAACAGTACACTTTTAGACACCATTGCTTCTTCATCATCCTCGCCCGACAATACTGAAAGCCAAAATAACAATCAATCGAAGACCACAAATTTGAATGTATCAATGGACGCAGGAGGTTTTTGAAATAATAAGAATTCACCGGCATTCCTATATTTAAGGATCATCATCTCCATCATCAACGTCACCTGTGCCAATAGTACACACCCAACAGCATGCTGATCAAAATTCGGTAAGACTTTCCTCCAATCTTTGTCTACGAAAATATGAATATTGATAAAAAGAATCAGATATCTTATACGGAGAAAATTCACACATTTATCAGAAAATATTAGTCGTAAACGCCTAACAGTTAATAAAACTGTGTACTGATCTGAATTGAAATGAATTTTTGTAAGAATTCAATTCACATTCAGTAGATCACGTTCAGCTTTCAAATTGCTTCTGCTTTTGCATGCATTTGTGACACAAATCTTTCATCTAACAACTTATCGTATCTCTCTTGTGAGTGTGTCTAATAACTTCACTTGAATGCACTTTCGTACCCTTATGCTTCATCTTCACCATACTGTTCCCATGTTGAAGTTTTTCTCTAAAAGGAAAATTGTGATAACTAAAAAAAACCAACTCACATTTCCTTTCTCCTTGTGGTTGCAGACGAGTTTCACTGTTCATCTAATCAAACGAGAGGAAATACCCACGTCATCTTCTTCTTCATCTACAACCTCTGGAGGTTTATGTCAACAGGTACGGTAATGCATAAGAAAACTCTTGCGATGCCGTAGTTTTCTCCCTATTTATCCCACTTCTACCTTCAAATATTTTGCTTTCTAACTGCTTGCTTGCATGCTCTATCCTTTTTTTGTAGAGAAAAGTTTCGGGTTATATTGTATTTTGATGTGGATTTGGTGCCATTTCAGACAAGATCTCAAGTTTTGGAACGCAAATTCAATGA